>JAWNON010000186.1:5965000-6470000 GCA_035045945.1 Drosophila anceps | reverse complement strand
AGAGAGCGAACTAGAGGTCAGAGTTTGAGCTGAAATACTCTAAGCAAGCAGCCAAACAGTTAACCAAAAGCTACAAAGAAAATGGCCAAGTTAAGAATATATTATGCAAACTTTTACACAATTTGCTTCACTTGCAACATAATTAGGAATAAATTAAGTTAGGAAGTTATTGCAGAAAAATTTGCTATATACATGACACATAGAAAAAGGCCTGGCAGACAACATAAATTTATATAAATTCTTGATCTCGAACTAGCTCGTTCAGCCTGTCTGTCTGTCTGTCCAGCCTGCCTGTGTGTCTCTCTCTGTCTTTTACTCTGCCGCTCATAAATTTCTGATATTTCCTACCTCTGCCCGCGCCTACAACAAAGCTATATCTATATATCTCGCTTAAATACATTTTGATTACAATGAAATAGAAGTTTTGCCTGCTGCCAATGCCAGTGCCAATGCCAAACAAAAAAAAAAAACATTTCAATTTCCGCAAAAGTCTGCAAAGTCTTCACTCCACTTCATATATCATAATATTTTTTTAAGGTTTCGTAATAGCTTAAAAAAAAAATAAAAAAAACAATATGCATTGTCGATTAACACTTTACCTGGCTGATGTATATAGATATATACATATAGCTATTTATTGCCTTCATGCAGTCTGTTGACCAGGCCAAAACATGTTTTTTATATACAGATGTGGCCTGTTATAAATCACGAATCTTTAATAGTCTGTGCACAGCGCATGCAAAGCAAAACGAAAAACATGCACTAAAAATATTGAAATTCATTTGGCCAACGATTTCTACCTATACACACACACACACACACACACACACACACCACGCGCGCGCACACACACACAGGCCAATAAACCGTTTGGCAGCAGAAAAAAAACACATTTGGTTGCCTATTTTTCGGCGCACAAATTGCAGCAGCTGCTTTTTTTATGCATTTTGTTGGCTGGTTGTTGTTGATTGTTGTTGTTGCCTGGTTGTTGCCTGGTTGTTGTTGTCAGCACATTAAAGGCGTGCCAGCCGCCCGCCCATGCACAGTCGGCAGCACGTGCCGCACATCAAACATCATCGCGGGCCAGGAGCAGATCCGAAAAGCGACAAAAAAAAAAAAATGAAAAGAAAAAAGAGGCGAGGAATTGCAGCCAGTGCCCAGCCGCGCGGTTTTTAATCTAATAAGCAATCAATGATGTGAAAAAATGACTGCCAAACCATTTTAAACGCTGCGGTGCACCGCACAGCGTGCCACAAGTGCAAGTGAGAGAGAGAGAGCGAGAGAGAGCGAGAGAGAGCGAGGGAAACAGATAGGGAAACGATGCGGCAACCAGGGAATTTGCCACGTTCCCTCGCCTTTTCACATTTTTTTCTTTGTTTTGTACATTTTGCATTTTGTTTGCGGCGGCATTTTGATTTTTATTTTTTTTTGGGCTGCACTTGCCACACAATTGTTGCATGCAGCGCGTGCAACGTGCAATGTGCAAAAAAAAGAAGCAAAAAACACAACGGATGACAGCAAACGGGTGCGGACCAGTTGCCCAGTGGCTTTTGTTGTTTGAGAGGGATAACTGGTTGAGGGTTGAGGGTTGAGGGCTGCGGGATGCGGGCTGAGTGGACGCATGTGTTGCATGTGGCAATATGCACATAAACTGTAAATGCCACACAATGACAGTGTGTCAATTTATTAGGTGCCACAATTTATGACGTCAACATGCAACGATGATATCGTTATCGTAGTCAGCAATTTCGGTTTTTCTCATCTTTTGGCTTTACATTTAGAATATTTTTGGCATATTTAAATTGAATTGTTATTGATAGGCAAATCAATTGATTAGTGTTTTATAGAAATAAAATGAAATACGAACTTGTTGCGGCTTAAAAGAATTCATTTGCTGGCAACAAACGATAGCAGCAATATGTTTAGTTGTCTATGATATAGCTTAGCTTTCGCAGCAAACTCTTTGCTTTACATTATAAAAATATAAAATATATCTTTCAGCCCATCGTCTACTAGCTATAGACAGCTTTTTATCGATATATAACTCGGAAACTGTAAATACGCAAAAGCTTTCCAATTAAATTGCATTTTCCAAAAGTCAAGTTTTATCAATGCGTGCGGCTATCTATGCACACCTCACACACACACACACATATTTATATATATATATATATTGTGTGTGTGTGTGTGCGTCTATAGATTGCAATACTTTAAACTTTTATTGTTTGCTATACTGAGGCTGTTCTGTAGCAGCTGCAGCAGACGGGCCATGTCTGCGTCCAATGCGCCCATTGCCTATGCAATACTTTTTTCCTAATCGCTTTTCACAAAGTTGCCGTTGTCGGTTAGTTATGGGTGTGCGTGTGTGTGTGTGTGTGTGTGTGTGTGTGTGTGGAAAAGCTGCGTGTGTGCGTTGCGTTTTTGAAAAGTTAACGCATTATTTTGTCGATTGATTGCCAGCTATAACCAACTCCAATCTGCCCTTTCCGCCTTCCCTCCCCGCCACTGCGCCGCTAATCGTTTTGCTTCATTTTAGAACGCAAAACTTTTTGTTTTCCGTTTTTTTTTTAATGTTGGTTGTATAAATTACCGCAGTTTTTTAACAAACAAACAATGATAAAAACAAAAAAAAAAAAACAAAAAATTAAAGTTTTGTTCTTGTTTTGTTCTTGTTTTATTGAGTAGAGTAGCTCGGCCAGATCCGTCCAATTGCTGGCAATTAGTCTGCAAAGTGCAGAAGCCAGCAGACAGAAAGCAACAAAACAAATTAAAGCTCATTGATTAGTTATTCCTGCTGCAACTTATTTCTGATCAAAAAAAAATAAAAATAAAAACAAAATTTAAGCAATTTATTTGAAATGAATTATCGGATTCATAGAATAAAAACAATATTTTTTTTTTATAATAATTTCTTATTTTCATAAATGTCAAATATACATAAATGAGGAAAAGAAGAAGAGTATCTCTAGGCTGGGAGTGCTCAACTTGTAGATACCCTGAACTACGCTACACTGTGCAGCGCAGCTTATTCTGCGAAAATTCTCATTGATAGCATATGATTATATAATTATTTATATACATAAGATCTCAGGTATCTCAGGTATCTATAACTTTTGTCATATATGAGTATATATGGGTTGTCCTATGAGAAGAGTGCATGGTCCAGTCCAAACTGGGTCCACACTATATTGTACAATGCGACTTGAGGCCTCTTCAATTTTACTCTGACTCTATTTTGCATGGGCAGCTAGTGCATGCTGAGAGCGCGCATCGCAGAGCGCGCAGCGGCAGAGCGATCATAGGTAGATCAACACTAACGTTCGCCCCACTATAACATCAAATGCTGCTCCTTACAGTGGTAACTACTTATAATGTACACTATAACATCAAATGCTGCTCCTTACAGTGGTAACTACTTATAATGTACACTATAACATCAAATGCTGCTCCTTACAGTGGTAACTACTTATAATGTACACTTTAACATCAAATGCTGCTGCTTACAGTGGTAACTACTTACAATCTACATTAATATTAACTAAATGCCTTCGCATAGGCAATCTATCTGGTATGCAATCGATGTCCCTATTGTTGCCCATATCGATCTTTGTTACATTTAAGAACTCGTCGTAAATCCATTATTTAATACAAAGTTATGCGCCACTTGAGCTACTACAATATTATTTTGCATCACTTGAAAAATCATTTTCTAAACAATCCGCAGTTGCATAACCGAAACAGAAAACATATGAAATTTCAGACTGAAGCACTTGATGGATATTTTTTTTTTTCTGTTATTATTAAGCACACAAATGCAACAAATCCCTATCAATACACACACACACACACACACACACACACACACACACACACACAGAGAGAGAGAGCATCTTTTATAATGTGCGCAGCGCTTCATATTTTCATTATAAATACTTATGCATTGGCAAACAGATTGCAGTGGGCGTGGCTATGGGGACGACTATGGGGCGAGGACTGCAGCACAGTTAGACGAATATATAGACCATAAGCTGTTATTGCCGATCGCACACACACACACACACACAGACACACACACAGAGCGAACAGTCATCCATATATGAAATATAATAAAATTGTACAGGAAATGAGGAACAAGTGTAGAGAAGTGCACATGTAGGGGACTGCGCGAGAGAGTGCCTCTCTCTCTCTCTCTTTCGCTCTCTCTATCTATCTCTCTCTCTCTCTCTCGCTTGCCTCGATTTTAACCATCGATGGTTTGATTATTAAATCCATGAAGTTTTTATACACACACGAGCACACACACACACACACACACACACACACACACACACACACACACACACACACACACACACACACACACACACACACACACACACATGCGCATATACATATTGAAATTCACTTGATTGCAGTTTTCAAGTGAAATCGTAGCACACTTCAGAGCGCTTGTTGGCCCGCCTAAGGGTTAAGGCGGCTAAGAGCGCTCGGTTTGGGGCAGGGTCGCAGGGTTAAATGGGAAAGTCGGCAAAATATGCCGCTTGTTGCTGCCACAGCCTGCTGCTGCTGCTGCTGCTGCTACTGCTGCTGATGCTGCTGTCGCCGCTGCAGCTGCATTTTGCAATTCCCGTTTCAAGTAGCAAAACGCGAGCCAAAAAACTTTTCATTTGTTGTTGCACGAATTTTAATGAAGCAGCAAGTTTTGCGACTAAATCAAATTAAAAACGAGTGTGTGTGCGTGTGCGTGTGTGTGTGTGTGTATGTGTGTGTGTGTGACTGAGGAAATGAGCTCGACAAAACTAATGCAAGTTTTTAGCCATGCATCCGTCTTCCAAATTCGGTTTGTCAACTGCTTGGGCTTAAGCATTTCAAAATGCTTTTCACGCTAATTAATTTTTGGTTGCACGCAAATACCAGAAGACACACACACACACACACACACACACACACACACACAGAGAGAGAACACTTTGATAATTTCCTGAACAACATCCTTGAGTTAGGCATTTCGACTTCGAGTCAATTGAGCCTGCAAACAGATTGGGAGTTGCACAATTAGGTATTGAGGTATGGATATAACATATATATATATATATATATATATATATATATATATATATATATATATATATAAAATATATATATATATATATATATATATATATATATATATATATATATATATATATATATATATATATATATATATATATATATATATATATATATATATATATATATATATATATATATATATATATATATATAAATATATATATATATATATATATATATATATAAATATATATATATATATATATACCTCATATATCCATACCTCATACCTTGTTTTTTTTTTGTATTTCTTATTTAATTGTTTGCCGCATATATGAGATCGCTCAAGATGCTTTTGGCCACATGTCGCTATTTCCTGCTGTGAATTTGGTTAAATTGCATTGCGGTTGCTTTATGGTCGAAGCAAATCAGAAAATCAGAAAATCTGAAAATCAGAAATTGTGGCAACAACCACCAGCAAGCTCAAGTTGTGCGACACCCCGCGGGCCAGACTAGAGCCACATGCCGCATGCCGCATGCCGCATGCCACACAAGTGCCGCAAAAGTGGAAGCTAAGTGGGTGCACAAATTGTGGCAGAGATTTAAGGTAGTCGCAAAGGCTGTTTAGCGCTTTTTACGCCCAATTGATGTGAGCCTAACGCCTCAATGCTCACAGAGAGAAACCGAAAGAGACAGAGAGTGGGAGAGAGAGAGAGAGAGAGAGGCGGGCGAAAGACAGGTAGCGCAAAAAGGTATCTCAAAGGTTTCAATTGCGTTGACTGCAACGCCTTTTTCCTGGCTTCTTGACACTGGGGGCGTTCTTTAAAGCAGCTTCTTTTGCCACACCCCCCCCCCCCCACAACTTTGTTTTGGGCTCCTGCGTAGACGTCTGTCTGCAGCTAGAAAATGGCGGAAACGCCACAAATTTTTCGATAATTTAATTTTAAAGTCAGGCCAAGGCAGGCGGCGGGCCAGGCCAAATGAGGTTGAATGATGGCTGAGGTTGTTGTTGTTGTTGTTGTTGTTGTTGTTGCTGTTGTTGCTGTTGCAAGTCTAAATGCCAGCGAGCGAGACTATGGAGACTAATCACGCTAATGCGCAAGACGAACGACAGATGGCGCCGCAGCTGCATGCATGTGTGTGTGCGTGTGTGTGTGTGTGTGTGTGTGTGTGTGTGTGTGTGTGTGTGTGTGCCTTCAATAATACGTACGCCAAATGCCAAATAATTTATTTATTATATGTGCAACTGACCAAAGCAGCACAACACACACACACACACACACACACACAGACACATTCACTGAACGAGATTTCATTACAACTCATTTGACAGTCTTGGTGCACTTCGACGCTGCCAAAATGTCATACCTGAGTGGCATGCCACGCCCCATAAACACACACACACACACACACACGCCCGCGCTGCCCTCTCCTGTTTAGCTCTGCTGCAGATTAGCGCGCGACATATAGCTGCAAATGCAACTCCTGTGCGTTTCTCTATGTTTGTATGTGTGTGTGTGTGTGTGTGTGTGTGTAGATTCAACGCGAAATTAAGCGAAATGAAGTTGACCACGTTTCGATTTTGCATCAAAGCCAAACGCAGTCGCAGCCGGTGCCGCTGCCGCTGCCGCTGCCGCTACCGCTGCTTACCTCAAAGCCGCGCCTCCCAACGCACTCTCCCTTGCCAGCGCCTGCCACGCCCAGCTGCACGCTCCTGTTCGCCCAGTGAGCAGTTCACTGAGCCTGGTCTGTGCACCACCCCCTCCCCCCCCCCCCCATGCATTGTTAATACAATTCGAGTCCAACGTCAATAACCAAGTGCCACGAATGGACCATTAGTTGGCCTGCCTAGTTGGATGTGCAACATTTTGTTGTTGTTGTTGTTGTTGCTGTTGCTGCTGCAATTGCTTTGATGGCTGCAACGTTTCTTCGCTGAGCTGCACACACACACAGCTAAAGTTGTATAACTTGTGTGTGTGTGTGTGTGTGTGTGTGTGGATGTATTCTCTATATAATTATGTGTATTAACTGTATCCTAGTTGCATTCTCTGCTTCTCTGAACTGCGGCCGCCGCAATCAATTGCATGTAAAATCTAGCGATTTCACTAAAAGTTCAGAAACGATCGTTTTCAATATAGCAAATGGGAATTAAAGGGAATATCTGAGATATGTAAGATAAGAAAGAGAACAATCACTATACTCATAAAAGCAATATACTCCCTTCACTTCATGATGAAGTATATAAATAAAGTGCTCTACGAAACTGCTCAAGATCTGGTTTAAAAGTAATTAACAAATACAATTGACTGTTAAAAGCCGAAGAGTTTTTTTTTTATAAAATATTTAAACTGCATCTGAAGAGAAATCAATTAAATTCTATTTTTTTTTTTTAAGGCTTTAGAAAACGAACACAGAGCACAGAGGCTAAGGGCGTTGGGGACGAAGGCTGTGACTAGCACTAATAAAATTTAAGATTATATTTTATTTAATTCTGCTAGCTGCAGTGCTGCAGTGCTGCAGTGCTGCAGTGCTTGCGAGACGTGCCTTGCTATGGCTGCTTTGGGTGAGCATCTAAGAGATCTAAGAGAGTTGAGATATTTTTTGGCCAACTTCTGCAGTCTGTCGCCAATTTGGGGCACCTTGAGTGCACGCGCTCAGTCTCTGGTTCCCATATACCACGATGCCCCACTGATCTTCCTCAGCCTTTATGCCCGTAGCACATGAAATTTGTTTAGATGTGACTTAGCTGTTTTTGTTAACTGAATATTTGAAGCACATGTTCAAACATTTAATACTAAGTTGAAAGAAGTGTCTATGCTAATAGGAGAAACTTCAGCCGAGCTAACTGTAACTCCATGTTTCTTGATTTCTATGACTTCTGCACAAAGTTGGCAACACAAAATTTGCTTGCATTTACAAATAAAGTAATTTGAGTTTAGCTTCACAAAATAAAAAATAAATAACAAAAAATAAACCATAAAAATATTATATATAATTTGCGTCAAAATACCAACGAAAATGAAATGGCCAGTTTGGGCGACTTGCAATTTGCATGTCTGGCGCCCATAAAAGTATGCAGCACAAATTTTCGGACAACAACAGAGCAAAGGCAAGCGGCGCATTGTCTTAACTCACACACACACACACACACACACACACACACACACACGCACGCACACAGAGAGAGAGATACAATAATAATGTGAATGTATTTAGATGGGGGCAGCAACTAAAAATGAGAAACAGGCAACAACTTAACTGCTACTCAGCCACGCAGTCACATGGCAAACTTACAAGTAATACTTAGCCTAAATGGGCACAAGTGGCCCCAAAGAGTGGCACCCGCCGAGTCGGTCGGGGCATAACCACTTCATATGTTAGATGATGCGAAATTTTTATACCCCTCAACTCATTGAAAATAGTTAAGCAGGGTATATTGGCTGTTGTGGAAATGTATATGAAAAGAATATTATGAAGGATTCCTGAAGCATATACTATATATATATATATATATATATATATATATATATATATATATAGCAATGATATCAGTCATAGTCAAGTTCAAGATTCTAAAACTAGACTCTTGTCTTATATATAATACAATTATCACCAACATTTCTGTCGCACTACTATTTTTATGATCACAGCTGTAAACTTAACACAGAATAAAAAAATTATAAATATTTTTTATGAAATCTCAGAATTTGCATGAATATCATATTTATGCACTGAAAATTGCATCAAGATCAAGCAAATACAACTGCTTCTGCCATATTACAGGGTATCTCTTAAGCGTCTACTTGCCACCAAAAGCACTCTTACTTAGCTTGTAATGAAGTTATTGACAAGAGCGAAGCAGAGAGAGAGAGAGAGAGAGAGTGAGTGGGTGGCAACGGCGGGGCGGAGCGGAGCGGGGCATGGCTCACCTTCTAGTGGGCATACATAGACACGTTTAAGGATATGTGGCACAATATGCAAATGTTACTTTGTTATGCAATTAGTGAATTCAATACGAAGCACTCGGCAAACTCGGTACTTCGGCAAACAGACAGACGGACAGACGGACAGACAGACAGGTAACGGTAACTGTAACGGCAACGATAACGGTAACGGTAACGGCAACGGCAACGTCAACGGCAACGGCAACGTCAACGTCAACGAGAAGGCAAAAGCCACTCGAACAACTCACAGGCCAAGGCACTGCAGTTAAATGTATCGTTAGCCTTAGATGCGAAACTGGTTGAAAACTATTAAGAGCTCTGCAATTAGACGACTTAATAATGCCCTACAATTTAAATATTTAGATAGATATAAACTGCTTTTGCCAACAGCGACAATTATACGACTTAGCAATGCCCTGCAATTTATGCGGAAATTAATTGTAATGCAATTTGAGTCAGCCTAGATCTTACAACTATTTTCTTTAGCTCTGCAATAATTATCTGAATATGCGCAGTTATTAATGAAACTGGCGCAAAATTAGATACAATTAGAGCTTTAGCCTAATTATTATTGTATTTATTCAATAATTAATTTGAAGCGAAGTGAACTGTTAAAAATCTATACAAACCATAAAAGGAAATGGGTGAAATCATATTACGGTTTTAATTTAATTTTTAATTTTTTTTTCAATTAATTTTTTTTTAATTTAATTTTTTATTTGCATTTTTTTTTATTTTTGTAGTATTTTTTGTGGTATTTAAAAATAATTATACATTTTTATTAATTTTTTTTATTTATTTTAACATGAAATCATTCTTGTTTTTTTTTTGTATTTTTTTTTATTTTTTTATTTTTTTTTTTTTTGTATTTAAATATAATTATATATTCCAAAATAATTCTTGTAAATTTTTTTATGTATTTATACATACATCGTCACAAAGCAATGCTGCAAACCCATATACCCGAACCACTCACTCTTTAACAGCTATTTCATAAAAAAAAAAAAAAAAAAAATAGGTCGATCTGCTTCTTCTGCATCAATGGCGACAGCGCATTGTGCAGCAAATAAAGATATGCAATTAATTCACTCCCTCCATCTCCCTCATTCTCTCTGTCTTTCACGCTACATATTTATCTACCTTCCGTTATTTTTCATGCTGTTCTTCTTCTTTTTCGACAGGCAAAAATGATGGAGAACTCACACGCTTGGATGGGCGCAAGTGGCTCAACTTTAGCAGGTTCGTATAGACAATCAAAAGCTGCTAGCTTTTGCACTCACCCTATGCTTCACATTCCGTTATATTGTATCGTATCACCCTCTCTCTCTCGAACCTTCCAGCAGACAGCTATCAATATCAACTGCAATCGATGTGGCAAAAATGCTGGAACACTAATCAAAATTTAATGCATCACATGCGTTTTCGCGAACGCGGACCGCTTAAGTCGTGGCGCCCCGAAACGATGGCCGAAGCCATTTTCAGCGTACTGAAGGAAGGACTTTCACTATCGCAAGCGGCGCGAAAATACGATATACCCTATCCGACATTTGTGCTCTACGCGAATCGGGTGCACAATATGCTCGGCCCCTCGATCGATGGCGGACCCGATTTGCGGCCAAAGGGACGGGGCAGACCTCAACGCATTCTGCTGGGCATCTGGCCGGACGAGCATATCAAGGGCGTTATCAAGACGGTCGTATTTCGCGACACCAAGGACATTAAGGAAGATACCTTAGGCGCACATATGCCACCGTATGGTCGGCATTCGGTATGTTAAAACAAAGCACAAAAAAAAAATAAACAAAAATTACGACGCACTAATTTAGGCAGCCATTTTGACTCGCGATTAAATTAATATCGATTAGTGTGTGATTTCGATTAGTGTGTGATTTCGATGCCTGCTAAGTGGTCCTGACTGTTAAACTTAACATTTTATGCTCACTTTTTGGAATATCAGCGGACATTTTGGTTTTGTTAGACTACAGAGCTTTTGCATAAAGTTAACTTAGAATGCTTCATTAGACTTATAAAAAAAATGTTAACTTTGGTGCAAGTATCGATACTTCTTATTGTAAGGCAGCGATCTAATTACATTACTTCTGACCTTCCCAGCTATCGATTTCTTGTCTCTTATTAGGAAACTTACCTTTTTGAGTAAAATGTCAAGCTTAACAGCTCTTATCGATACTTCTTAGCAATGATCTATACGGTATCGATTAGCCGCAACCAACTTAATTTGCAATTTGAATTTCGCAAGTTGTTTCGATCATTTTACCCTTTCGAATAATCCACACACTAAACTCTCGATCGGGTTAGCCCGTTTTCCCTTTGCAGGACATGACGCTAAGCTATCCAGGTCAGCCGGTGGGCGGAGGAGCAGCCAGCCTCAGCGCGCTTGCCTGCCCCAATGGCATGGGCAGCGGAGGTGGTGTGGGAGGCGCTGCCAGTGGAGCGGATCAGCAGATGTCCCAGGAGCAAATGTCAGCGGTGGCGGCCGTAGCACACAATATACGCCAGCAGATGCAAATGGCCGCCGCAGCGCAGCATCAGCATGGGGAGGCGGGGCCGCAACCGCCCCCACCAGGTCCGCCGGGCCTATTCAATTTGCCGCCCCATTTGACGGGCGGCGCGGGTCGGGCTAGCATATCGCCAGCGTTGAGCAGCGGCTCAAATCCGTCGCTGGGAGCACGGCATGCGCCCTCGCCCTGCGGTCCCGCCGGCCTCCTGCCGAATCTGCCGCCCAGCATGGCCGTTGCACTGCATCGAGATCCGGCAGCTGCTGCACTGCTCAGTCAGCAGCAGCAGCATCATCTGCAGCAGCTGCAGCTCCATCAGCAGCATCAACAACAGCAACAACAACATCAGCAGCAGCAGCAACAACAGCAACAGCAACACGCTCTACATCAACAGGCAGCAGCAGCTGCTGCAGCGGCGGCGGCTGCTGCTGCTGCCGCTGCCGCAGTGCAACATCCGCACACACATCCGCATTCACATCATATGCAGCCACACAAATCCGGTTTCGGTGCCAGTTCCATGCAGCATCAGCAGCAGCAACAGCAGCATCAGCAGCAGCAGCAGCACCAGCAACAGCAGCACCAGCAACAGCAGCACCAGCAACAGCAGCACCAGCAGCAACAGCAACAACACCAGCAGCAACAACAACAACAGCAGCAGCAGCAACAGCACTCGCAGCTGGACAAGGCCAAGGTGAAGAGCAGTCCGCCGCATTTGCATTCGCCGCTCGCTGAGCTGGGCCTGGAGCTGGGCTATAAGCGTGACTTTTCGCCCACACGTCTCTTTGCCGAGGATCTGGCTGAGCTAGTGGGCGCCTCCTCCTCCACCTCCACGTCGGCGTCAACCACAGCAGCCGCGACGCCAGCAACGGGCGGAACACCCGTTGGAGCTGCAAGCGGCACAGTTGGTGGCGAGATGTGCGCCAGCAGCGGCAGCGGCAGCTCCATCAAAGTGGAGCCCATTACGACCAGCGGCGAGTAGAGCCCGAGCTCCCGAGCTCCCAACTCCCAACTAAATCAATCAATCAATCAAAAGAGCAACCAATTTTCCTTTTAATTAAGCAATTGAGATTTGAGAAAAATGGAAATTTGAAAAGTTTTACAAATTTGATTTTAACTAAATAGTATCTAATATGAAATACATATGTGTATATAAACTGAGTTATATATTATATGTGCATGTGTGTGTGTGTGCGTGTGTGTATATATGTATACGAGGGTGGTCTGAAAAGTTAACGAAAACTAAAATAAATAAAACTAAAAATTAATTTATGTAAATTATAATATAGTTAAAAAATAATTTAATCAAATTTATATATTTTTATTTTCATAAATAATTTAAATTATTATTTTTTAAATATTTAAATTCTTAATTTTTAAACAATTTAAATTATTAACTTATATAAAATTAAAAAAAAAATATATTTTTATATTTGTTTAAATTTCTAAATAAAATTAATTTTTTAATTATTTAAGATAAAATATATTATAAATACTTAAAAAATAATAAAATACATGTATTTTAAATTTGATTAGTTTAATTAGTAAATTAAGTAAGGTAATTGATATGTTTCATACAAAACTTAAAGTAATTAAAAATTATTTAAAACTAAAATTTATTTACAATTTTTTTAATTTAGATAATTTAGTTATAAAATAAACATTTTATAGTAATTAAATAAAAATATTTTTTTTGATAAGTAATTAATAAACATCAAAATAATAGATATACAATGAATTAATTTATTTAATAAATTAATTTGCTAATTTTTTAGACCATCCTTCTATATATATATATAGAATTATTGCACACACACACACACACACACACACATATATATATATATATATATATATATATATATATATATATATATATATATATATATATATATATATATATATATATATATATATATATATATATATATTTATAATACATAAAAGTATTTCGAACGCGCGTTCCTTTGTTTCTGTCGGTCCACTTGAATTTAATTATAATTTTAATTTAAACAAACATGATGCAAACAAAAAACGAAAGTGAAAAAGTATTATTACGTTAATTAATTAATTAAATAGCGATCTCTTTAATTTTTAGTATATATATATATATATAAATATATATAAATAAAATGAAAAACTCTAAGAAATACCCTGGAACATTCCACAGCAAACCCCACAAAACAGTTTTTTCAGCAAACAACAAAATACAACTAAAAAAATAAATAAATAATATTGAAAAAAAATTCGAGTATTCAAAACTTAGCAATTGTGTGCCCAGTTTTATTTAGTTTATAAAAAAAAATATATATGTACAAAAAAAATTATATAAAAAAAACTAAAAAACTAAAAACTAAAAACTTTTGGATGTGCATTAAACAAAAAAAAAAAAAGAAAACAGAAAATTGCAAATATGGAAACAACTAAATTTAATGTTTAGGTCTTAAAAACAAACAAAAATTCACAAAAAATGCCTTTCGGAATTAAATTCAGAGAAATTGTTAAAAGTAAAGAGAGAAACAAACAAAAAAAAACCAAATTTGTAAATTTAAAATAAATTTTTTAACCAAAAAAAAAAAAGAAAAACAAAAATTTTATACAAAACAAAATTTATAGAAAATTGTGAAAATGGAAATTTTAAAACGAAAGTTGTTGAAAAAAAAAATTACAGGCCTCTGATAATTTTAAAATAATTAACTTTTTAAATATTAATAATTTTTTTAATTTTATTAACTAACAAAATTTTAGAATTTCTTTTCTACTCTTCTAAAGTGCCTTTTCTAGCATTAATTTTAACTTAAGCTTTTTTTTTGAAGATTTTTTTAACTTAAAAAAAGTCAACAACTTTCGTTAGTTAATTTAGAAAAAGTCTGGCGTATACATACATACTAAATATATTTTTTAATAAATATATAAGTATTTTATTAAGTTGAAAAGAGAAGAAGAAAAAACATTTAGGCAAATCTTTCGGCAAAGCATTTTATATATATTTTAAAAAAAAAAATAAAAAAAAAACAGTCTCATTTGCAAGCACACAATAAATAAAAAATAAAAAAAAATAATAAAATAAACGTAAAAAATAGCAAAGAAGTAAAAAAAAAATAAATAAACAAGCGGCAATTAAAAATCAAACTTAAAAACAAATATTAAGTATTTACAGTTTATACAATAGCCATAGCCACATAGACAGATATATAGATATACGTATATATATTTCTATATATATATATATATATATATATATATCTATATATATATGTGTATCTATGTATGTAACTCTCATAACTAATCCCCCCATCCACCCAATAAAAAATAGACTCTAATGTTCCCTACCTACTTGGTATATTACGAGTATTTCAACAAAAAAAAAAAAAACAATTAAAATAAAATAAAAATAAATTAAAAAAAAAGCAAAATAAGTTTATAAATCTAACCGAAAATTTCCAGGAAATATATATATATAAATATATATATATTATTATTATACGTTTTCTATCAAAAAAAAAAACTTTAGTGCAAAACTTTATGTTCAAATTAACTTTTAAATGTCGAAATGAATGTTTCTTATTAATCGAATAACAAAAAAAAAAAAAAAACGAACAAAAAAGTCAACAAAAAAATGGAATAAAAAATATTTTATAAAAACAAAAAAAAAATAAAGAAAGAATAGTTTTTTTTATAGCCTAAAAAGTTAGTTTTACAGATCAGAGAATATATAGTTTATATATATTGCTATACAAAGTTCAAAGCTTGTATATAGTTCCATATTCGATCTATATCTAAATCAGTTAAAATCTCATATATTCATTTGGTATTTATTTAGTATTTACAGTATTTTACGTTTATTGCTTTGATAAGAACATAGGAGAAATGAACTTAGAGCTGCTATTGCAGTGCCAAGCTTATGCTTGGCGGCGTCACCTCCTCCAGTTGAGGCTGATTAATCTCCTGGTGACGTTGCAGCAGGCCAAGGCATTGATGCAGACACTGTGTGCTGGCCGTGGAGATGGCCTTCAGCAGCAACAGATCCGGATCCGTGGGCGAAAAGGAAGCACAGTCAATGTTCTCAATGGCGCGTGCCAAAGAAGCGTTGCTAAAAAAGAGAACATATTAGAGGACATTATAGAGCAGCTATATGAGCTGAGCATAGAGCGACTGGCTCACCACTGTTCGGTGAGGAATAGAGCCTGCCGAGCGGCGACCAATGCATCCGAAGCGGCCAGCAGTTCGCGTGCGGGCAATGGCGATGAATTGCTGATGTCCATAGCTTGAGTGTGACTTTCGACGACGGCGCGCAATCCATCGACCCATTCCTGGCGAGCACGTGCATCACTGGCGCGCAGCTTCACCGTATCTCCCGATGCACAGGCAATGGAAAAGGTGCGTGAATCCTCGTCGCTGGGATAGACAACGGCGCCGGCCAGCTGCACCTGGCCGCGCGGCGTATTGGCCAGCACATGGGGCGACGGAGCAATATCATCGCCCACAGCCGACGAGTCGCACAAATAGTAGCTCAAATAGCCAGTCTTGGCGTCCACGGTAAACCAACGGAATTGCCAGCCTGTTGGAGTTTAACTGCTTAAATTGTTGAAGATTATATTTGATGATAGCTTTACCCTTCATCACATTTGTATATTTGCTTAGCTGCCCGCTGAGCGGATGACGCAGCGTTTGGTTTATCATTCGATTCAAATTGCTTTCCATTTGGCTGCAGCTGGCGTTGCCGCCGTCGTCTTGGTTACAGCGATGTTGCGGGCGTTGCTGCTGCTGTTGCTGCTGCTGTGACTGTGCCTGTTGCTCTGCTGGCTTGTGCTTGGATCGGCGCTTCTTCAGATGCAATGCAACTTTGATTTTACGCAGAATTTTTACAATTTGTTTATTTTCAGAAGGATTATTATAAAATTCTTATTGCAACTATTTTTGCAGTGTTGCCAGCTTGTTGAAAACAGCAGCTGATTTGCCAGGAAGCAGTGGCAGCCTTATAATGCATTTAATGCTGCCACCTTGTTCAACAATTTAGCTGATTGGATCGAACGAGCTGGCAGCCTCAAAGCGGCAGCACAATTTGAATAATCACATCGTTACGGTTTCACACTGCTTACATTTTAAGTACAGCTGTGAACTGACTGAACTGACAGCTGTGCTGAACATGAAATGAGAATTTGGGTAGAAATCTTTCGATTCTTAGTTTAAACGCACAGAAATGAAAATTTTCTTGCCTGCAGTGCACACAACAGCTGATTTGCCTGGTCAAACTGGCATTGCTAGCAGAAAAAATACTAACTGCCTAATTTATGTATGATCTAGGTATTTCTAGCACTATTCACAGCTGGCCACTCTTTTCCTGCTTAACATTACCATTTTGAGTTAACATAGCAAGCGAGACTCATTAACAGTGCAACAACAAAGCGAACGAAGCGCATAAATTTCGCGAAAATTTTTGTTGCTTCGGCAATTTGTTTAAACAAAAAGCGAGCTAGTGTAAATAAAAATGCTGTGAATAAGCATAGTGTTGCCGAAAATGAAACAATGCAAACGCGCCTGCAATGGTAATGTGCATATGTGCAGTCAGAACAAACGCAAAACGAGTGAAAAAAATCAATTTGTATCCCAGAAGCGTTTTTAATGTTGGGTGAAGTAGAAGAAGAAGAAGCAGAAGTAACAGTAGCAGAAGGTGGAAGAGCGATAGAGAGAGAGAGAGAGAGAGAGTGATAGTGAACGAGAGAGGAGGCGAGACAAGACGCAGACAACATCTCAAACGAAACGAAACGCAACGCAACTGTGAAAAGATGTGCGTCGAAGGCGGATGATGTGATTGTTGATGGAGTTCATAAAACTAAAGCTCCCCCCATATTGTAAAAATGGCAATTAAAAATTATTAAACGCGCGCGTTGTGCAGCTGCAAAAAAAAAAACAACAAAAAAAACAATTCTCCCTTGTGCCCGTCCCCTCGCCCACGAGTTTGTTTTAAAAATAAGAATAAGAATATATGTATATGTATACATGTGCATGTGTGTGTGTGTGTATGTATTTCCGCGTTTATGTTTGATGCGGCCATTGCGTGACACGGCATAGAGTTGATTTATGACATTTAACCGCTATACGGTGGGGGTGTTTCGTTTCATGTGTGTGTGATTGTGTCCCTCGCTGTCTGTGTATGCGTGTGTGTCTCCCTATCTGTCTGTGTATGCGTGTGTGTGTGTGTCCTCTGGGGTTGCCCATATGATACAAAATTTGCCTAAAATGTAATTAATATGCTTCATGTTGAGTGTGACCATTTTGCATATATTTGGCTTATTTGTCTCTTTTTGTTCTAAACAAACCGCAACACACACACATACACATACCAACACGTGCATGTGTACATATATACATATATAGTGCCGCCGCTGCCGCTGCGTTGACCATGAAAAAATGGCAGCGAGAAATTTGCAAAAATCAATGAAAGCCTGCAAAGCAAGCAAAAGTGTAACGACAACAACAACAACTCAAATAATAATAAATATTTCAAATTAAGTGAAATTGAAGGCGAGTCCGTTATGCTGCGCTGCCCTCACAATAGTTAAAGACTATTAAAACAGCTGCTCACACACACACACACACTCACATACATACACATATACAAACAACATGGATGGTCAACGTGCCCGCGATCTGTTAACGCTGCTGCAGGAGCGCGTTGTCTTTCTCACTGGTGGGCGTGATAGGCGTGGCGGACCATTATTATGCTTTCCGGCAACGCCGCGTCGGGATCGACTCAAACCGGAGGATTTGCGTCGCCTGCTTATCTACTTGATTAGCATACCCAGGTGAGTTGGGCAAATAATTTATATATGTAAACAATCGATACTGCATAACGGGTATCGATACTTTTGCTGCTATTTACAGTTGGTTGCAAAACCGAACATGTTTATTGATGTTCTTTCGCAGTCGCACTCGAAGTCGCAGTCGCGTTGCCCAGCATTCACAATGAGCGGCCATTGTGTCAGCTGACGTTGTCGACTGCTGTGCTGCGCTTCGTTTGCGGTTTTTTTTTTTTTGGCTGTCGCCTCACCCGCGCAGCTGCAGCTGCAGCTGCATGCATTCCACTTGATTTTCCAGTTCTTGCATGTTTTATGAATCATCAAGCAGTCGCAGTCGCAGTCGCAGTCGCTGTCGCAGTCGTCGCCGCGGTCGCAAACAGCACGCACACATTGTTGTTGTTGGTGTTGTTCTTGCAGCCTAGGCTGACATTGAATGCAGCTCGCGGTGTGTGTGTGTGTGTGTGTGTGAGAGAGAGAGAGAGAGAGAGAGATGCAGATGCAGACATGTTACGCTTCTTCTTCTTCTTCACATTGTACTTGTTTCTCTCGCTAGTTGGCAAAAATACAACACCAACAGCAAATTGCATAAATCTGTGCGACAAAGAAAGCAATAGAGAAAATACATAACAAAAAGCAAAACGCGTAAACCGGCATTTCGCGATGCCAAAAAGAATGCGGCGTGAGTCGGAAAGCGCTGTTAAATGGCTGTTAATGTTGTTGTTGCTGTTAATGTTGTTGTTTTTGTTGCTGTTGTTGTTTTTGTTTTTGACTTTTTTCTGGCGAATTAAAGCGGCCAAGAGTCAAAGTGCTTGGAGAAGTTGAGAAAACAGCGAAACAGAGCAAAGCAAACGAAATGAAAGGTGGAATGCGAATATTTCTTCTTTTTTTTTTTATTTGAATAAAGCTAAAAATTTATACCTGGAATCCGATTGGAATACGAAG
Source organism: Drosophila anceps (assembly GCA_035045945.1). Taxonomy (NCBI): domain Eukaryota; kingdom Metazoa; phylum Arthropoda; class Insecta; order Diptera; family Drosophilidae; genus Drosophila; species Drosophila anceps. Next base: position 6,450,743 of record JAWNON010000186.1, on the reverse strand, counting down.
AACTTTATTGTCTTCCAAATCGATTTAATGATAGAGCTTAGAGTAAATATTCAAGGGAGCAACAAATATGTATGAATGGAACACTAAGAAGTACAGTGAACACTCGATAAATATAACTTTTTGAAAGTACAAATCGATTTTGTGCTACACGAATATTAATGTTTAATATTTAAATATTTTTTATATTTTTTAGTATTTAAAAATATTTCTTAATTTGTTCAAGTTAGTGAGTGCTCACCGTACTTGAGTTTTATTTAGCTATAGAACAAAGCGTGTTATTGAGAGCTTGAACCTAATAAAGTAAATTACAATATACAGAAACAACTTTTAGTTGAACTTAGTCGACTAAGAGATACCCTATACTTACTATAGAGCTGTTAGCAGGCAAGAGAATCGATTTTAAGTAAACTTACTTCATACATATCTAATGCAATACGATATAAACATATGATATTATATATGTATATGCTATATGCCTATATAACAGGGTATACTGGATGCAATACAATGGTTCCAATCGCATTGAATTTGCCATAAAACACTCAACAACTGCCAGTCAGAAAAGATCATGAATGATCTTCTTGATTGATCCTAAAAACCCGAAAAACAAGTCATAAAAATTTTGATGAGCAGCTCTTCAATGAAAATTGCGACACACAGTAGTTTATAGACACATATATACTATATAAATATATATATATAGGTATATTTCTTTTGGCTTATTCATTGGAAAATTCGTGTGCTATTTTCACCAGATTTTCGTTGAGCAGTAAAAAGCAGCAAAGACCCAAAAAAAAATAAAAGAAAATGACGCTAATGAATCACAGTCAACTGCTTCTTGTTGTTGTTGTCTGCCCATTTTTTCCCATGCTCTGCACTTTCTTATCAGCGCCACCTATTGGCGACTGCTGATGGCTGGGCTGGCCCCCCCCAGCCACCAATTAGTAAGCGCTATCTCTTTGGCCCACATATAAACGAGCATTCGAGCAGCTAGAAATCTCGAATGCTGACGCCTCAACTTTGACTGATAAGCGCGCGCAATCATTTGTTTTGGTGCGGCTATACATACAGCACAGATGTATGTGTATATATATGTATATATATATATATATATATTTATATAGATGTTAGTATATATACCAAGTATGCTGACGATACGGCGTGTTTGTCTTATCGCCGTGCAGTCATTCAGAATTGCGTTGTGTTTCTCCCACTTCGTCTCTGTCTCCCTCTTGCTTTCTGTTTTGCGTCTTCCCTTCTTGGCCGTTTGCCCGAATGTGCGCTTTATCGTTTTTTCTGCTTTGTATGCCCTACACCTTTTCGAAGTGTTTAAAATGGGGCATATTGTAGTTTGCAAAATGCTTGTAACGTTTCTGATCTGTCGGCTCAATAAATATCGATTAACAGTATCGATTCTTTGAACATTTCAAAGAGCATGAAAGCGTCAGTTTATTTTTGAATAGAAGTTTTTAGCTTAAACAGAGTAATATTTGTATATATATTTAATAATATACCAACTTTGTTCAAATCGATAAATATCGATATTTTTACTATGTATCCATGCATTATGAGAATTTTACAATTTTAAGATAGATTTTAGCGTCGCTTGGCAAGCTTACCACTGTCTCTAATAATGACGTATGGTATTATAGTCGTGCATTTTCTTCAAACCGATATATATCGATTTTCGATATTAATTTCAACTAACATTTTTGAAGTAAGAAAGTCTTGTATGTGAATTCTTCCACAGTTGAAAAGAAAATTTTTCGATAAATTAGGGGTTTCTAATGAAACGATAAATATCGATTGCTAAGCTGAATATGTTAGGCCTTTTTCTTAGATGCTGAATGTTATATATAAAAATAGACACAAAATATATATTTATATATTTATTCGATGCCCAACGCATTTTTCGCGAAATCGATAAATATCGATTGTCTATTTGTATTTTCTAGTCATTTTTGAGGCATCTCAAGTTTCGTATGATTTTTATCACATGATTCAAATATTTATCTAAAATATCTGAACTGTGCTCAAATTGCTTAAATCGATAGTTATCGATAAACAATATTTATAGTTTTTAGAGATACGTATAGCAAATACGTATATCTACTTATAGCTATACTTATAGATCTCCATGTATTTAGAGGGTATCAGCTAGTTGTTGCCGCCCTATTAAAATCTCTTTTGTTGTTATTTTCTTCGGTTTATAACTTTGTTTTATTTTGTTTTGTTTCTTTTTCTTTTGTTGCTGTTGCTGTTGTGTGTGTCGTTCTTATTTATTTTGTTTTCATGCGAAACATTTTTGTTTATTTCTTCTGCTTGGCTGGGGGTTCGCTTTGTCTTTTGCGCTCATTTGGGCAGCTGAGTCGCGCGTCAATGCAAATTTTTTGTTTAACTCACTCCCACAACAACAACAACAACAATGCTAATATATGCAACAACAACAACAACAATGGACGCTCAAAATTTTAGACACGTTCGAGGCCAACTTCCTTTTGGCGCTTCATTTCGTTTCGATGCCATTTGTGAATCCCTTGTTTAATTTCCCAACGATTTATGGGTTAAATAAACGATTTTTGATTAGTTCGCATTTGGCTTTTTCTTGTCTCCGGACTTTTCCTACGGGCGACATTCGAGAAGAAACACGAATTTGTTTTTTTTTTTTTTTTTTTTTTAATGGCATTCGATTCGATTTGAGGCAGCTTGTTTCCCCGATTTCAGCTGTTGATAAACAAATGAAAGAAAGAATTCTTTAAACATTTGCCTCCCCGCCCATAAATATGTCGTGCACACAGTTTTTTCGTCTTCTCTCTCTCTCTTTGTTATTAGTCATTCAAGAACACACACAAAGTTGGCTTTGTGACTGCACTGTGAATACAGAAATCTATAGAATACAGAGAAAGAAAAGCGTAGAGAAACGTGTTTATAAAATGCAAAGACTTGCCCAAGGTAAGGGCTTGCTTTTAGGTGCGGATACGAATTTTGATTTATATTTTAGCTAAAGTGCAGCTTTGGCTGTGGCGTTGCTCATCAATCATGGTCAATCAAGCAGTGTAGAGCTAATATATATATGCTTGAACTTAATTGGATTACTCGTTTTGCATAGTTTAAGCAACCAGACAACGAGTAGCTGGACAGATATGCTTGTCGCGCCTTAGTTTTTGTTGCTAACATGTATAGTTAGTGTATAGTCCATCAATCAATCAATCAACATATTTCCTTACATATAATGAAAATAAAATTCATAACTTAACTAATTCAAGCTGTTGTTTCTGGCATATATGTATAGTTGCTTGATCAATCTTAAATCAATCAATCAATCAGGCAATCAATCTGTCTATAAAGATATGAGCTATTTAAACTTCTCTTTCCAATTCAAACTTTGCTCAAGCTGACATTTATAGCTTATGCATTGATCGTCAATCATTTATAGCTTATGCATTGATCGTCAATCAATCAATCATTTATAGCTTATGCATTGATCGCCAATCAATCTATCAATCATTTATAGCTTATGCATTGATCGTCAATCATTTATAGCTTATGCATTGATCGTCAATCAATCAATCATTTATAGCTTATGCATTGATCGTCGATCAATCTATCAATCATTTATAGCTTATGCATTGATCGTCAATCAATCAATCATTTATAGCTTATGCATTGATCGTCAATCAATCTATCAATCATTTATAGCTTATGCATTGATCGTCAATCAATCAATCATTTATAGCTTATGCATTGATCGTCGATCAATCTATCAATCATTTATAGCTTATGCATTGATCGTCAATCAATCAATCATTTATAGCTTATGCATTGATCGTCGATCAATCTATCAATCATTTATAGCTTTACATTGATCGTCAATCAATCAACCAATCGATATGCATATAGAAAAAGATATCTAACGGAAATACATTTTCGACTTAAAACATTTTCTTATAGTTTCTCTATTTCCCTGCAAGCAGTCAAACAATCAATTGGAGCAGTTTTTCAATTAATATTTCCACAATTCTGCCTTTCTCTTGCGCAGTGTAGACCTTCAAGTCGCTTTTGCTTCGGTTCCTCTTTATTTTTGTCGATTCTAAAGGGTAAACCCCTAGAAATGCGTTCGCAGAAACCACACGAGAATTCCAAGCTAAAAAAAAAAGGAACAACAACCAGCAAGCCAAGGCTTAGCGGCTAAAATGACAGCGTGAAAAAGACATAAGCAATAGAAATAGAGAGAGAGAGAGAGAGAGAGAGAGAGGGAGAGACAGAGACAGACAGTGAGAGCTCGAATATAAATAAAATATAAATATTTATGGTTAATGTTGTGATTAAAATTCAAATCGAATGCAAACCAAAGCACGACACAATGCAAAACTCAAACGGGTGTGAGGGGCGTGCACGAGTCCGAGGGTCTTTAGGAAATGATTAGCTGAAATTGGTGTCAAAGCAATATAGAAATTGTGCTCGCCTCTGCCAGAGTAAAATGTCATAATTTATGCAAAAGACGTAAACAGAGCAACGAACCAAACGAAGTAGCTAACCAACTCGAGCTACGAAAACAACGAAAGAACAGTTAGGTTCGTTGTCTGATATAGTCGAAGTTTGTATGCGCTAAGAGGCGAGTGGGCGCTGCAGTGACGACTGTCTATAATAGATCGTAAAATATGTGAATGGATAAAACTTGGTTTGCATCGAAGATTTTTGAGCAGATCGTTTGGAAATTGATAAACAATCTAGTAAATGATCTATATTTTAGTGGATCTTTAGGTATTTCATACACACGTCAGTCTTAGTTCTGTTCTATCTATCAATTTCACAGTAAAAAGAGCTGCCCATAGAAAGCAAGATCGATTGAAATGTGAGATATATATGTATAGATTGATAGATAGATCGATCGATAGAAAGACAGATGGATCGAGAGATATGTATATAGATAGATATATCAAGTGTGTACAACGAGGATAGATTGTTCAGTGAATATCAACTAATTCAACCATAACTAAGACTAGAGTGAGGATCGTCTGTTAATATCAGTAACATATCTCATATATAAGAACAACTCTTATAATGTTATAATCTTAACCTACTTCAATTTGTAGTTTATAAAGAATTCTTAACAAGTTTATTCTTCAATTTTTTTCGAGAATCTGCTGCATTTCAAATTGAATATACCCGCTCAAAGAGCATAAGAACAACAACACTCTCACTCACGTACATTTTGCTGGCTCGCTCCAACTGTCCTATGTTCCTCTCTTTCTCTTTCTCTCTCTCTCTCGATCACGTTTGGCGTTATATTAATGGTCACCTTTCACTTGCAGCGACGCGGCCAAGAATCTCGGCTTTACCGTCATTATCGATATGCGTGGCAATGGCAACTGTTCGACGAATGTGAAGACAATATTGAAGGTGCTCCAAGAGCATTTCAGCGCCAACATTCACAACGTGGTGATCATCAAGCCGGACAATTTCTGGCAGAAGCAACGCGCTTCGATCAGTTCCAACAAATACAAATTCGAAACGCAAACGATATCGATTGAGGCGCTCAACAAGATTGCCGAATCGCATCAGTTAACATCCGATTTCGATGGACAACAGGTGTACGATCATCAGCAGTGGACCGATGCACGTTTGGCCATAGAGGATTTCTTTTGGCAGGCGGGCGATATGGCCGATCGTATCGATGATCTGCAAGAGGATTTGCATCGCAACGATTTTGCCGAGGATGTGAGTTTGGCCCGCTTAGCCATCGATCATCACAACGAGATGCGTAAGAAGATCACCAAGCTGCCTATCGAGGATTTGGATATGCAGGGCAAAAAGCTGCTGACAAAGATCAATATGGCAGCTGCTGCAAATGCCGGCACAGCTGGGCAGGTGAGTTACCATCTCTTTCTCTCTCTCTCTATATATATATATATAGTATAATCTAAACTTTAATCTTTTGCAGTGCGCCTCTACGTCGGACTGCTCCGACTCGGGAACCTCCTCTGCTGGCCAACAGCAGCAGCAGCAGCAGGCAGCACGCGTCGCTAGCCACAATAATCCGGATATGTCGGCGGCTATTAATAAAGCGCTGCGACAAATCGACCTCATCCATTCGGGTCAGGATCGTTTGCTGATGCTCTGGCAGCACAAGAAAGTCAAACTCGATCAATGCTTTCAGTGGCGCCTCTTCGAACAGGATTGCGAGAAGATGTTCGATTGGATCCTACACAATCGTGATGTATTCCAAATGAGCTATGTGGAAATCGGACACAATTATTCGGGCGCCAAGCTGCTGCAGGATGAGCATCAGAAATTTGCCGTTGCTTCGATGAATGTCAATGTGAATATCGATCGCATATTGGCCGTGGCAGCGCGACTCATTGAAAGCCAACATTATGCAGCGCAGCATATTAAGACTTTGGCCCAGCGGCTCGATCGCACCTGGAAGGATTTCGGAGCTGGGCTGGATGAGCGTACAGCTGTGCTGCAACTCAGTGTGCTCTTCCATCACAAGGCCGAGCAATATTGCAATAGCGTGGCCAGTTGGGCAGCCGCTTGTCAAGCGTCGCAGCCATTGCCCTCAGATATACAAAGTCTCGAAACAGCCATAAGGACACATCAATCCTTATACGAGGCCATGTGCCAGGCCTATACGGAGGTGCACTCCACTAGCAAGAAGCTGCTCTATCAACTGGATCATCTAGTGCACGTTTGCAATCAACCGCCGCCGCCGGGTGTGCCCGATCATCGCAAGAATAGTAGTGGCAATAGCGGCGGCAGTGGCTATAATAAATATGAACGCCCAGATCCTGCAGCTGATTACAGTGAAGGCGCCAGCCATGTGCTCGCTGTTATACACCAAATATTAGGACATCATCGTACACTGGAAGCCAAGTGGCATCAGGAGAAGATTCGATTGCATCAAACGCTGGCGCTACGTCTCTTCCAGGAGGATGTAAAGCAGGTGCTCGACTGGCTGAAGAATCATGGCGAAGTCTTTCTGCGCAAGAATACGGGTATTGGACGCAATCTGCAAAAGGCGCGCGTGTATCAGAAATCTCACGAGCATTTCGAGAATGTGGCACAGAATACGTACAGCAATGCAGAGAAGTTGCTGTCGGCAGCGGAAGAGTTAGCGCGCAGTGGCGAAGCAGATCCCAATGAGATTTACTCGGTGGCTCACGAACTGGAGCTACAGGTGGCTAGCTTTGCCGAGCGTGTGGAGCAGCGACGACGTCGATTGGAAATGGCTGTCATATTTTATACGCATGAGAAAGAGGTGACAGCCTGGATTGAATCGTTGCGCACGGATGTGAGCACAGATGAGACGCGTCTTTCGCAGGAGAACCTCGAGGGTATTGAACGTTTGCTGCAGCAATACAGAGATCAACAGGAGAGCACTGTGAACACCTGCATGAGACTGATTGCTCAGGGCGAGGCCTTGCTGCAGGAGATGCGCGCACTCGAATATGTGGACAATACGGGCTCGCTGGCCGCGCTCGAAGCGACGCTCGAGAAGCTGAGCAAACAAAAGATTGAGGTCGAGGAGCTTTGGTCAGCGCGTAAATTTCGCGCTGATCTCATACTGCGTTTGCGCTACTTTGAACGCGATGCCATGGAATTGTCCTCGCAGCTAGAGATGTGGTCCGAGGAGCTGCAGCATGCCGACCTCTCGCGTGACTACCAGAAAGCCGAACAGCTAATACGCATGCACAACGAATCCGTAACAGATATACAGAACACCACATATGAGGTACTGCAGCAGGGTCAAGATCTGTTGCAGCTTTTCGAGAATGCTGGCTTCATATCCATGGCAGATGCCACACACACCGCGCAGGCCCGAATCGAATATTTGTTGGACTTTTTGCGTGAACGTGAAATTGATTTGGAGGAGCTGTCGGAGGCAAAGCGTGCCAAGCTGGAGCAGGCGGTGCAGCTGTGTCAGTTCCAGAACGATGCCAATCAGGTCATCTCATGGATACGCAATGGCGAGGCAATGCTCACTGCTAATTTTCTAACGCCCAACAGTCTTCAGGAGGCGGAGCAGCTGCGCAAGGAACACGAACAGTTTCAGGTAAAGAGCGATTACCTAACATTAGTTAGTAACTCTGAAATGGTTAACATAGCTCTGTTATTCAAATGCAGTCACTGTTAATTTGATCAAAACTTGCTTACATTAGCTTAACAGTATCTTAAATGTTATATTTTCTATATGATTAATCGCTGTCTCTCTTCTCTAGATTGCCATTGAGAAGACGCACACGTCTGCTGTGCAGGTGAGATATCGTGCAGATGCGCTGATCAATGCGAATCACTACGATCCGAAATCGATACGCGAGATCAGCGACGATGTAACCAAAAAGTGGCAACAGCTGGTGACCTATGCCGAGGAGCGTCACAAGCTGGTGACAGCCTCCATTAACTTCTACAAAACTGCCGAACAGGTGTGTTCGGTGCTGGACAGCCTGGAGCGTGAATATCGCAGGGAGGATGATTGGTGTGGTGGCGGCGGCAGCAGTGATAAGGCCCAAACGATAGTGCAGCTAATATCGAAACATCAGGAGCAGAAGGAGGCATTTCTGAAGGCCTGCACACTTGCGCGTCGCACGGCGGAAACCTTTCTCAAATATGCGAATCGTTCGCAACAATATTATCAATACACGCAGGGCAATTGCGAGGCGCATGTGAAGAGTAAATTGGACAAATTGCTCACGCAGGAGAATCAGGTACTCGACTTTTGGACTCTGCGCAAGAAGTCGCTCGATCAATGCCAACAGTTTGTGCTATTCGAGAGGAGTGCCAAACAGGCCATCGAATGGATACACAATACGGGCGAGGGTTATCTATCGTCGCGTACGAATCTGGTGGGCATAACCAGGGAGGAGACGGAAGGACTACTCAAGGAACACAACGAATTTCGCAGCACGGCTAAGGAGACACGGGAGAGAGTCAAGCTGCTCATCCAGCTGGCTGATAGTCTGGTGGAGAAAGGCCATGCACATGCCAGTTCGATCAAGCAATGGGTCGCTTCAGTGGATCAGCGCTATAAGGACTTTAGCAATCGCATGGACAGCTACTGTGAGCAGCTGGAGAAATCGCTGGGCATGTCACAGCAGCAGCTACTGCAGCCCGAATCGGATGCGAATAGTTCAATTAGCAGCGCATCCGGCAGCACCGATCGGCACTCGGATCCCACGCTGGAAGCAAAGCTAACCACCTCAGCTAGCTCGGCGATCAGCAAAGAGATCAACGAGGAGAAACGCAAGTCGGCGCGCCGAAAAGAGTTCATCATGGCAGAGCTAATGCAAACGGAACGAGCCTATGTCAATGACTTGGCCACCTGCATTAAATGTTTCCTCGAGGAGTTTCGCAGTGGCAGAAATGTGCCGGCTGCTCTGGTTGGCCAGGAGGACATCATCTTTGGCAATATACGCGAATTACATCATTTTCATCAGAAAATCTTTCTGAAGGAGCTAGAGAAGTATGAGACCATGCCGGAGGATGTGGGCCATTGCTTTGTCACATGGGCTATCAAATTTGATATGTATGTGCATTATTGCAAGAATAAACCGACATCGAATAATCTGCTCGTTCAGCACGCGGGCAATTACTTCGAGGAGCTACAACGGCGTCTCGAGGTGGAGCATCCATTGCCCGCATATCTGATTAAGCCCGTGCAACGCATTACCAAATATCAATTGTTGCTCAAGGATCTATTGTCGTGCTGCGAGGGCAGTCATGGCGAGATCAAAGAAGGTCTTGAAGTCATGTTGAATGTGCCGAAGAAAGCGAATGATGCCATGCATCTGTCCCTGCTCGAGAACTGTGATGTCTCGGTGGATAAGCTGGGCGAGGTAGTGCTGCAGGATGCGTTCCAGGCATGGGACACAAAGCAAATAATACGCAAAGCACGCGAACGTCGTGTATTCCTATTCGAGCTGTATTTGCTGTTCGCCAAGGAGGTCAAAGAGTCGAATGTGGTCAAATATCAGTTCAAGAGCAAATTGATGACCACAGATATGGGCATAACGGAGCACATCGAGGGGGATGAGACAAAGTTTGCTGTGTGGACTGGACGTTCGCCCATGCTATCCGACTGTCGCATTGTGCTCAAAGCAAATAGCCTGGAGACCAAACAGGTAAATGGAATTGGCCTAAATATGTTAAATATTTTATTAATTTTTATATTGCTTTATGTTTCAGGTCTGGGTCAAGAAACTGCGTGAGGTCATGCAAGAAACTTGCTTCTCGGGCACCTCGCTTACGTTGCCAAAGTCGCCTGCCAAGCACTCGGGCTCCTCGCAACGATCCTCCCGTGATCTGGATGAGCCACTCACTGAGAATGATCACGATCGCTGCTCCTTGGCCAGCTTTGGATCGGGCAATACCACAGATAGTGATAATAAGGTAAGCTTTAGATTTTAATCATATTTTTTCATTGTTAACAGCTCGCCTGTTAACTAACATCAGTTGTTGGGGAGCTTTACAGCGAGTCTGCTAGTCACGATTGGCTGTTAGCTGCCCTTTTATAGTTAACAGCTGTTATCACAACAGTTATTCATGAGTTGTGTTTTGCTGTTAGCAATATTCGCTCTGTTATTTCTTGTCTGTTCTATGAACTTAGCAACTTCTTAACAGTTTCACTCTCGGCACAGCCTTAATGTTTCTTGACATAGCAATATCTTGTTTATATATCATATTGGCTGGCAAAAAGATTTGTTAATTTCAAAAACTTAACATTTTGAGATATGTTAAATTTCCATTTGTATTTCACTTCATATCTTTTATACCGGTAATTCTATTTAGCAACACTGTTAGCTCTAACAGCTAACATTTTGACACTCTGTTGACTGCTGTCACGTCTGCTACCCTTAACACTGGCTGTTATACAAAACGTTTACAGTTTAACAGTTTTACACTTCTACAAAACGTTCATAGTTTAACGGTTGTGCGCGCTGTTAAGCAGTTGGAAGCTTTTGTTTTGTTTTGCGAGGAAAGCTCGTTTGCTTCTTCTGGTCCTACCTCACATGAAAAGCGTGTATGCCATTCACAAAAGCGCGCGCTCGCTCTCACCAGCTGTCTCTCTCCGCAAATGCTTTGCTCTTGAACGTTATGTGCTTTATTGTTAAGGATGCTGCTGCTGCTGCTGCTGCTGCGGTGGCAACTGCTGGCATTCCATTGGCTGCCGCTGAACTAGTTTTTCGGCTTGTCTGCAATATGTTTAAAATTCACAGCAGGATTTAATAAGATTTTTGCTCGTGCGTGGGTGCATGTGTGCATGTGTGTGTGTGTATATGTATGTTCCTTGAATTATATATATGAAAGTCTTCTATGCGACATTCTTTCATAGTTAATGCAATTTTCGCTCAGATTTTATGCTTCAAATTAAAACGAAAAATATATTGCGACCTTTTAAAGTAAATAAAATATTTGGACAAAAAAATCTCCGTCCCAATTTGCTCTTGAGATCCTCCTGTAACTGTTTTCGACGCGTTTTTTGGCAATGCTTGTATGAGATTTTTGTATAGCTTTTATGTCGCTCATAGATAACAGCAATAAAACCAGTGTGTGAGAGTGGGCAAGAGAGACAGAGTGGGAAAGAAGGAGAGAGAGAGAGAGTAAAGCTTTTGCTTGACGTACATCACGTATACGCAGCGTATGGCTGCTAGCTAGCGCGCTAATTGACAGAGTGCCTCTCGCTCTATCTCTCTCTCACGCGCTCTCTTTTGACTTGAAAGCTTTTCTTTTTTGGCGGTTCACGCGTTGCTCTGTTGTTGTTGTTGTTGTTGTTGTTACTGCTGCTGTTGCTGTCGGCTACGTTGCGTAGCGGCCGCTGCCTGCTGCTCCAGTTGATTCGTAGAGTTAAAGCCAATAGGTTCATCGTCGCGTCTGTGTGTTTTTTGTCGTCGCTATCGCTGTCGCTGTCACTGTCACTGTCTCTTCCTAAAGCTTCAATGCCTGCCAGCTAGCCAGCCTGCAGATGCGCGCCCGGTCAAACGCCCGCGAACGCTTCTTGGCGTATTCGTTGCAGCAGCAGCAGCAGCAGCAGCCGCAGCAGCAGCAGCAGTTGCTCCATACCCAACCCATATAACATCTACAGCCAATCTTAACGTTACTCGCTTACAACTAAATACAAAAAATAAAACTGTCACTGAAAATCGTTGCCAAAATTTATATAAATATATCAATTTTCCCCTTGAAACGGAAATTCCTGTGTGAAATTTCAAACGGAAACCCAACAGGAAATCCCAATAAAATAAAAATATAGAGAAATATAATAATCAAAAAAAAAAAAAAAAAAAAAGAAAAGAAACAACTTTCAGCATTGAAAATTCTAATCAGCTGATAAGCGCGTCCAATAGATAAACAATTTCCGAGTATCTCTAATAAAAAAAAAGAATTATATAAACTAAACAAAAATTTCGACAGCTGTCTATCAAAATTAAATAAAACGTAATAAGTAAATAATATATACAAATAAATCAAATGCCAGCCGAGTGCCCAAAGCCAAAGCCAAAGCCAAAACTCATAGTAAAATGCCCTTTAGCAGAAGAGTTGTTATAAATATAAATAAATGTGCCATAATGTCAACAAAAGGCATTTAAAACATTTCTGCGGTGTAAATAAGTAAATATATATATATATATAATGTATATAAATATATATTTATATATATAAGTGGTTATATAGAAGCGCAGCGAAAAGAACTTGCTAAAGCGTAAAACTAAAATTTTAAATTTTAAGAATATATATTTATGCATAAATAGATAATTATATAACCTTAAACACAATATATAAAAGTTAAAAAAATTATAAATATAAATACATATATATATATATAGCAGTAGATGCAGGAATAAATACATAAATGAATATATAAATATATAAATATACATACAGATTTATTGCGCTATATACATACATTGTGTGTCTACTGCTTAAGCCCTGGCGGGCTAGCCACGCCCCCCATACCATACACCATTAGCGCTGCCTTTGACCTTTTTCACGCCTTTGGCTACTTGAGTAGCTTTTTGTTTCTTTTATTTTTCTTTTTTTTTGCGCGCTGCTTCTTTTTATATACATATACATATATATGGTATTTGGCGGTACGTGCTTTCGCTTTCGTTCGCACAATCTCTGTCTCTATGAATCTCTCTTTCTCACTCCGTACTGCTTAAGATGCGTCTGCCAAAAAATAAAAAATGGAAATCCAAGACAAAGCTTTGGTCTAGTCAAGTTTATCTTGTAGTCCAGGGTATCTTGCAGTCTACCCAAATATATATGTACACAAAAGCAATTATGTTTGTTTTGTTGCAATACAATTAGGTGCACGCTTAGCTTTTTGCATTTTAAAATACGGGCGCATTAGGATTGTGTTTACTTTTGTTGTTGTTGTTGTTGTTGTTGCCATGGCGCGACATGTTTTGGTCATTATAATTATTATTCTTGTTAGCTGCATTGCATTGCATTGCCATTTTGATATTGTGTGTGAAATGGGTTTGGTCAATTTCTATACAAAAGTGAATAAACTAAATACTATATAATTAAATGCTGTATAAATACTATGTATATATTTATTTGCATGCATTTTGTAATTGAAGTGAGGCAATAACGAATGCAAAGTGGAATATGGTGTATATAGAAATATACGAATATAACAATGCTTTTTTATAGACTGAATAATACACTCAGCGAAAAACAGCTGTTAAGCGTCATATACATATAGCATATAAGTGTAGTATAATTGACTCAAGTTCTAGAGTTTCATTTAAGTAATGAAATCTGGATGACGAAACTGTAAACTGTACAACTCAATCTTGGCCTGACTTTTTACACTTAACTTACATTATAATATTTCTGAACATAGAAAGTCTAGTCTAGGCAAAGAAACAGAAAAGATCTATAAAAGAAAACATATGTACGCTAGACTATTCTAAATCAGCTGAAGCACAAACCCTTGATAGGTCTTGAAATAAGCCTAAATCACGCTTAGTTTGCCTGAATATTATTTTAAAATATGCAGGTTTTTTTTCGAGTGTATTTAAATGTCCTATTCTTAACTGACAAAAGAAACTGAGCTTCAGTAAATTAGGTAGTTAAAACATTAATCTTCAAACTAAAGTAAAGTATAATAAGAAATTTTTTATCCTAAAATATTTGATTATTCTCTAACTTTATCACAATTTGTACTAAAGACTAGAATATGTATTAGACTTTAGACTTTAGATCTAAATAAGAATTTACATTTATGTTTTAAAGATTTGCCAAAGATTTAAATTTGAGAGCTTAAATTGTTGCATTTATTATTTTATTTTATTTGATTATTATAATAGAAAACATAAAACTTGCTTCAGCTAGTTAAATAATGTTATAAGTTTTATTTCCAATTAATTCTAACATCTAAAGCTGATTTCATCAAAACTTTAAATCCATTTTCTAGTTTAATCTCTGAGTGCATGTAATCAAAATAGTTTTCTCGTTTACCGAGTAAAATTTTTTTTTTTATATATATATATATATATATAAAGGGGAGGATCAGAACGGATTTAATTTTTATAATTGTTTTAGTTTGCCAGCGCTTTTATTATATTTATTTATTTTTTTTTTTTTGCTTTCACTTTTGCTTGTGGACATTGCAGCATTTAATCCTGCATCCTTGCCGCTGTCGCACTCTGCTGTGATGTGCGCATTCATTTGCACAAATTGAATTAACTTGGCTTTGAGCAGTTGAATGTAATGAAGGTATTAGCAGTACGCATTGTTGTGGGCGTGGCAGCTGAGCCACAGCTTGACAGGATATGTCAAGAGGCAGAGACAGAGCGAGAGAGAGAGAGAGAGAGAGAGAGAGAGCGAGATATACTTTGTCGCTGTATTGCTCTGCCATAAAGTAGCAAAGTTTTTAATGCCAGTGGCTAAAAATTGAGCTAAAAAAAAACTCATCAGCTCTGTGTACGTCGAATACGCCGCCACTTAGCGTACAGCTGTTTGCCAGGCCATTTTCACAGCCCCCCCCCCCCCCCCCCTATCGCCCACTCCCGCCGCCGCCGCCTCGATTACTTTCCCTTATATTTTTCACATTTTCAAAATGGCCTCTACAAATTTCCACCAACATATGCCAATTTTCACGCATTCGCTACATTTAAACGTTTTTGCCTTTCCTTTAAATATATATATATATATATATATATATATATATCTTATACATATAATATATATACATATTTATACATACCCTGTGTATACCCTAATCAAATATCAAATGGAGCATATTGTTTGCTTTGCTTGTGATGGGACTTGAGCAAGTTGTCAGTTTTTTGTTTAATTTACGTGTACAATTGCTCAGTTCTTCGTTTCAGACGTTATCTGGCTGTAAATTATCTGGACAGCGAATGTCTTGTAAACAAAGCGTTTAGATTCTTGGCGATTGCCTAACGAAATGTATATTAATTTAGATTTAATTTGTTTATAGAACCGTTTATGGTTAAAAGACTTGTAATTTCAAGGTAAATCGCATTGCAAATTGAATTTTCCCAAAGAACTTGCAATTCATTATATTTGTCTGTGCAGCTGCAGCGCAGGTTTAACTTACCTAAAGGTTTAAATCTCATCTAAGACTGTTTTTGCGCACACTTACATACATACCTTTATTACATTCACATTATTATGAATTATTATTATGTATAAAAAAAATCAGAATTAGGTTTTTAGTTCAACAATTTAATTTCTTAGTCTGCTGTCAAGCATTTAATGATAGTAGGTGTATGTGCATTACAAATCTTATAAAATTATATAAAATCTGATACAAGAATATAAAATATATTAATTTTATTTATAGCTAAGCAAGCATCAGCAAAACTAACAAATTCTTTGTAGACCAAAATCTTATTTTCTTTAGTTTTCATAAAGGGTATTAGCTCTTGGCATTGATCAAATTTATCTAATCTTCACATTTTATATTTCCATATAACTATATTTATATTTTGTTTGTATTTATTTTTCGCACATTAAAATCGACGCTTCTTGTTGTTGTTATAAATTATTGAATCATAATTGCAATTGGGTCCAATCGTTCAGTTTGTTTGGGGCCAAGTGGCGGCCGCTATGGCGCACCTGCCACAACTGTGAGAAATGCTTTGCAGTTGACGTCGCCGTTGCCGTTGCCGTCGGCGTCGACGTCGGCAGCAGCAGCAGCAGCGCTAAAGTGTAAAAATAACAAACATTTACATATACAATAAATGTAAACAAAACAAAAATTATAAGATAAATTTCTCGTGCAAAGCGGCGGCAACTTTTTATCTGCCAAGACCAGAAAATTTTGTTGGAAAAGAATTTTAGAAGAGAGAGAGAAAAAAAAAACAGAAACATTCATAGAAACAATAAAATTAATGCTGAAGTGATTTATAAAATTGTAATAAACAATTTATCGTGTGTTGGCGTCATAAAAAAATTAGCAACATTAACAGCAAAGAAGCTGAAGCAATTATAGTTAAAGAGTAAAGTAATTAATATGAAGAGTTATTAATAAATAATTATATTTATGAATAATTTATTAAGATGAAAAATAATTATTAAAAATATGCAAAGAACTAAAAACAATGAACAAATTATACAAAAATAAAACAAAACAAAAATATAAAAGCAATAAAATAGAAAAAAAAATTAAAATATAACTAACTATAACTAATAATAAATACTATAATAAACATAAAATTTAACATTTAAGCAAAAAAATATATAAAATAAATAAATATCTTAAAAGGCCAACTAATTTGACTAAGATTAAAAATAAAAAAAAAAAAATAATTTAAAAAAAATGTAAAAAAGTTTAAATTAACATAATTAAATACAGCTAATTGTATTTAATTATAAAATCATATTTTTATAATTTTAATAGGCAAACTTGTTTGTCAACAGTTTTGTTTAAATAGCAAACGAAAATCAAAAGTGGTCTAAAAATTGCTCATACGCCGCGCTGTGCTAATTGAAAGCCACATTCGATAATCGTGCAGGAGCCGCTGAGAAACTGTCGATAGAACTCAACTCGTAATAGATACAAATTGCAATGTCAGATTTGATAGGCAGTCGAGCTGTGTGTGTGTGTTGTGCGACTAACTGACAGCTGCTTATGTATACACAGCAAATGCCACACAGTCACACCACACACACACACACACACACACACACACACACATGCGCGCAGTCACACATTATATTTTGTGAGTTTGGCTTTGGCTTCGTGGAACTTGGCTCAAGTTTAAAAATAAAACAAATCGATTTCTGCGCAGATTTATTGATAAACCCATAAAAATACAAAAAAAAAAGACTTCTCTAAAAATAAACTCAAAAGACAATGAAAATGTTTAATTAAAAAACACAAAGAGAGAGAGAGAGCGACAGAGAGTGAAAGAGAGAGAGAGAGAACGAGAGCTATGAAGAGCGTTAAGAAATTTTTGAATGAACGCATGAACAGCGTCGATGCCACTGATGTTGGCCAAAAGAAGACAACGCTGGAGCGTCTCAAATGCGGCGATGATCAAGCCGAGCAGTCCGGCGGCTTTAATTCGCTACCGAATACACCGTTAACGCTGCCGCCGCTCAGCGCGCCAATAGCTGTGGGTGATCCGTCGCCCTCGCCGTCGCTCGCCGATTCGGCACAGAATACGCCGCTCTGCACTTTGGAGGAGGACGACAGCACTTCACCGAAGCAGACGAATAATGGCGCTGCCTCGGCCTCGGCTGCGCCGCTTTCACGCTCACCTTTCACCTTTCCGACTGTGACACCAGCAACAGCAGCAGCTGCTGCTGCTGTGCCGCAACAACAGCGCAAGAGCCGACGCAAGATCTCGCTGCCCTGGTTTCGGCAGTCGAGCGTCAGCAACCATGGAACGCTCGCTAGGCAGCATACCATCGATACGCCCAGCTCCTTTCGTTTCTTTCGACAGCCCAGCAACAGCGGCTTCAAGGTAAACAATCACCCACACGACAGGTGTCCAGGGGATTGGCAATTGATATCAATTTGATATGCAACTTATGATTAGGTCTTCCTTTACAAAGTTCAAAGTTCATGGTTAGCTTTCATTTGATTTGACTTCTTTTTTGCCATAAATCTGGGCATAAAAGGTTTTGTTATAATATGTATAACGGCTAGATAAGGCTATTTTTATGTAAATTCTGAATTACTGCTATATTTCTATACATATATACATACTTGTTCTATGTGAACTAGGCTTATTGTATAGATATGTTGTTGAAATTTAATATAGGTGCTTCTTATGGTATATATCTAAGAGTTTGTCAAGATATGGCAACAATTTCACTATCCACACATGGATTTGTTCCATGTGAACTGGGCAGTTTGAGTAGCTACAGGGCTGAAATTTGTTTCAGTTACTGCTTTTTGTGTTAATTAGTAAATATTTTCTTCCCAGCTGAATCGCAGCATTATAGCATATAGTTCCCATAGCAACGATTGATAAAAATTTAATTTTTGTATGAAAATTTTTTTTGTTTTTTAATCAAAACTTTTAAAAATGAGCAATCCGCAGAGATTTTAGCTGAAACTTTCTTAAGATATCTTAAAGAAAATCAAGTATAAATGTAGCGGCAACCTTATATACGTATATATTGAGGTATATATTGATTAAAAGTAAATTTCTGCTTAGTTTTACCTACAAAACTCGCCGCACTCAAAAGCCTATTAAATCATTTATAAATGCGATTTTGATGATAAACAATTAAATCAAATATTGTCACTAATCGAATACATATGATTAGCTTTCGCTTCAGCTATATAACTTTACCTCTCCTCTCTGCGCTTCTCTTCTGTAGTCTCTTTGCTACTTTCCTTCGTCATCTCACGTTTCTTTTTATTTGATTTTTAGTGCTTTTGTATTTTGTTCGTTTATGACTTGCGGCTAGTTTTTACGATAGCTCCCCAGTTGATTGTAAAGTGTTGTTGACCCTGCCCGACACGCCCACACACAGTCGCACACTTTTCCGCCCTTTAATCGTATTGTCGGCTTAATAAGCACATTAATCATACGCAGCGTTGTGCGCTAATTTATTTGCTTCAAGTCGCTTCAATTATTGTCAGTTGCTGCCTAGTGCCCCAACCTCAATTTCATATAATTTATCAAGCGCAGCCAATCAACACCACCCACCCACTGTGCACCACTCGCCGCACTCACACCACTCGCATCACTCCAGCAACTGGCAAGTGACTCACATAATGTATTTATCACTTCATCAAGCCATGTAAAAGCTTATCATCAGCTCTCAACATTGTCGTTGTAGCCCCGCTGCATTGAGTTCTGCTGTTGACCTTACTTCCTGCCTGCCTGCCTCTGCGCTCTGCCCTGTCCCCTTTAACATGTTTTGTCAATTTGCCGCTGAGTGATGGCAAGTGTCCGTTGTTCCTTCTAGTCTAGTGGCTGCTTCCTTTCGCTCACTCGCTCTCTCCTTGACTTCATTTTCACACAATTTACGAGACTCTTAATCAATTTATGCAACATTTAAGTTGCGCCGCGCCTTTCACTCTATGGCCTTAAATATGAAATTCTATTGAAATGCTGAAGCATGCCCAACGGAAGTTGCCTAAGCTACGCGCTGCTCTCTCTCTCTCTCTCTCTCGCTTCTTCCTCTTTCTGCTTGCTTTTCTTTGCTGCATGCATCGCTGAGCTGTGGCTCACGGGGCGTATGCTTTATGCATTCCATTATAGCATAGTTTTACGCGCGTGCACACACACACACACACCACTACACTTTCGCATGTTGCATTAAAAAAAGAAAACGTGTCGCTGAAAAACGTAAAATTTGTTTCACGCACGAAAAATACACAAATAAAAAAACATTTCGCAATAGCGCGCGCTGTCAGCTGCAGCTGAGCTGGTTTAAGCGCCTCACGTGCCCAGCAGAGTGCACAAAAAAAAAACGGAAGAAGAAAAACATGAGGATGTACATAAAAAAAACACAAAAACGAGGCGGCAACAAAGATAACAGCACCAGCAGCTACAACAACAATAACAACAGCAGTAGCAACTGAAACTGACGACGCAGCAGCCGTTAACTTAAACAAGTTAGAGTGCTCTAGGCGAGTGTGCAAGACTAAAAGATGCCCTAAAAGCAGCTGGCGAGTTGTGATTGCAAAGATTCATAGTTATTGCGTAGTATATTTATGAAGTCTTGGGTCAATAAGTATGGTTAAGGCCTTAACATGTCTCTGAGTACTAAAGTCAAAGGCCTGCAAATAGAAAATAGGGCGTATTTAAGAATGTATAATCAAATTGTAGTATATAGAAAGACGTATATGCAGGTCACATAAAAAATGAAACTAGTTGCACAGGAATACTTAGAAATGAAACAGAAACAGAAAAAAACTAGTCTAGGAAAAGGCTAACCAGTAGTATACCGAGGTATTTAGAAAGTAGTATTCCCAAATTGGTGTATCTATACAGATAAACAGAAGTAGTTGTATTTTGAAATAACATTTTCAGTATCAAAGTTTCCACACAATTTGAACATCATTTAATCTCTCTGGGTCTCATAAGCTATGTGAAGGTCATCAAATTGTATATCAATAGCAATTGTTATCGCTTACACAGGTAATTGTGATTGATAACGAGAATTCACACGTGATACAGCGGCTATCGAATATAGCTAGAGTAAATATTAAAGTGTTAGGCTGTCAGATATATAATTCAATATATATTGCTGTGTGCATAAAAATAGTAGTGCGACTGAAATGTTGAACGGCAACATATTGTGATAAAATTAATATTTTGAAAAGCATTTGAAATTCTTTGCAAAATAATGTGTTTTATCACAAAATTTTGCTGTCCCACATTTTCAGTCGCACTACTATTTTTATGAACACAACTGTTTAGACATATATATATAGTATATTAGACAAATCAAATACCTCTATCTAAATACCCAACCTTCGCTAAGCATCCTGTCGGGTACAAAATGCTGTAGCACAGGCAACGGCTACTTAGCCAATGACGTGCAGCTAACACATTGTGTTGATGTTGCTATTGCTGTTGTTGTTGTTATTCTTGTTGTTATTTTAGTAGTTATGTATCTTTCGCTTTGTAGTTTATTCTGTTGTTAGGTGAATTTTTATGACAGTAGCAGATGACATGCTGCTGATGCCATTGCTGCTGCTGCTGCTGCTGCTGCTGCTACTACTGATCTCCTTCTCTCTTTCTCACTCTCTCCATCTCTTGCGACAATAATATGCAAATTGCGCAAGAAGTAGTCAGTGAATTGCAAAACTAAAGGCAAAAGAACTCATGGATGCATAAAACGTTAGAATGCTGGCATAAACAATGCTAGACATGATAATATCCTGTAATAAACAAAAGTAATAGTTAGGCCATATATTGTGTGCACTGTTTGTCCTAACTACCCCTTGTTAGCAAGTGCACGTGTACAGGGTATTAAGCATGGCAGGCAGGCAAGCAATGCAAAAGTAAATAACAACCATTTGTAAGTAAATTGTCGCAGAGAACTATGCAATGCCAAACTCAAACTAGAATCTAAGATACACATACATAGATACACAGCTACAGCTACAGATACAGATACAAATAGAGATGCAGATACAGATACAGCTAGTGTAACACTTAAGGCTGCAGTTACAATTGCGCTGTAAATATAACTAAGGCAAAGCCAGCTTAAGTTTTTTATGATTGTTTGCTATAGAGAAAGTGTGGAAGAGAGAAAAAGAGAGAGTGAGAACGGTATACGGCTTAGTTGAGCTATATATATAAAAGTGATAGCTTTGATGGCTTGCAAGTCGCAGCAAGGCCACAAAACTCAATACTAAGCGTTAAGGCAAAGCAATTTACAATTGCTCCCTCGTTGACTGCCCCAAATTTAAGCACTCGCATGCTGTGTGTAGCTGTGCGTGTGTGTGTGTGTGTGTGTGTATGTGCTTACATTTTTCATTTTCGGACCATCAATACACGACGTTCAGTTCACTACTAAACGCCGTGTTGTGTTGTGTTATGCCTGCTTGCCCAAGCCAAGTTTTTCGGCTCACACAACAGCATTTGGGCTGTGACGCCAGCAAAAGGATCTCGCCTTGTTTATCATCCTCTGCTGCCCAAACATTTCTTCTCTTTTTTTTTTTGCGCGTGCCACACTTCAGTATGCCACAGGCATCGGTAACAGCAGCAGCAGCAGCAGCATGTTGCACAAGTTTCGAAATGTACTTCAGCAAATTGCTGTCCAGTCGAGTTCTTTGGCGATAAAAACATTTAACTCTGCAAGCTCTTAAAGCTTAACAGGAATGAGAAAAAAAGCTGGTTAGATTTAGCTTAAATTTATGTGACGCATTTTACAACACTAATATGCTGTTCATGCGTAAAATATAATTATATAAAATAGAATTTGGTGATGTCATTCAAGACTAAGTTTGTTAAATCAAAGCTGTATGGTATGTACTTACACTAAAAATATTTTTTACAATACCTAAGAGTGTTGATTAAGTTGCTGTTAAGTATTTTCCAACACTCCTTGGCCGCTGAGGCTTGTTTTACTGTTTTACAGCGGATGCTTGCTTAAGTCAGCTGCCTAACTTAGGCAACTGCTAATTGCTTATGTATAGAATTTCTATTTGGTTATTCTTCGACCATTTTATGTGACGAATGGTGAATGTTTAACAAATATGACACCGATATGTGGTTGTTATCTTAAATATGATCCTCTAATTGCTGTATGGGCATTGTCATCAGAGTGCATTAACCAACCAGGCTATAAAAAGGGCCCGGCTTTATCTCTAACAACATGTCATGTTTGCACGTAATTTATTGAGAATATTATTCGATTTGCGTTGTAAATGACTTTCATTCAATACACTCACACACGCGCGCGCACACACACACACGCACACATGCCATACACCGCCCACCCACATACACGCACACAGACAGCAACAAACAACTGCGGTGTTAACATGCTGTCGCACAATTATCAGAGTCACCACAGTTCGGCCCCTGGCAGCTCGTTGTGGGTGGCACTTCGGTGGCTCAATGTATTTTATTTCATTCGGGCTGCTGTGCAACGCCCCCTTTTGCCCACCTTGCCTTTTTGTTTCCCATTTGTTGTTATTGTTAACAATGTAACAACGTAATTGTTGTTGTTGGCTGTGCCTTGCTTGCCTGCCATGTGCCACGCCCAGCCAGCGTCAGTTAATTGAATAATGGCTAACGTTTATGTTTTATGTACCCACAACATAGACATGATAATACGTTATATATATACATATATATATATATATATATATGCAGACAACAAGTCTTTTAACAAAGTGAACAGCGTATATTGGCTACATCTACTCTTATTTAACTTCAATGAAATGAAATGTTATACCCTGTAAATAGGCCTGCTAAGTAGCTTCTACGTAGCCTTCAGACTGCTAATTATGTTATTATATCTTTGCGTTCGACTTAAGCAGAGTCTTAAGTCTATTCTTAAGTCTATTCATAAGTCTGTCATACCCTGTAAATAAGTCTCCTAACTAGTTTCGAGTTAGCTTTCAGACTTCTAGCTATTGCAGGCTTGCCTTCGACTTAAAGGGCTCAAAATATATTTTTAATTTAAAGTTGACATCTTTCTTTAAATATATTTCGATATATACGCACTTTTCTTGTCAGATTATACCCTATAATTCAGCTAAATAGCTAGCGGCTAGAGTTTCTATATGAAAACATGCGCTGCATTCATATAGCATTCACATGGAACTAAGACGGAACACAAATTATAGATCAATACTTATTATTCATATGACATGATACCCTGTAAATAGCTTATACAGCTTTTCAGCGAATAACTTTCTTCACCATGACTTTAGCGACTCGCATTATTTTGTTTTATTTATTTCTAAATATCCTTTTACTTACATAAAATTATTTTATTACCATTTACTTTTGCTTAAATCTTTTGATTTATTGCTATAAATATATTTTTACATTTTTCTTTCCTTTTTTATTTTCTTCTACCTACGCTTTAAGTTGCCGCTTTCATCTTAGATTTCAATCAGTTAAATCTTGTTCGGTAATTCAAATTGACAAGCCTAAGTGTGCTCTCGCTGGCTCACTCACGCCCAGTGATGCCTTTTTCTCTTTGTCTCTCTCTCTCTCGCTCTGTCTTTCTCTTCTCTTAAATGTGTCCCCTTCGATTGATGAGTTTTAAGTGAGCTGCAATTGTGTTTTTATTACGGCCCATAAAATGGCAGGCACAATGTGTCCTGGAGTTTCAGTCATCTCTAGCTAACAATCTTGCCTGCTTCATACACACACACTCTCACACACACACACTCGCACATATACACCCACTCATGTTCTGCCCGCCCTCTGCCAATTTGTCCATCAATAATAACGTAAGCATTTTGCCAAATCGCTTTATAAATTTTTTGCTTTTCCTCTTTATTTTTCTTTGTGGCTAAAACACATTTTCCGCCTCGGCTAATGCAAAGTTTCCTCTCTGCCTCTCTCTGTCTCTCTCTCTCTCTCTCCACACTCCCGCTCTATTTCCATGTTCTGCTTTTACTTTTATCTGACTTTTCCGCTTTTCTCTTGTTGTTTTTCTTTTTGCCTTTCTTTATCCGCTTTGTAATCAGCACTCAATATACCATTTGTACTTCTGACTTGTTAACCACATACCCTATAGCAATGCCATGCACTGACTATGGTCAACGGCTACGCCCCTTTTAGTCTTTGCTTTCGCCTCTGTGTAATATGCAAATGCGCTTTTTCACAGCAGCAAAAAGAAGAAACTTTTCAAATTGATTTCATGTCTCAGACTTAAGTCAACATTTTTGTCAAGTTTGATTTCCAATTCAATTTCGAGATGTTTTCTCAACTTTGCCACGCCCACAATTTTAGCATATATAAATTTCGCTAAGCAAAAAAAAGAATAAAAAAACTGATTAAATTTTGTTGAATTTACTTTGCGGCATCCAAGAGATTCGGTCAATAAGTTGTGGTATATGCTGTAAACGGTTGATTGATTGCGGTTTATTTCTGGACTGAAAATCTTTCGAAAGAAATTGTCAGGGAAAACTTTTGCACTGGAAGATTTTTCACATTTAAAGAGTTGCTCTCTCTCTCTCTCTCTCTCTCTCTCTCTCTCTCTTTGTCCTCCTTCCCTCTGTCTCGCACTCTCTTCAGTTTCGTTGATTAACTATGTAAATGCGCAGAGAGGCAACAAGCTACAAAAGCTACGTTAATTATTTTATGCGGAGCAAAAGTGGCATGAAGGATAAGGAAATTGTTGGTTGAAGTGAAAGGAGCTGAAAGAGGCAGCAGCAATGGCGTGGGCGTGGTTTGGTTGGCAGGGAACGATCAACCAAAAGGAAGGAGGGGGGGCGGGGGTGGTTGCAGCAAGAGCTTAACAAGGCAGCGCTGATTGCATTTTGCTACAGCCAAGCCAAGCCACATTGAAAGTTGCGCACGAAGAAAATAAAAAATAAATAAAAATAGAAAATATTACGTATACGCAACGTTTGGCAGCATGAAATACCCTTTCATTAATTTAATTAAAGACCGCAACCAGCAAGGCGCTGGCAAAACGTGCAGCAACAAAAGTGAAGATGAATTTAATTTGAGGGCACTTGCAGCAGGGGCAGCAGCCACTACTCAAAAGAGCAAATTGAAGACATGTCTCTGCGAATTTTGCATTGCAATTGCGCAATTATTTGAATAAAACTTTTCGTACACAAGCTAAGGAAAGAGGAAAAAAGTTGGAAAACTTAAATAAGCCAAACTGTGCATAGTTGGGGCTTGAACTTAAACATTTTCAGCAGCTCCATGAACTCGAATTGAATGAATATACAAGAAAGATATATAGGTTAATATCATAGATACAATATATAATTGATTTGATGTGACTATCTATATACATATATATATATAGAGTTCCTATTTAGAGTTAATCAGCTATCAAACTTTCCAATCGCTACGTAAATATTCGAAACGTATATCATATACACACATCTTCTCCTATATATAAAACTAAATATAACTTTTAATTAAACTCCACAAAAGCTCAATTCTATTTCAATTAACTTGTGGCGCATGAATCTCTATTAAGACTTTAAGCAAATGCTTTGATTCGAGTGGATAATCAAGTTTTAAATGCTTTCAGCTTAAATGTTGTGCACTTGCAAACACATTCAATTGTTCAATGTGTGTGTGTGTGTGTGTGTGTGGGTGGGTGCATGTGGCTGCATGTGGCTGCCCTTTGTTTCGCTTGGTCGTCAAGCAATTTCAGTGCACTTCAGCAATCATCGAAGCTCAGAGAAATTGCGCATACGCCATGTGGGCCAGCCACAGCCTAATGACAGCTTATATACTTTGATGTGTGCAAGTCTTTATGTGTGTGTATGTGTTGGTATGTAAGTGAGAGTGTTGATTATTGCTGCGTGCGTTAGGCAGCAGCCCACAGGAATTATAATCATGATGATGTTGTTGATGCCAGCTACTGTTGCTGCTGCTGCTGCTACTGCGTATGGCAGCACACGCAGTTGATCTGAACTCATTAGGAAAATTAGCCACTTTGCTGCTGTGTAGCTGCTCATCTCAGTTCTCAGCTACTTTCCTCACCATCTCCGTATCTGGGATTATACATTGTGAGCTTTCTTAGGATTCTTCTCATCAGACTTGGCTAAATCATTTTGGAAGTCTTTTAATATACTTGACGAGCTTTTATTTCCGTCTAATCTTTGTATTTTCTTCTCTCTCTGACTTAGGACCGATTTCTATTCAACTTAGTCTCTCTCTTCGGCTTATCTCTCTTTCTCTCTCTCTCTCTCTCTCTCTCTCTCGTCTTTCCCTCTATCTCTCTTTATTTGTATGACATTCTTGTCTTGGGATTTCTCTCTCTTTCTATCTCTATTTCTCTCTTTCTTTCTCTATCTCTGTCTTTCTTTCTTTCTCTGCGTCTCTCTATCTCTCTATGTACACATATATCTATCTATCTCCCTAACTCAGACTCGTACTCATCCTCCTTCGTTTACACTATCGCATCTCTCTCTCACATACAAATACCGCCTTTCCATGCAATTCTCAATTGTAAATATCCCATACCCGCTTAACTTTAAGAACTCTCAAAATCTTTGCATTTATTGCAATAATTTCACAGCTGCTTGCTCTCAACTCTAGCTACTCAGAGCATTTAATTGTACTAAAAGCATTTGACATTTGTCTTTTGGGCAACATTTGCTGCTGATTTATAAGCAGCATCTCGATTTTTCACTTTTCTGTGTGTGTGTGTGTGTGTGTGTGTGTGTGTGTGTACAACTGTGCCTGGTACAACTTTTAATAGCACTCATTTTGAGAGTTGACAGGCTGAAATATACAATTTCTGCTCACATTCGCCGGCCACGCCCCCCAGTCCATTTGCAGCTCTTAATGTGGG
This sequence comes from Drosophila anceps, assembly GCA_035045945.1. Taxonomy (NCBI): domain Eukaryota; kingdom Metazoa; phylum Arthropoda; class Insecta; order Diptera; family Drosophilidae; genus Drosophila; species Drosophila anceps. Next base: position 6,423,341 of record JAWNON010000186.1, on the reverse strand, counting down.
CCGCACAAACTGTTTGTTGAAAAGTTTTAATGCTCAACGCGCTGAAAACTTTTCGACTAATTGCATTACAAGCGGAAACGTGCAATATATGTAGGAGCACTAGACGTGTGTATGTGTATCAACTCACCCACACATGTTGAGTGTGCATGTGTGTGAGTGTGTGTTTGTGTGTGTGGCGCTTAATTAACAGCAGCAGCAGCAGCTGACGCGCAGCTCCTTGAGGCAGCTTCCTACTTGGGCTCATTGCTCAGCTTCCTGTTAACTTGTTCTTTTTATACCCTGTAGGTTATAGCATAGGGTACACGTGTTGCGTATGTAACTAACAGCTAGAATGAATTTGTTAACATAGATCGTAGAGCTATGCCTTGCATTTGTGCATAGGGTAACTGGCAGTCGTGCAGGGTTATGTAACTTTAATTGCTGTTGGCTGAAGCTAGTACTATAAATAACCAGCGAGCTGTAGCGAGGCAGTCGGAAGGAGCAGCCCTAATGAACTGAGCTGCTAATGAAGCTTACTCTCTCATACATTGCCCGACCAGGCAGTATACATACATATATAAATATATATATGTATAGAAACATATAAAGCGTGTAAAATCTTAACCTTCATATATTGATTTCCCTAGTCGATTTTGTATCCTAAAATAGCCATAAACTTGTGTACTTATCGATTCTAATCGCCAATTGGCAAGCTCGAAAAATCCAACACAGCTACAGATATTTGCGGCCCACTCTTCTGCTTCTTCTTCTGCTTCTTCTTCTTCTGGCTGTCATGTAAATTAATAAAGCGTTAAATTATGAATAAACATTATGTTGCTGCTAATCGATGCTGACATCTTGCCACTCTAGCAATGGGGCGTGGCAGCTGGGGAATTGTTTTCTAATTAGTTCGTAGCTCGGCTTCTGTTGGCAAATGATCCTTGAGCTGCGTTTGGAGGTCGCCTTGTTATTTTTTTTTTTTTTTGTTTTTCTATTTCGAGTATGTGTTCAGGCGAGTCCTTGCTGTGGTTCACATACACTCAATGAGTGTGTGTCGCTTGCAGCTGACGAAACCGCACAAATTAAATCAATAAAATTGCCCGCTTTGCCCTTGCCCTTCGACACTTGGCATGGTCGCTGTCCACTCGCTCCAATGGATGCACTTATATCTCTTGTGTATGTGTGTGTGTGTGTGTGTGTGTGTGTCTGTGAGTGTGTTCATCAAGAGCATCAGCATCATCATTTATACAGTGGCAAGGAGCATTTAAGCTTTATCATCAGAGATGTTACCCAAAGAAGAGCTCTTTGAATAGCATCAACTATACATATTCTTGATCTATATGAACTTTGGGATTTATAAAACACCATTTTTCTAGCTCTTTATATTGCGGTACAAATGTTTTCGAATATTTTATATTTTATGGAAAATTTGGGTATTTAATGGCAAAAAAATTTGTTATGTTTTTGGATTTTGCTCTTATCGAACTCATCAACAAAAGTGTTCTCCAGAGCTGAAATTTATTTTAAGAATTTTATTATTTTTATTTATCTAGTTCCCATGGGAATAATTATTTAAAAATATAATTTTTATATAAAAAATTATTGTTTTCAAAATATCTTGGAGAAATAAGTGCTCCTATGAGAGTACTTAGCCAAAAAATTGATCGAAAACTTCATGTGTTTGTTTTGAATATTTCATTTAAATTTTGCATGTGTGTGGGATTTGTCTAGATTCCAACGGGAGCAATTAATCCACTATTGATTTGCAGCCAAAAATCATAAAATATAGAAATTTAAAATATTTCAAACATGTTCCTCATGCAACTGCTATAACTTAGAGTATTTTAATTTCGTCTACAAAAAAAAAAACATTTTTTTTTTCTATTTGCCATCTATGCTTAGCATACTTATATATCATATCTCACACTGTTTGTCTGTCTCTCTCTTTCTTTTGCAGCTGGGCAATCAGGAGGCCACCTGGGTTGTGGCTGACTATATAGCCAGCGCGGGCAGCAATGAGCTGAGCGTTTGCAAAGGCCAGCAGGTTGAGATAATTGAGCCGCCCACAGCCAGTGAGCCGGACTTTTGTTTGGTCCGTTTAAATCCACAGCATGACGATTCGGCTGTACAAGAGGGTCTTGTGCCCGTTGCAGTGCTCAAACCGCCGCCAGGCGCTCACAAGCAAGGTTCGTCCACTGGAGCAGCAACAGCAGCGACAGCAGCAGCAGGCGCCACACAGAAGCCAAACGATATGCAGGATCAAGGTGAGTTGCTTGCAAAAATTAAATGCAGCTCAGACAAAACTTCTAGAAACTAAATTCATTTACTTTTGACTTTAGGGAATCGCGGCAAGGGGGATGCATTGTCTTCGTCGACCAAGCGACGCGGCTTTAGCGGGTAAGTTTCTGACTATTTGGTCTATTTTACTATGCAAGCGTGTCTTGAAACTCAACTCACAAAAAAGTTGGCCAACTTGGCTTGGCTCTGACTTGACTTGCGTTGACTTGACTTGAGTATGGCCTCTGGGCCACGTCAGCATTCTAAATCGTGTCACACTCTAAGTGACTGTTGCATAATTAATGCTCAACGGGCCATAAACAGAGGCATGTTAAAGCTTTAAGCCTTTGGCCACGATTTTGACAGCATTTTAATATTTAAACGCAATTGTCGCACGTGTGCCCAACTCAAATGTCAAGAAAAGTGGGTTAGCTTTCAGAGTTGAGTCCTGGACTGTGTTTGAGTGTATAAAAATTCTTGGGTTGTCAACTCCTGTCACAACGCATTCATATAAGAGAAATTTATGTATTATTAATTTGAATATTGCGATTAAGAATTAGAACAACTTAGGCAAGGTTCCTATCACAACTCAGAGAACATACTGAAGCTTATTGGACGCCTTTGAGCTACTGTTACAACTGCAAGAGCAACAAAAATCAATTATCTAGACATTTGAATCTTTTTCTTTGAGCATATAGTGTGTCAACTAGATTGCTGTTCTATTGCTCAGAATTCTAGTTATAGTTGTTTAGAACGCTTGAGTAAAGCAGAGCTACTAAACTGATTTAATAATGATTGAATTATATAGTTCAGCTGGTCATGTATATTGCCTTCTGCTGTTAACGATAATCATGAGAGCTATGCCTGAACTAATGTTTCATTTACTTCTTTATGAACCATGTGTTCTATTCAACTATTTAGTCTTTGTTATCAATTAATGTTTGTTCAGGATAAATTAATAAATAGATTGCTCGAGAGAGTGCTCTACAAATTAAGATAAGCAACAGATAAGTTTACCTGTTAGACTCTCTCTCTCTCTCTCTGTTAGCTATTAGAAATCAAATTTAATGGGATTTGGGAAGTGCTGAGACTTATTGGAGAAATGACACATTCAAAGTCAAGATAAGCACAAAATATCTAATCAGCAGTTTAGTTAAAGCAAACTCAGTTATAGTTATAAGCAGTTATTAGAAATATAAAAATGTTTAGCAATGAAAAGAGTACATAAATGGCAGAGATTTTTGTAATTTGAAATATTAGAGAGCACTTTTACCCTGTCACAGAGGGAAAGAGAGAGAGTTGCATCTATGCTCTACAGCATTTCTATACAGAAACAATTAGCAAAATTTACCAAGCTCCTTGCCTTCTCTACCTACTCTCTACTTTAAGTGCATGTGTCCATTATCATGTGCTAAAAACCTTACCTCCAGCTTGTTTCATAACAATGCTCACAATTATTTTGGCCAAGTTTATCAAAGTGCTTGTGTGTATACTGACAAACATAATCGCTAACAGGCATTGTTAATTGTCTCTCTGCTGGTCAAGGAATCAAAATGAAGAGAACAAAAAAAACCAATTGAAAAAGCTTGTCAAAAAACCTATCAGTTCTCTCTCTCTCTCTCTGTCTGTCTCTCTATTGCTCCAACCTAATGCGAGCCACTGAGCTGTTCAGCCTGATAAAGAAAAAAAACTGCCGCATTTACGTAATTGTCGCATAGTATAAAGTTCTCTGTAATATGCTTTATAAGCTACACTGCAATGATTTATTATGCACTTCTTGCCCTCTTTGGGGCTTATGCGTCATGGTGGATTAGCTGAAGAGTAAAAGTGTGCGATAAAACTCAGAGATTAAATTTAATATACTTGAAGTGTTAAGCAGGCTTTAAGAAAACTACTCTAAACATAAACATTTTTTATATGAATACAAAAATAACTAAAATTGCTAAATCATTACTGGTTAGTTGAAATTGCTTTACTATCGAAAATCACGAGACATAACTTATATTTCTTCTATTTAGTCAAATTAAATGTATTTCATACATTTATCGAAAATATCCCAGTATTTAGTCGTTCATTAAATACTTATTAGAGGCTTACTAACATTTGCTGTGGATGTTTATTATAGAAAAAAAATCTAAAAATTATTTTAATAACCTTTTTATCATGATTAGCAATTTTTATATATGTATATATATACATATATATTAGCTTATATTTATTTTTTATTTTCAAATTTCTAAATATATTTTTTATAATTTAACAGTTGTTGAGCTATATTATTATTATCACGATATTCATGATGGAAAAACATTAAAATATATTTTAAATATTTATCCATAACTATAATATATGCTTAAATTTTCTGTCATATCTGTTGGATTTCCCAGTATTTTTGCGTTTATGAACTGCTCATAGCAGCTATACTAACATTTTGCGTTGACTGTTTAATCGCGTGTCGTGTGCGGCTCGGGTGCTAGCTATAAAGATATAAACCCATTACACTGAGCAGCTCAGCTACAACAACAACAACAACAACAAACAAAGGCAGCAACAACAACAACAACAACAACAAAAAATAAGATAAATACTCATAAAACCGAAAACGTAGAAAGAACCTTATTTATGCATGCCCTAGTTGATTAAAATATCGGGTATATGAGTAATATTGTAATACATACTATATATATATACATACTATATATATATATATATATATATATATATATATATATATATATATATATATATATATATATATATATATTTAAATATATAATTAATTTAAATATATAAATTTTTATATTTATATATTTATTTATAAATATATTTCTGAGAATTTAACTGATTAGGCTGCAACCGCAGTGGTTTTTATACTCGTAAAAATTATTTGAGAAATTTATAATGCATTTGTTATCGACTTCTGAGGCAATTAAAATTACTATTTATTTAACTCTAGTAAGAATAATATATCAAATGTGCTATTTTATTTTTTTTAACGTTCAATAACTAAAGAAAAAAAGGATAAATATATCGATAAATATAGATATATATCAATCTTCAATAGCTATCAGCTGCAGAGTGTCATTAAAAGTTAATTGCAAAAATATTTATGTAATTTTTTTCAGCAATATAATATGTAAACTACAGGGTATCTTCGAGTACATTGCTTTTTCTATTATTATTTATTTCATTTTTTTTTTTTTTGAGAGCACGAATACGCTCAACTGTTGCTCACAGTTGGCTTTTATTTATACTTACTCTTTGTGTAGGTGTCTAGAGTGGGGGGGATGAGTGGCACAGTAGAGGGTTCCGCTGACTCTCTCTCTCCCTCTCTCTCTCTCTCTCTCTCTCTCTCTCTCTATGTATATGTTGGGGTTCTCCAGAAAGCGAAAGCCTGTTCGAGCTATAGAGAGAGCTTGCCAAAGTTCTGCCTCAGTTGTTTTTGAAACACCGGAACGCAACGTTGAGTATACGCAAAGTAGAGTGTGTGTTGTGTAGAGCCAGCTGTCTGAAGACAAGCGACGTCGTCTTAGATAGTTTGTTTGTTGTTGTTAAGATATCTGCCACAGCCTGTTATCAGTCATGTGTAATAACAACAATAGCGCTACCGATAAGAGCTTGGACAACGGTGCACATTTTGGCAATGGCAGCGCCAAGCCTATAATTGATTATCGTATTTCTCATCTCATTAACGATGGCAATGATAATAATAATTTCGAAAATGTGAATCAAGTGAAACGCTATTCGGCATACGATGAGCGACCGAAAGTACCTCAGCCGCAACTCTTGAAGTCCATTTCATTAAATGACAAATTCAACACTTTGCCCTTTCATCGGCATTCGAAGTCGCCAGGCTTCGCCTGCTACTGCTGTTACACGGTCGAACCCCAAAATCCCACGCTGAGCGCCGATGATCAATCCAAAACATGGTAAAGTTTCTATTAGTGTTTAATCTGTTATTATTATGCTCTCTTACTTATTCGATGTTCAGTTTGGACAGAGCTTTGAGTTTGATTGTGTGGTGTGATAAGTTACCCTGATCGATATACTTATCTGTTACTGCCCTCTTGAAGGCAATACCTTAGCTGTATGCCACTTGGCAACAGAATTTCTCTATCATCTAAGAGCCCTGACAAATCCAGTGGCTTTTCATACCATTATTTGCAGTATATGACTAAGGAAGCTTTATATGTTTACAAATACTATTTAGATTCTCTACAATTAGTTATATGTAGGTGTTCTCAAAGTGCCTGAGAAATGCAGTGCTTATTCAGTTACAATGTCACCTGATTGTAGTATTTGTTCGATTCTATTGAATCAATGACAAAGAAGGCTTAACATTAAACAATGCGTTTAGCTTAAGGAATTTTTGTTAAATTCAATTCGACTCACTGAAAAAGCCGGTGTTTTTATTCGTAGCATATTTCAGCAACTGCTGCAACAAATTAATTCGATATGCTGTTGATTAGCAACCTAAAACTTGGCTACAACTCTGCACTATTTGCAATGCTATTACCGCCAAAAGCAACTACATTAGTAGGTGCCTATTCAGTGACTGTTTCATCTGCACGTGAGTCGGCTTAAGCTCTGATTACGCGCAGTCATAAAGCCAGCAACGGTCAGCTTTAATGAACAGTCCATAGATTTGGTAAATTCTATACATATTTGACGTACTTAGTAGTACAATCAGATGGCCTGAAAAACTGCGTGCTTATTCAGTGCTCATTTCAGTACAATGCACAGCCTTTGTTTGCTTTTACTGTAATCCAGACTGTGCGTTTGGCCTCACGTTCAATTAGATGCCCATTCGCTATTATATCGTATGAGTGCGAGTGTGTGCTCAGCGCCATTTGGAACAGCAACAAAATTTCACTTGTATGTAATCGCAGCCAAGACGTCGCTTCCGTCCATCAATATCAGCAGTGAATTATATATATATATATATATATATAAAATTATAAATATATATGTTGTTTTTCCTTTTTTTTTTTTGGTTTTTTTGTTTGTGCAACGTTATCCAAAAAGTGACTAAGCATAAAAATGCTGGTAGTCTAGTGTCGCGAGTCAATCCAAAAAAAATAAATATATATATAGCTGATTTATTGTTCGCGTTGTCTGCATATATATATGCTGTCTCAATTGAGTCGAGCACGTTTTGCTCTATAAATAAATACAGAGAGAATTTACCTAGCCCTAAAGTGCATTGAGAAAGAGAAAATTAAAGTTTTTGATATGAATTAAAATTCACGAATAAAAAATTGTCGAAATATTGAATTAATTTTGGGAATTTAAAAAAAAACATACATACATATATTTCTTAAAAATACCAGACAAATAATTTAAATACAAATATAAATATAATAAAAATATAAATTCCAATCAAAGAATCTTAAATAATTGCTAGGCTCATCTAGTCATATTCTACGCCATAGCTCGAAAAATACTTGTGCTACTAGAACTCTACCTTACACTAAGTTACATAAGGTTCAAGAGAAGCTGCATACCAAGTTTAGTAACTGCAGCTCTGAAATACTCCGAGTTAGACAGTAGACTATAAATAGCGAAAGCGATATGTTCTCAAACTCGTAGAGACGGAAATATTCTGTATATTTCAGAGCAATTACAAAAGCTTTACAAGCGAGCTAATATCAATAATATATAAAGAGATTATTTATCAAACTGATGGGAACTACCAGGTTCGATCGCGTGCTACCGGCTGTTGTAAAAAAAAACCCCTAAGTGTCTCTCGTTAGCCGAGCTAATAGACGAACAATTTTTAGCCTGGTTGCAAACCGGCTCAATATTTCACACAGATGTTTGCGCTAATTGTGCTGAGCGAAACCTGTTTTCCGTATGCTGTCCCATTGGAATTGCCTTTAGATTTGCTTATGCTCTTCAATTCTATATGTATATATATACAAATATAATTATTTTATGGCTTTTCTTTTTCTCAGTTGAGAAAGGGAAAGACGAGGGGGAATTCCCTGTAAGCATTGCACTGCCTTGTGGATTAGTCAGCTTGTGGTGCAGCTGGAACTGTCGCGTCGTCATTGCTGATAAGCGGCAATTGAAGACTACATATATGATGTACATATATGTTTATATATATATATATATATATTCGTATATAAGGTTTTTGCATTAATCATACGCACTGCGGTCAAATTGTTTGTGTAGTAATCAGCCACATGTAATTACGAATTTTCTAGCTCCTCTGAAGTGCCTTGTTTGTAATTAACTTTTCGCTTGAAATTCAATTGCCAGATATGAATAGTTCACGACAATCTTATCATTATCGCTATAAGCTTTCCATTTTATTTTTTGACCAGCGAGTACAAAATACGTCGCATGCGGTCAATCTGCGTGGTTGACTCAATCAATTTCATAAATAATATTATGAAAATACATTTCATTTCTTATCTATGTCAGTTCCTATAGTATTTCACCAATTAGAGTTGGTTTTAGTGTATATGTTCTATGTGAACTCGACTTCATTGTAAGCTATGCAGCTGCAACTTGGTATAGCTGCTTGTTTTAGCTTTATAAAGCACATTTCCCAGAATTGCTTGAGTCGGCTGGCTATATTATATAGCTGCCATATAAATTGGTACTTCAAATAAAGGTATTTGCCTAAGAACTCTTTTGTGCTGCCAAATAACAGAAGAAAACTTCACAACTACAAACTTTACCTAGTGCCCCAGATAAGGATAGAGTTTTATTAACATATAAATACTATATAGATTATATATACTTATTCAATTGTCCCTCATAACTTAGTTTTATATCGAACACTGTAATAAACATTAATTTGTTATTCTAATTTATTTGCTCTTAATGCAATACATTCAGCCTAAATAATTTATGTATTTGTTTATGCGACGTTTTAAGCCTGTCCCACATCTGCTACCTTATATGGCGAGCCAAATTGTTCAGTTTCAGTTAGTTAGTTGGACATAAATTACAAAATACTTTCACAATATTTGCACACTAATTGGGCATTTCGCCTCGGCCCAGCGAGCAATTTCTTTTATTGTTGTTGCCATTCCAGTTGCTGTTGTTATTGAGTCAAGCTCTGAACATGAATATAGATTATTGTCAGGTGGAGCGTGGCTAGCCTGTGGAAGGACGGACCGTACCTGCTTACCTCCTAGCTAGCCTTTGTCTCAAGCGCTCTGTCAATAAGCGCGTTTATTTGTGCAGTGGGTAGATCGGATGCGAGGGCGAGGGCGACGGGACATGGACGGGCATGGACAGCGCGTGCTGCCAGGTCCAATGAACTAAATGGACACATTTGCAAGTGTGCAAATATACAAACACACACACACACACACACACATGCACAAACACACGCACACATAGGCACACACACACACAGACATCTATACCTTGGCAAGCAGCAACAGTTCAGCCTTTGTTGCATACTTTAGGGCGAACTCATTAATACGCAGGTCCCGCCTCACATACACACAGACACACATACATACACGCATGTATATACATGTGTGTGCACGTGTATTAAACGTTGCTTATTTGCCTAAAACATTACATCAGCGAAATGAATTTTGAACGTGAACGAGCACGTAATAAATTAAATACTATTTCCAGGAACCTAGCTGGCTGCCTCTCCCACCTCGCCCGCTTTCTCTGTTCTCCGTGTCAATGTTTATTTTTACTTTGAATTATGTTACGCTGCTTGAAAGGTGTCGCCAGTCATGCGCCCACTTCCTCCACCCCTCTTCGCTCATTCATCTGCACAAAAAATTTTCACTCAGCTGATGAGCTGCAAGCGCCGCGTTGTATGCAACGAGCTTTAAAGCCAAACATCTTGCTTTGACTAACAATGACAGTTGTCATAGTAAGCAGAGAGGCAACTGTACCGACTTTCAAGTAGCTGTCTGTGACTTCTCATAGTTCATTTATAGATACATGTCATTTGGTTACATTTTGTATAAATTTTTAAACAGGTGAGCCTAACGAACAGGTCACGCAAACGCCGTTCAGGTTAATGACTTTTGAACTTTGTGGCTAATGCGTTTCCTATGCATAGAGCTTACAATGGTTTTTTCTCTCTCTCTTCTCTAATAATTATCTACCGCATTTCTGTTCTGACCGCAGCCATGCCCACTTTGCATTACATAAAATGTTCCCAATGCGGTTGAAGTTAATTATAAACCTATATATATTTATGTATACAAATATATATAGGTGTATATTAATAAATACATATGTGCATAAATGTTTTTCCTAATAAACAGTTGCCCCTAAAGACCACAATTTTAGTCATAAACAAAATGGCATTTTGTGTAAAGTAAATGAAATTTATGAATTTGTCAGGCCAAAAGGCAAAAGGTCTGGCAGGACAATAGCGTCTGAGAACAGCTTTAAAGCTGGAAAGAATATGAAAAGAAACGCTTGAAAGTAATTTAAATAGAAATAAGGAAATGTCAGTAAAAACAACTCTGTGGAGAGAGAGAGAGAGAGAGGGACGCTGGGAACAGCGTGAAAGAGTGAGCGAGGGAGAAGATTGCACAAATATCTACAGAAAATTAGGTAGAAGACTTATGGGAGAGAACTAAGAAAATAAAACGAAAGGCAGAGGGAGAGGGAAGAAGTATCTATTGGAAAAGGAGAGATAAAGGGAAAATATCTATAGAAGGAAAGAGTCAGGATTTTACAAGAGAGAAAGAAAGAGGCCATATATAAAAGAGAGATTTGTTTGAAAAAGAAAGAGAAATAACAAACATGTAAAGACTCGTATAAATAAAGCCGGAAGAAATCTATGTAGGCAGAGTAGAGACTGTTTACTTAGTCAATCTATATGCTATACGTAATCCCAAGTAGTCTTCTGCTATGCTCAGTCAAAATCCTTAAATCTCCAACATTGAAAGATACTTAACTTATTAATGCCATTTGCATTTCGTGCGGCCATTAAAGATGGTTTGATAACTGACCCGCATAAACTTTACAATTGAAAATTAAACAAAATTGGTTTTTACGCACATATAAAAAGGAGGGAGGCGAACTTCACGCATAAAAACTGAATGAAAATTGTTATCAAAAGAAGCGAAATAATTTTATGATAAGAACCTTAAAAAACGAAGCCGACGCAGAAGCAGAAGTAGAAGCAGAAGCAGAAATCATAAAACAAAGCACTTTTAAAATGTGACCAACGATATTTTCACAAGGCACGAGTGTCTGTATATACAACAAAATATTCAGGGGGAACGCAATAAATTGACTGGCAATGAGTGCGCGCTCTTTCTCTTTCGCTCTCTCTCTCTCTCTCTCTCTCTCTCTCTTTTTCTGTGTTTTTCACTCAGTCTGCCGCTCTGTGCACTGGCCGTGTGCCATGAACTTGGCCCCACTGTGCGAATGGCGTCGACGTCGACGGCGACAAAGAGATATGCTGCTGTGCTATTGGCGACAGTCTCATGTCGGCCACGCAGCTGGACAGCCAATTTGCCAAGGGGTCGGGTGTTTTATTTTTAATTGCGTATACGACGCGTTCTCTCCTACGCACACACACACACACACACACACACAAGCACACGGATAGAAACGTGCACAATGGATGAATTCGCGCACAATGCCACCGCAATACGCATGTTCCTGTAAAACTGATCCCATTCGCTTCGATCTAACTGTAAAAATAATCTTGGATTTCTTTCTTCTCCTTTTTTTTTGTCGGTATCCTTTACAGGCGCAAATGGATACAGCCGCTGCGTAAACTTTCACAGAGCAAAGTGGAGAAATCGCCCAATGAGAAGGCACTCTTGAAGAAGCCCTCGGAGAAGAATCTGAGAGTGAGTATTATTTATAACACACAATAATATTTATCTATATATAAATACATGTATTTATATATATATATATATATATTTTAAAACATATATAATATTTAACGCGTCTGCTTTATAGCTAACACAGAAGCACACCGAGGAGCTCGCCGAACAGACGAGCAGCGGCGCCAGCGGAAGCGTTGGCCAATTGCCATCGCAATTCCCCAATGTAAGCGCACAGCAACCGGACTTTGAGGCCGAGGAGGAAGCCGGCTTGGAGCTGCCACCGCCCATGAAGCCCATACAGGAGCCGCATTTGATTGCCAATGGACCGCCCGCATATCCCAAGGATCTCAAGGAGAACGCCGCCAATTTGGTGAGTGTTGCTGTGCGGTTCACTTACTTTCTCTCTCTCTCTCTCTCTCTATATATATATATATATATACATATATATATATATATATATATATATATATATATATATATATATATATATATATATATATATATATATATATATATATATATATATATATATATATATATTATTTAATTTTATTTCCCCTCACCTATATATCATATATATATATATATATATATATATATATATATATATATATTATACTCAATGATTGAATAGCTTACTTTTTTCTTTGATTTCAATCTCAAGATTTAACTAACAAAATAAACAAAAAAAAAGTATTTAAAAATGTTTTATTAATTGATTTTTCAATTTAATTGACATTTCAGTCAAGAAACTCATCAAAAAAAAAATAATAAAAAAATGCACATCAAAATTTTAATGTCCAAATTTACAAAAGAAAAAATTTAAAAAAAATATTTTTAACTCAATTTTAAATGTCAAAATTGGAATTAAAAAAGAAATTAATTATTTTTTGTATTCAATGTTTAGATGCAGATTTTATCTTGAGTTTTAATCATTTGTAAATATAAAAATTGGCTTGATGATGACTTCTTGAGGAAGTCGATAGAGTATATTGATTTTATGTAGTTGTCATTTTGTTGAGAATTTATTTTCTGTTGTTATTTATTTCTATAGAAAGTTTAATTTATGTTTAGTGGCTTATGTTTTGTGGCTTATTTTGAATTCATTTCGTTTATGTTTTGTGTAGGACATCACTACTATTTTCATGAACACAACACAACATATATAAATAATCGGAAAATGTTTAGATCAATTATATTAATTGGAGATAACAAAACTTCCGTTAGGAATTTGTGATGAAACAATTTTGAAACTTTTTAAAATTTTCATTTTATATATAAAAACATCTGAATTCTTAAATACTTCGAGTTGGAGCAATGCGTAATCCATTCACTTTTTGCCTTTGTGCTCATTTCTAATGCTAAGCACACAACTCGCAGCAGCAACAGCAGCAACAGCAGCCGCAGCAGCTTCCTTTTGAGTTGTGCTCTCAATATACAAACAGTTTGTGAATTCTTGAGTTGTTGCTGTTGGTGTTGCTTCGCATCTTTTGGCCTTTGTGCTTGTTGTGTGTGTTTGTTTGTTTGTTTTGGTCTTTAGCATGTTTGTTTAAATGTGTATTTCCCAATACAAATCAAAACAATTGCCACAAACACAGCCGCAGTCGTAGCCGCAGCCGCAGCCGCAGTCGCAGCAGCAGCCACTGGCTAGGGCTAGAGAAAAACAAGCTACAGACAGACACACACACACACACACGTCATGGAGCTTGTGCTTGGGCAATCCGAGCACGAGTTGCCTTTGCTCAATTAGAAAGCATAGCAAATAAAGCAGATCTCAGCAGGTGGTGTCGGTGGGTGGGTGGCTGGTGAGCCACCTTGCCCATAAATGCGCCACTTTATATTGTTTACACACTCATCAAGAGCAACGAAGAAGGGGAAGAACCAAAGTATGGACAATGAGGCCGACGGCAGACAGACAGACAGAGGTAGGCATGTATTCTGAGATGCTCAACGCCATCTAGAAGAAGAGGGAACAACAACAGCAACAACAACAACAACAGCAAGGCACACACAAACACACGTAATGAACGGCGCATAAATTTTGCGCAGTCAAATTAGCTGGCAAAACGCTTTGTGGCTAAATTTCACATTCAGATTTAGTTGTATATGAGTGGGTGGGTGGGTGGTTATGGTCTTGGGTGCTTCCACTGTGGTTTGCTCACTTCATTTGCATTGTGGCTGGTGTACTTTACATTTAGCCCAAGTTGCTACTAAATCTCTGTGCGCTTTATTAGCCGGAAATGCGAAAAGAAAAACAGCATTTGTCATGCCACTGGGGAAAACGGGAAAATGCGAAAAGTGAAAAGTAAAAAGTTGTTTTTGTGCAGTCTACTGTGAAAATTCAGAAGAACTCATGTTTATGGCAATTAGGCAAACATATTGATTGGTTAGTCAGGTATTTAAATGGAAAATAGAAGTGTGTGAAGATGACGATGTCATTTGAGATCTGGGAATAAATGAGTGGGAAATGAGTGTCAAGCAGAGCAGATGCGATCTATATAGGAGAGTATAAGGTATAGTTGAGCTTGTTGAAATATGTTATGTCTGATGTTATATATCTATATAGATAAGTTGTAAAAATATTTCGTACATTTTCTTTATGTTTTTTGTCGAGGCACATGCATCATCTTACTCTCTAGTTATATTAAGTCTTCTTCCCTTCTCCTACTTTTTAGTTGTCTTAACTCTTTGCGTCTCTGCCTTAGATATCCACTTACCTCTCTTCGTCTCTTAACTCCCGCTTCCTCTACTTCATATGGGATTTTCTTACTCATTTGTCCCAACACTTTTAATCTAGCTGAGCTTATATTCTCCTATTCTGTACTTATCTCAACTCTTAATCCCCTCTATCATATCTTTGCTCTTCTTCCCTCTACCTTAGTCCAGTCTTTTCCATATATATCTCTCTATAATCGTTGCTTTATCTCAATCAAATCGCAGCTCTTTCGCCCCCAGATAGAGTGTCTTTTAGTCATGGTTTTCGGCCAGGCAAATAACAATCGACACTTTTGTTTTCTATGTTTTTTTTTGGACACTTGTTGAAGTTTGGGCGCAAATCAATGACATATCCATTACGATTAGCTCTTGAGAAATGCTCTAATGCTGAATGTCGCCATATTGTCTTTAGATGCCATTAACAAGGCAAGGCAATGACTGCTATCTCTCTCTCTCTCTCTCACTTTCTCTGTGTATGTGTGTGTGTCTGTGTGTCGGCAATACGACTTATGTCGCCATTTGGACGCCGTCGCCGACGTTGCCTTCATTTTCATCAATAAATTGAATGTCGTCTGTGTCTGTTTTTCTTTTATCCCTGCCCCTCTGGCTCTTTCTCCCTGTCTGTCTCTCTCTCTCTCTCTCTCTCTCTCTCTTTTTTCTCTCGCATTTTCTATTTTATGGCTTATTAGCTGAATTTATTGTAAATTCGCGTTGCCTTGTAAAAATGTTGCTTGTTTTTTTCTCTTATTTATTTTTGTTGCTATTTAAATTTTAAAATTTGTTGTTTATTTTCCTGTTTTGGTTTTTGTTGTTCTTTTTCGTCTGTTTGTTTATCTGTCTTTCGGAACAGGGGTGTGAACTTATTGTTGTTAACCCAGTTAGGTCGACTAGCATATTTGTATAGTATTATTATTATCGATGCATTGTTGTTGCTGTGTTAACTCTTTTCTTTTTTTTTTTTGGGAACAATTGGCAATTGGGTTTTCAGGTCGTCGCACCTTTGTTTAGTCGCCCCTGCTCACAGTTTTATTTCTTATTTATATATTTACATATCCATTAAATTTTAATAGTCCTTTGTTGTTCTTGTTCTTGTTCTTGTTCTTGTTCTGTTTGCTGCTCTGACATCAGCCAATTGCAAACTTCGCCTTGAGCAGCTGCCACGCCCCGCTACCGCCCACCCTCTTGACCTAATTAGACGCGGTGGCAAACGCATTTGGCAACCTTCTTCATTATCCATGCTAATTTCAATGTGCTTGCTCTTATCAGAATCGCATAATCCAATTAGGGAACTACACGAATTAAATGCCTGACCTTCAAGTGCGCTAATTCCATTGAATTTTAATTCATTTAAGTGATTCAACAGCCCGAAAGGGCGCAATTCAGCTTTTAAAATAACCCTAAATGTACTTTCATTTAGTTTTTCTAGCAATTTCTTAAGTCTTTTGCGACTAAAAGCACATAAACTTTATTATTTATAGGGTATATTACGGTTAAGAAGGGCTCGAAATACTCAAGTGATTAAATAATACAATTTGAATGCTTTTTAAAACTCTTCAACTGCTTTGCAGTCAATAAACAAATATGTATTACAGGGTATTTTGTTAGTATATCAATGCAAGAGGGTGGACATGCTTATATTATTATTATTCAGTTTAAAAATGTAAGTTTAATTGATTGGATCTGCCTTGCAGACACTAATGTTTATTTTATAGGGTATTTGTCAGTCAATCATTTTGATATTTGTTCTATTACTTGGAAACAGTTTCCGCACATATTCAAGACTTTGCTGATATGGCTGAAATGACATACAACCTGTTTAATTGCTTATCAGTTGTAAAACTATTGATTTATAGGGTATGCGATAGTCAAATAATACTGTACTTTAATAAATTTACTAATTTTGTTACTAATCTTTCATTTTTTATCAGTTTGATTGCGTTTATACTGTAAGACATTGATAACTTGCATGTGCTAAGGGGAATTATAGGGTATTTGCTAGTCGAACAACTGTTTGCTTGTGCATTAAATTGATTATATTGATACTTTACAAATCTGCATCAATTTAATAGTAAAAACATTAATTTAGACTAGGAACAGGTAAAATCTTTAGCGGCTTACAGGGTATTTGTTAGTCTGGCAAAGACTGTTCTGAACAAAAGTTTCGCTGTCGTTTTTCTATTTAATAGTTAAAAGATTACGCGTGATAAGATTGACGAATTTTGTAGACTTTGGAATTGTTTAACATTCTCACAGGGTATTTGCTAGTCGCTCTTTGTGGACTACTGGACTTTCTTTGATATTGTGGGTGTTTTTTAATGTATGTGCTTAAGAATTTATACACACAATAAAAACGACAAGCCTATATAAGAACTGTGCGCTCTTTCTTCTCACTCTCACTCGCTCTTGCTGTCTACACTCTCTCTTCTCTTTATCTCTCTCTCTCTCTCTCTCTCTCTCTTCCTTACTCTCGTTATGTCTCTCTGTCTGCTAGCTCAATTGTATATTCAATACAATTATTTTAACGCTTGTCCACAATTTGCGACGCGTTGATTGAGAGTTTCTTTGATTGCTATGCGGGTGTGCTTGAGTGTGTTGTGAGCAAGTCTGTGTGTGTGTGCGTGTGAGTGAGTGAGTATAAACATACACACACACACACACACACGCGTGAATTATGCGTGCCAACTACTGAAAGCCCTGACAGGTCACATAGTCAGTTAGTTATTTAGTTGGCGTTCGGATGCGCAGTTCGCTTCGTGTCATGAATTTCGCCTCTTGTCAAAATGACAAACAGATCCCCAATCCTTATAAAGAGTGCAGCAGCAGCAACGCTGAAAAATTAAAATTTTATTATAGACAATTATTATGCGAAATCGGCGCGTGATAGCCAGAAAAAGAAGAAGCAGCAGCAGCAGAAGAAGAGGAGATATAAATAAAATATAAAATACAAATTGGCGAGAGCAAAGCGAAATATTGAAAAAAATAAACACGTGCGATGAGCTGCTTTCTGCGTCTATTCGTAAGTACGAAAATGCAACCAAAATGCAGGCAAGAGTGCTTGAGTCGAGTGTGCGTGACTAACAGATACCCTAAGTGTTGTGGGAAAGTGCAGAAATATAGTTGGCTGTGCGTGCCCACCCGATGCCGAGGAAGTGTTTTTTGAAACATTCTAGAAATGTATTTGCGTGTGCGTGACTTGCAGATACCCTAAACATTGTGCCAAAGTCTAGAAATGTTGTCGTATGTGCCTGACTAGTATATACCCTGAATGTTGCAACGCACTGATACTGGAAATGTGCTAGAAATGTAGCTGGCTGTGTGTGACCTGCAGATACCCTATAAATGATGTAGAGAACTGTTTTTTGAACATTCTAGAAATGCAATTTGCTGTGTGTGACTAACAGATACCCTAACTGTTGTGCCAAACACTAGAAATGTAGTCGGATGTGCGTGACTAGCAGATAATTGAATCATGCAGGAAATGCGGTCGACTGTGTGTTCAGATATAATAAATATTGGGCCGAACTGTTGTTTAAAATATTTTAAATTGTTATACAAACAAAAATATATATAAAACGCAAAGCAAAAACCTTTTAAGTAGGTACTCACCTGTAGCTATTTCTATTATGTTTGATGCTTTCACTGCTGCTGCATCTATATATGTCATAATTACATAGGGTATATATTGTATGTATCAAAACAAGCTCGTAGTACCCTGTGGTTAGTGTAACTCAAGCAAAATACACGCAATTTCAGACGCTGATGACTCGTGGCTTCGCCAAACGCAAATCTTATCGCAAAGCACACAAAGGCAGACAAAAATACTATGTTATGAATACGTATAGCTAACTATATGTATAAATACACATATAGATATATAGATATATACTCTATATGCATACACACACTTTGCACTTAAAAGAAACCCAAAAAGCAACAATCGCTTTTTACACAAATTTTATCTGCAATTTGCAAGCTGTCAAAAGTCAACAAATATTTGCTCAGTGTATATTGTATTTACCATTTGACAGCTTTTGATTTTGAGCGTATTTATGCAATAACAATTTGCTAAGAGATATTAGTTATTTAAATTTTTTTTTATTTTTAATATATAAACTTAAAAATAATTCTCTGATTCAATAGAAATTTTTTGCTAGGTAAATAAATTTTGCATTGAATTGAAAATGGGAAAAATGATTATTGACGAATTCGCAAATTTCGCACTGAAAATGAATGTGAGAATATCTTAAAGAATAAACAATAAGCAATTGCATACTTAACTACAGTAGACACTCGAATTAAGGTAATGCTTAAAACTCTTAAAAATTAAAAAACTAACCAAAAAAATAAATTATTAAATTTTTAATATTTAAATATTAAATATTCAATATTAAATGTTAAAAATTAAATATAAATTATTAAAGATTAAAAATTAAATATTAAAAATAAAATATTAAATATTAAATATAAAATATTCAATATTCAATATTAAATATGAAATACTAAATATTAAATATAAAATATTCAATATTAAATATTAGATTTTAAAAGTTTTAAATTAAATATAAATTATTAAAAAGTAAATAATAAATATTTAAAATTCAATATTAAATTTTAAATATTTAATATCAAATATTAAATGTTAAAAACTAAAACTTAAATATAAATTATTAAATATTAAAAAGCAAATATAAAAAATTATATAAATAATAAATTATTCAACCTGCTTCATTTCAATTGAATGAGATGTATGATCAAAACAGTTTTTACTCAGGCATTCTGGATTGTATTTTTGGCTTTAAAATATTTAGCCAGCCCTAAAATAAACACCTGCTGTTCAGCTATTTGTCTGCGGATGATGATATTTGTTTACAGCCGAAACGGGCAGAAGTTTTAGCTCGACGTGTAGTCTTACCTGTAGTTTGTGTTCGCATTCGCATTCGTATTCGTATTCGCAGTAAAAACAACCTTCATGCAAATATGCGAATTCCTTAGCGTTAGCCGAGGCGCAGTTAGTTCAGAGAAAACTTTTTCAATTAGAGCCAGTTGGAAAATCAAGTTTCAATTGAGTTTGGCATATTTGCATGTCGAGTGGACAGCAGCTGTAAGCTAGCTGCTGGCTACCAGCTGCAATCTGCAAGCTGCCAGCTGCAAGTTGCAAGCTGCTTCAACTGTGCTTGTGCGCTATCCTGTTTCTCTAATTCTGGTTTCCTTTTACGTTCATTCTACTTGCAGGCCAGCACGGGCAAGATAGAGGGCAATCCACTATCGGAAATTGAACAAATTGTCAGAATGAGCCGGGTAAGTACAGTTGAAGAACTTGAAACGACTTTGGAACAGTTCGATGATTGCATTGTAACTTTTGACTACATGACAGGAACAACACGAGTCGAACAGCCGCGTCGATGGCAGCGTGGCAGGTGAAGCTGGTAACGAGGGCGCTGCCACAGACAATGCGGCCACCAATGGACGTGCCCATTCAAATGCCGAATTGGGATTTGTGCAGGATAACAATGACAAGGTAAGCGTTACATATATATTCACTCTGAACAAAAGAAACGCAAACTAAGCGAAAAATATTCACAGAACAAAACAGATACAGCCAGCGATAGCAAAGCGAGCGCTCTCAACAAACGTCAGTGCGCTTTAAATGAGCTGGTGGTTACCGAGGAGTCCTATGTCCAGGATCTGTCCAAGATAGTCAATGGGTAATTCAAATCGAATCAACGCTGCTTCAAATTGCAATTTATAATGTGAATCGAATTACCTTTACCTTTGCAGCTACATGAAAGAGATACACAACAAAGAAATACCCAGACCTGTGGATTTGTTGGGCGGCAAAATGGATTTGGTATTCAATAACATCATAGAGATCTACGAATGGCACAGAGAGTGAGTTGAGCATATCTAACTAGCTTCAAAAATTTCTTTAACTAACTTCTATTATTATTATTTTACTTTTTTTTTTTTAAGTAAATTTTTGATACTGTTGCGCCAATGTCAAAAGTCACCCGCAGAGCTGGGTCCGCTCATCGAGCGCTCTGCCAAGAAGTTCACCATGTACTATTATTTCTGCAGCAACAAACCATTATCTGAGTTTATAGTCAATGCGCATTATCTGTATTTCGATCAGATACGCCAGAAACTGGGACATCGCATGGATGTAAGTGCGAATAATTGATATATTTATATATACATATATATATAATTAAGAATATATATATATATTTATTTCAATGTGTAATACTATATGTATACAGATGACGGGGCTTTCCGATATTTCCGATTATTGCTGCAGCAGCTGCTCATTATTTTTGTTATTTTGTTAGAGCTTTGAAATGAAATTAGAGTTAAATTATTATTCACATAAGATTTGCTATTCACTTTAATGTAGCTTCTTCGATTTCATCATAGTGAAGATAGCTCTCTTCTAGATTGTCCGTTTAGATAAAGTATTCATAATGAATCAGTGTATCTGTCGTTTAGTCAGTTAATCAGTGGCTCATTCATTTAGTCCGTTAGAAGTGTAGTTAGCCAAATAGTGCATGAATCGGTAAGTCAATCATTCAATCAATCGACAAGGTAATCATAATTTGTTAATGTCTTTTAAATAATATAGAGAGAGAGAGAGAGAGAGAGATTTACTTAGTCTATCAGTGAGTAATTATTTCAATTCTAGATACAATCAGTCTATCATTCAATAAATTAATTGCTCAGTGAGTTAGTCAAGCAACAGTTCATCAGTTTATTCAACTATTTAGTCAGTCATTAACTATCAATTGCGATTTAGTCAGTAACCGAATCAATCAATCGAATAATTCAAGTTGCTTTCTAGCTCATAAAATTGAAGCTTTTCTTCAATGATTCAGATACTCAGTCTGATTCAGTCATACAATATGATTCAGTGAGTCAATCTCTTAAACGGATTCAATCATTCAACAAGTAAACTGCAGTCAAGCTGTGCGCTAATCATCTGTATCTGCACGTCAATCACTTTATTTAGCTATATAATTAAAAATACTTATATTTTTCTATATCAATTCGACCTCTCGTTTTACAGTTGAGCACTTTGATCATAACGCCCGTGCAGCGCATCACAAAATACGTGCTGCTGATCAATGAGATACTGCGTGAAACGAAGCGAGCGGGTCTGCCGAACGAGGTGGCCACGCTGATGAAGGCCAGCGACCAAATGAAGGATGTTGTTAAGAAGGTCAACGACATGATGGTGGTGCTGCGCGGCCTGCAAGATTTCGATGGCGAGATTACGGCCCAGGGCAATCTGCTGCAACAGGGCACACTCACCTGTGCCATCGATGCGGGCCAGAAACAGCGCGAGCTGCAGGTCTTTCTATTCCAACAGATCATCATCTTTGCGGACATACAAAAGCAACGGACTCAGTTCAGCAGTCCCGTATTCAAATATCGTACGCATGTACAGGTAAACTACATTAAATTCAAATATGTTGAAATATTAATTGATTCTCTTCTGTATGACAGGTGAATAACATGGAGCTGGAGCGTCTGGATAATGCTTATAGTTTTCGTATAAAATCGACCGATCCAAAAAAGCCAATCGTTTCGATTGAGTGCCAGGCGAGCTCCGAATCCAGCTACAACGAGTGGCTGGACAAGCTGAACAAGATACTCAAGCAGCAGAGCGATCTAATATTACAGCTTATCAATCCAACACTGAAAGTCAGCAAATGAAACACAAACAACCACACCACACACGCGCGCAGTGTTGAATTCCAAAAGAACACAAAAATTATATAAGAAAACTACTACAACTTATGCTGATTGTAGTTTCTTTAGAAAATACAAAACAAAAAATGTTTTGGGTCCATCCGCAAAAACAAAAAAAAAAAAAAAAAAACAAAAACAAAAACAAAAAGAAGATAAAAAACAAATTTCTAGTGAGCGCTCCGCCTCGCACTTTGTTTGTCTGAGCGTCTGTTTCACACATACACATACACACACACACACACCAACACCAACACACACATACTCAAGTCCTAATTTGTATGTAGCTTGTAATTTATTTATTTTTGTTCATGCTCCAATTTTTATTTGGCACATACGAGGGCTGTTTGAAAAAAATTTCCGAACCTTATGTGAATGTAACAAAAGAAAAGAAAGGAAAAATTAATTTATTTACATTAATATATCATTTTTTAAATCGCCAATTTTGAAACTATTGTATTTTTTTATAAAATTGTTTTTTTTTCTATTTTTCTGTTTTCCGTGTTAAATGCAAAGCAAAAGTATTATATGCTCAAGAATACATATATATAAATATATATATATATATATTACATACATGATGTGCATTTCTTAAATTAATTTCCTATTTTCAAAAAACTTTATACTTTATTTTTTATATATATTATATATATATATATATATACAAATTTTTTCCTACAATGAAATTACTCACAATCAAAAAGCAATACATGAAATACTTAAAAAAAAAAAACAAATAAACAAGAATCAAAGCAACAAAAACAAAAAAAAATCCAACCAATCACAATTTATATATATATATATATATGAATATATAAAAGTTAATTAAAGTATTTAATGGGTACGTTTAGTTTTTAGGTTCTTTTGCATATTTAGTTATTTAATTAATTTAACTGAATCGAGGTGATTTCTGTAATTATGTTTAAACAAAAAAAAAAAAAAAACAATACAAATCAGTGCAAGAAACATTTTGAAATTAATTTAAGTTTGCTTTAATTTATGTTTATATGCAAAAAAACATACACGTAATTTGTACTTTATACACATATACGTCTATTTTTAATATATATAAAATATTTAAGCTTTAAAAGTAAATCAAAAGAAAGAAAGAAAGAAAAACAAGCATTAGACAAGTTTTCAGTTTTTAATTTAATTAAACATTAATAATAAAAAGAAAAGAAAATTAAATAAGCATTAAATTTACGCAGATATGAAAAGAAATTTTGTTTTATTTTTTGTATTTTTTGAATATATATATATATATATGATTTTATTATGTTATAAACATTTCTTAAAAACAAACACACACACACAGACATTCACAACTGTCAGCCCCCACATATATAATATATATGGTATATATTTGTATGCAGTCTGAAAAGTTTTCGATCTTAAAGCGAAATCTAGAAAAATGCAAATTAATTTATTTTAATTAATTTAAATATGCTTTTAGATCGAAAACTTTACAGACTATTTACGTACACATATTTTTTGTCTTTGGCATGCGTTATAGTTTTTGTTAGTTAGATAAGTCGTTTCTAGGGGCATGTACAGTTTAGTAGCGTATGCGATAAGTCAGTGTAAGTCAGTTGGTTTGACAGTTAATATATATATATGCTCACACATATATACTCTCATCTATGTCAGTCAAGTCAAATACACGCTATAAAATACATAAAAATGGACCAGGATTTGATTAAATATATAAAAAAAAGCAACAAATACAAAATGCACTTGAGAAAGTTACTAAACGGTTGTTTGAACAATTTCATTTTAAAATCAGTTTTCTTAATATATCTTTTAAAAACAAATACACATACACACACACACACAGCGTGAACAAACTTATCTGATCAGCAAAGAAATGAAGAAAAAAACATATATCAAGCATAAATCTTAACAATAACAATTTAGCATAGCTAAAAACAGCAGCGATTGAAGAAGTTTTTGAACAGAGAATGAGAGAGAGAGAAGCGTTTGAAATGTATTTTTTTACATATGTATATGTGAAATGAACCTCCGGCATTAGTAATGAATGATAATGATGATAATGATAATGAATAATGATGATGAAATCTTGAAGAGAAACGCACATTCAACAACAAATTTAACGGCCACATCTTTTTCTACATCTTTTGCACCGCACACACAGAATACACTACAAAAGAAAAAAAAAGAAGAAAAATAAATATTAAATAACATATTGATATATATATATATTATCTCTTAACATGAATTCTATGTAACATAATTTAATTATAAATTATGCAACTTATTAATTAATACTTATTGTTGTACTTTAAATAATAAAAAAAAATAACAAAAACAAAAACTGTTACCAAAGTAGGAGCAAATGGGGAAGTTCGATAGATAATTGTGGTAAAAATTTTTGGTGTGCGTATTTTTATGTATAATAAATATACTTGATGTATTGAAGCATTGATTATAGTAAGAGCATCAAATAAACGTGTTAATCTGTGTTTTAGCCAAGTAAGCAAATAAAATGCCGATATAAACCAAACAAGAACAAAAAAAAACAAATTGCAAACAAAACAGCAACATATATTTATAGTATATATATACAAATATATCGAAATACAAATTGTATGTACCCAAAACACAAACATAAGCATGTAATCTGAATTTAAAATTTTCAAAAAGCGTAATAAATGCAAAATGTAGACGAACACTCAATTTATGAATATTCAAATTCAAGCGGGCATTTTAAATTGTTCGCTCAAATTACGTAGCAGTCAGCCTTTGGTCGACTGCCGGCTAAGCAGCGTGTGTGTATGCATAACAGTGAGTAAATTTGCAACATGGCATTTCAAACAGGTTGGCATCTCTTCGAATTCTGCCGAGTAATGCAAAAGCGTCGCAGCAGCAGCTGCAAGGAAATTCAATAAATTTTCATTACAATTTGTTAAAAATACAAAAAAAAGAAGATATTTGTTAAAAGATATGGAAGAACTACGCAAGCATTTATCCAAGGTAAACGTGCCGTGCGGCAATCCACCAATTTACAAAGACGAATGCGTCTTCTCGTACGACAATCCGGAGACGCCGACGGGCCTCTACGTCTGCCTGCAGAGTTTCCTTGGCTTCGGGGAGTCGTACGTGATTGAATATGCCGCTAAAACCGGAAATGTTGTGTTTTTGCACATTAAACGCGAGCGGAAACTGAAGGCCGGCGAGTCCAATGTGAAGGCGCAATTGGATGAAGCGGAAGCCGGGCCGGAGCGCAAAATAACGCGCCTGGCCATTGGCGTCGAGGGCGGTTACAATGAGACTGATTTGGCTAAGAAGTACGAGATTAAGGATACGTACAGCATTGTGGTGGCCCCCCAACTGGACAAGAAGCTGCCCTATCCAGATGCCGAGCTGCCCATGCGTGTCACCCAAGCGGTGGAGGCAATCATTGAAGCTGATTCTGCCATAGCAAAGCTCGAGAAGGCCACACTCACAGGTAAGCGCAACTAGCATTAATCATCAACAAATTGTAACAATAACTTCTCATATTTGTATCGGTGCAAATATTTGCTCCAATTGCCTCAACTATGATTGAGTGAGACGGTCGCTACTCGTATTCGCTTGCACTGCAATGCTTTTTGCATTTGTTTACGCATATTGCTTAAGCGGCGATGCCATATGATCGAGGACGATGGCTGCTGCTCTTATTCGCTCACACTGCATGCACTGCGTGTTTTGCTTACTCTCAGTTGCTCTCTGCAATGCACATATACATATATGTGTATGTGCGTATGCTTGAATTCTTTCCTTTGGAGAGAGAGAGAGAGAGAGAGATTGTTGACTGAACTACCTAAGCGGACACCCATCAATGCTACTCACTTAAACTAACTTGACTATCACATTGCAGGCACTTGGGACGGTGAGGTGCGTCAGGCCTCGAAGTATGCTGAGAATCTGCAACAGCTGGACAATGGCAAGAAGATACCGCCAGCTGGCTGGCAATGCGAGAAATGTGATCTGACCAGCAACCTCTGGTTGAATCTAACAGACGGCTCCATCCTGTGCGGACGCAAGTTCTTTGATGGCAGCGGCGGCAATGATCATGCTGTGGAGCATTATCGTGAGACAGGCTATCCACTGGCCGTTAAACTGGGCACCATTACAGCCGATGGCAAATCGGATGTGTTCTCCTATCCGGAGGATGATATGGTCGTGGATCCGCATTTGAGCAAGCATTTAACACACTTTGGCATCAACATGGCGGCCATGCAGAAGTGTGAGAAATCCATGGTCGAGCTGGAGCTGGAGATTAATCAGCGCATAGGCGAATGGTCGGCGCTGACAGAGAGCGAGAGCGAGCTGCAGCCGCTGGCTGGACCTGGCTATACGGGCATGCGAAATTTGGGCAATTCCTGCTATATAAACAGCGTGATGCAGGTGCTCTTTGTCATACCCGATTTCCAGAAGCGTTTCGTTGGCAGCGGCGCCGAGCATTACTTCAAGGACTATCCCAGTGATCCGGCTAATGATTTCAATATACAGATGGCCAAACTGGGCAATGGATTGCAGTCGGGAAAGTACAGCAGCTTGGTGGCCAATACACTGGACATGGAGCATATGACGGGCATCTCACCGGCCATGTTCAAGAATATTGTGGGCAAGAATCATCCAGAGTTTAGCACCAAACAGCAGCAGGATGCCAATGATTTCTATTTGCATTTGTTAACGCTGCTCGATCGCAATTCACGCAATCAATTCAATCCGGCGGATGCCTTGAAATTCCAGCTGGAGGATCGTGTCGAGTGTATGACCAGTCACAAGGTCAAATATAAGAACCGTGAGGAGTACAGCTTCCGACTGCCAATACCCCTCGAGCAGGCCACCAATCTGGATGAGGTGCGCGAGTATCTGGAGCGAGAGCAGGCAGCACGGGCTAGTGGGCAACGTCTGCCGGATCGTGAGCTGGTGCGGCACAAGGTGCCGCTGCAGGCATGTTTGGAACGTTTCTTTGGCACCGAGGTCATCGAGCAGTTCTATTCGACGGCCATCAACGGCAAGACGACGGCCAGGAAGACGACACGCATGGCCAGCATGCCGGATTTCTTGATGATTCATCTGGGCAAATTTACGCTGGGCGATGACTGGGTGCCCAAGAAGCTGGATGTCTCTGTGGATATGCCGGATGAGCTGGATCTTGGAGTGTGGCGTTCGAGAGGACTTCAAGCAGGAGAGGAATTACTGCCAGAACCGGCTGCACCGTCCACGGCATTTGTTTTCGATGAACTTGTGATGTCGGAGCTGGTCAACATGGGCTTTCCGCAGGAGGCATGCAAACGCGCCTGTTTCCATACACAAAATATCGGACTGGAAGCTGCATCCAATTGGCTAATGGAGCACATTGCCGATGCGGACATCTCTGATCCATTTGAGGTGCCAAATAATCGCATTGGCGATGGCGCCGCCGCCACGTTCGTTGCCAATCCCGAATCATTGGCCATGCTGATGAGCATGGGCTTTGGCGAGCGACAAGCGACGGCCGCCCTCAAGGCCACCGATGGCAATGTGGAACGAGCCACCGATTGGATCTTCTCGCATGCCGATGCCGGCATCGATGATGTGCCAGCGGCTGCACCGCCCTCCACCACAGCCACTGCTGCAGCGGCGAGCAATTATCGCGATGGCGCTGGCAAATATAAACTGGTGGCGTTCATCTCTCATATGGGCACCTCTGCCCAGGTGGGTCACTACGTCTGCCACATACGCAAACACGGCGAGTGGGTGATCTTCAATGACACCAAGGTGGCCAAATCACAGAATCCACCCAAGGATCTGGGCTACCTCTATTTGTATATGCGCGATGAGTAGAGCGCCGTCGCAGAATTTGAGAAGATGATCTCCCCCTCCCCCAAGCAGCAATTCTTAGGATTTGTATGAATTATATAAAATATAAATATATATATATATGAATGAAAGATGAAATAAAGGCAAAGCGTCCGTAACAGCGACAACCAGAGAATCTCTCAGCGAAAGTGTCTTCTCCGTATAAAAAATCCCAGCAAATCTTGCTTCATCAAGCTAATCTGCTGGTTGAGCCGATACGCGACAGCATCGATGGAGTAGTCAGATGAGCACAAGCACACGGACAATTTGGCCTTCTCCATTTTTCCAACTAATCTCCTTCGCCTCTTTCCAGCTCCCACTCCCCTTTAATCAGACTCTGCCTCATTTGCTGCTTTTACACATTTATTCATTCGTTTTTCTTGTTTGCCAGCATCTCCTGGATAATCTCATTGAGACGATCCGCAAATGCCTCGAAGGAGAACTTTTGCTGCACTCGCTTGTGGCCCAGTTCGCCCATCTTCAAGCGCAGCGCCTCATCCTTGAACAGCTGATGCATGGCACCGCCAAAGCTCTTCTCCTCCTTTTCACACAGAAATCCAGTGGAAGAGTGCACAACCGTTTCCGTGGGTCCGCCACTATTCAGCGCCACCACTGGCTTGCAGAAATACATTCCCTCCAGCGGCACAATGCCAAAGTGCTCGTTCTCCGGCGTGTAGAGCAGACAGTGTGCGGCATATAATAAATTGCATTTTTCCTCGTCTGTGGGCGAGCGCAGCAGCACCACATGATCTTCTAAATGCAGCTCAGCAATCAGTTGCTCCAGCTCAGCGAAATGCTCCACATTCTCTGTGCAGCGTGTATCATAGCCGCCGGCAATGATCAAGCGACATCTCTTGAAATCCGGCAAGGGCAACAGCTTTCGGAGCAGGCTGAGGGAATGCAGAGCCAGTGCATGGTTTTTCTTACGCTCGTAGCGATTGATGTCTAGGTAGATGAACGAATTGCGTGGCACACGTGGATGCACTGGCTCATCCAGCAATGCTGAACGCTGCTCCAGCTTTCGTTCCATTTGATCGAAGTATTGCGTATGCAACGAAGGATAGAGAACATCGGGTACGACCTGTAGCCGTCGGAATGTGTCCTGGAAGACGCGCAATGTGAACTTCGAGTTCACTAATACCTTGTCCGCCTGGCCAATGGTTTGCTCCTCCAGCCAATTGATGGGCGTTCGATATAAACGCTTCAGCAGACCCGTTTGACTGCTCAGCAACTGATCAGGATAATGGCAATAGAAGAGCACACGTGGACGATGGCGAGCCAGTCGCAATATGGGCACACACACGGAAATCAAATCACAGACAATCACATCTACCTGCTTGCGCTCGGGCATAAAGAAACTGGCATAGAACGCAGCATAGATCATTCGTACATAAGCACAGATTGCATAGAAGCGTCCAAAGAGCTTGCGTGGCAGCCAATCACCAACAATCTGTACGGGAAAGCTGCCATCGGCGGTTTCCTTGAAGCAGTGCGTGCTATCATGATGATTAGTCAGAAAGCTGACATCGTGACCGCGCTCCTTCAACGCTAAGGCGGCGTCCACGACGAGGCGTTCGGCGCCTCCTATACCCAAGTCTGGATGCAGAAACAAAACTCGCACCATTTTGTTGCTACGAGTAAATACACACATAAATAAACAATACATGACCAACATAGAGTTTACTCTTTAGCTATTAAACATACCCAAATGTCAAGCAAGTTGCATTCTATTTAAAAACAAAAACAAACAAAATAAACTTAAGTTTATATCTTGGTTCGTGTTATGTTCAACAGCTATCGATAAGTTGTCTGATAATATTTTTCGTCGCGCTGGCAGCCCTCAAAGTGCATTCTATAAAAAAAAAAACAAAGAATACATATCGATAGGCTGGCGGACTAACTATCGATACTGCTTCTTGCTGGCAATCCTAGAATAAGCAATTCCAAACGCGTTTTGCCATTATTTAGCGGTAATGAAGACGCTGTGCTCGCATTTCGGCCCATGTTTGCAAACGAACGCATTAAATTTTGTGTAAAAATCGAATTATTTTTGTATAATTGCAAATAACAGTGCTGTCGCCTCATCAAGGCGTTGTCGGCGGCGTGTCGGTACTAATTCATACACACACACACACACATAAACAAATACTTAAATAGAGAGACGTTCCATCCAATGGGATAATGCAGCCGCCAATTAAATTGCCAACAAGCGCAGGCATCGACATCGACAACCAGCGCGCCTCCTTGTTGTTGCTTAGTAAATAGAATAATTCTAAAGTATTTAAATATTTAACAAAATAGAAGCTACAAGTGTAATGTATGCAAGTTGCTGTGACACCCAATAAATAAAAACAAAAAAAAAAAAAACAAATAAAACCAAACAACCCGCCTCGGCTCCTTCTCGGCTTTTAGCAACTGCTGCGATTAGCCCAACCGTAACCAAAACATAACTCCTAAAGAACACACGCAGAAATAAACATACCTACAATCATACATATTACAAACAGATATTTGCTGGGCCACGTATCTAGCAAATTGACCGAGATGCCCAAAATCTATGTGAAGAAGCCTTTGGCGGGCCTCGTCATACGAAATCGAGCGCACAAGAGCAGCATATTTACCGTAAGTAACAAATACCTACACACATACATACATATGTATGTGAATAAGCATATTTATATATTAACTTAGTACCATATATGTATATGAGTGTATATGTGTGGCAACGCAAGTACACTGTGCTCACCTTATAAACACCTGTGCCAACTGATATAATGACTACAGTAAATCAACATTAAAGTAAACCGCTGTTTCGCTCAGCTGTGCTATTGAACTGTTGTAACTGTTATATGAGCTTATCATACAGTAAACATAAAATAAAATGAATTCTTTTTTAAATAAATATATTTTCATATATATATATAAATTTATAATATAATAAAATATAAGTTGTAAGAATATTAGTTATGGAAAAACTTTAATATAGAAAAAATAGTATTAGAATGTCTCATATTATTGTCAAATTTTTAGTGCCTTAGATATATCGTCTATATGCTTTATAAGAGCTCAATTAAGTTAAGATAAAGTATAGTATATAACTCGATTATAAATTTTTATCAGCTTTAATTACTTTAGCGTACTTCTATAATTTTGGGTAATTCTGGAAAAGCCAGAAGTTATTGATATATTACAGTACAGATTCTTACAGAATATTGATGAGTTAAATATACATATATATTTATATATCTTAAGTATAATTCATGCATTTTAGTGCAGATAATGTGTATGATAGGCATGGTAAATATTGACCAGTTGAAATTACTTTATAATTTGCTGGTTGGGTAATTCCCGCAGCACTTATTGAATATTCACTGTAGCTAATTTGAAGTATGCCAATAGGCAAATCGTTATCAGGCGCTGGCACTCACGCTTTATTTTCGACATGAATCACGCCTCGTGTGCCATGCCGTACGCTTAGATTGTATTAGAGGAAATTAGAAAACGACTTTAAATGCTTCAATTGTGCCTATTTCAATAATTGTGATTGCGTTCAATTTTAAGTGAATTTCTTTTTAATTTTATTTTGGGTTTTTTTGCCTTATCAACATGCGATATTATCTCGAAATCTTTGTGACCCTAATCGCAAAGCCAAACAAAAAAGAACAGACAGAAAGTGCGACACATGTCACAATATTTATAGATAAAGCGTGTAATCAATGTTTATTAACTATAAAGTATAGCTTTAAATAAATATATATGTATATATATTCCTAATGAGTTTTAATTTAATGCTTTAAAAATCTTTATATTTGTTGATAAGGAAATGTTTCCTTGGAGTTACTCATTAGTCATCAGCGCGCTGACTCGCTGACATCAGCAAAACTTGCGTGCTACAATATGTGTATAATGAGTACAGTGAAGGTTCGACAATTAACATTTTTAAAAAATTATAAATAAAATATATCGCTACAAATCGTAGTCATATATACTGTACATGCATTATATTTAGCTTTTATATTTAATTATTCAATGATTTACATCACTGCTCAAACAGAAATGTTTATTTAGGCGGGCGTGCACTGTATGTGAGTGCACTGTTATGTGAGAACAGTTAGTTAGTTTCCATTGCAAGCACAGTCATATGTTTGCCAGCACTTGACGGCTGCGGACAGCGAGAAAGCGAGCGAGAGAGGAAGAGAGGAAGAGAGCGAGAGAGAGATGTAGCCGAAGAGCGTAAGATCTTGAACATTTGTGTGTCAAATTTCATAATCAATTCAACGTTGACCTCTTCCAGCAACCACTTGTTTAATGGGTGGGAGCGAGAGCGGCGCAACTGTCGTTGGTGTGTTCGGCTTTCGCTTTCGTCAAAAAGCTGTTCTGTGTTGTCTTTTGTGTTTTTGGCTCAGTTTCTGGTTCTGGTTCTGCTTTTGTTTTCTGTTTTTGTTTTCGGCTTTTATTATGTATGCTCCATATTAGCTCATTAAGATGTGAAAAACTATAAGTGGAATTGTTTATTTTTTGTTTTTTTGTTTCTTCTGTCTTTCATTTTATTTCTTATGAGTGCATTGAACTTGCGGCTAGAGTCTTAAACAGCTTGTCACAATGAGCGTGTCTAATGAGGCAAAGCTGCTAAATCAGCAACGTGTGTACATATGTACATATACATATGTATATATACATACATACACATATACATCTAGTTATAAATATTTGTGTAGTGCGTGCGCGTGTAAATATTACATTAATCACAATTGTTCCCAACCCAGTTGCTCAGGGGCCAACTCCAGCGTGTAATTACAGCTATATACAAAATGTAGAACATCACTCGCCGGGACAGGCCCAACTCTACTTCTGCCTCTCTCCCTGTCCCTCTCCCTTCGCTGTGCATATTTAATGCTGCTGTGTCAACTGCGAAGTCTAATTTCAAGAAAATTCGCCGCTAACTCTACACACAGCTAAAAGGCAGCCAGCTTGCCGCCATGTTCGTTTGCACACTGTGCTACAAAAACAGGTGCACAGATTGTTTATTTATATAGTCATGATAAAAATCAAAGCATGATAAACAGGTGTAAAGGCAAGCTTATTTATGTATGTATATAGATTATTATTGTTTAGTTAAGCCAAATTTCTTGCAGCTCAGTGTAATGAGTACAATGCACAATACGTCAAGTCAAATACTAATAACTGTTGTTGTTGCTCGCAGCTAATTAAGTTAATGGGTTTTTCATAGAAATTTCAGTAGCCTTGAACTTAATTAAGGACTTTTTGTCGGAATTTGATTTGATCAAATGTTATGGCGAAGTACGAAGCACATTTCTTATAATAGGGTGTTCTCTTAGTCGTTCATATGCTCGAGAGCAATCATTGAACTCATTCACAATAAGCAAGAAAATGTTTCCTTTTTTGGTGCATTTTTGTGGTGCAAAGCTTTCATTCATAAAATGAGCGCGCAGAATCTACAAAGAAAGCGAAATGACAACGCGTGCGGCATTTGTTGCAGCTTTTTGTTCTTCAAGCAGATGCCTGTTAAGAGAGTCGAAAGCTCTTTTTAAATACACACACGTGCGCTCTCTTTGTTGCTTTAAGTCTCGTGTGCGGCGGGTGCGCGTGTACGAATTGTGCACCCACAAGCGACATGCAACAGAAGCTGCAACAACAACAAGCAAATGTGCAAACAAACAAGGGAATTAGTAAGCACGGAATGGGAATTATTATGGGAAATTCAATGCAGACACAAAAGCAGGTTTATGGAGCAAAAGTGTGCGAGAGTGAGAGAGAGAAAGAGACGAAAGTGAAATAATCGAAGCTGAGCTTTAATGTGTGGGAGTTAAGTTATGTGTGTGTGTGTGTGCGTGTGCGTCTGTGTAAGTGAAAGTCAATTGGCGCCGGGAAATTGTTGAATTAAATAAACAATGCTTAATAATTTATAACGCTTAAGCTGAAACGCTCATGAATTATTATAATTAATTTTTCTATTTTTCTTTTGCTTTCTTATTTATTTAGCAAATATTTGTGCCTTGATTTTTGCCTCATTTCCAGCTAGTCGAAATAATTATACATGAAAAGCTCTGCGCGCCACAAAAGCTTTGCTGTTCGCACGCGAAAAATTGCATACAAGAATGGGGGAAAAATTAAGTTGGCGACGCTTTTCCAGCTGAGTACAACACAGCATGTGGAAAAGCGCACAACTAGCTCGGAAAACCTACTCGCGTCTTTTTGTTATTATTATCATCAAACTCGCCATCGACTTCGTTTAACAAAAAAAAAAAAAAAAATTAAAAATATACACAAAATTTTTTTTTGTTTAAAATTTGATTTGATTTTTCTTTAGTTTAATTCAGTTTTCCGCGCGTGTGCAAAATCGAACGGCGTTAAGGAAAATAAACAATCAGAATGCGTTTATATATCAAATAAATAAATAAACAATTAAATTTTGAATATATCAACAAATAATATTTAGTTCAACAATTAAATTCCAAATATGCCACAGCTGTAACAAAGTGTGTGTGCGTGTGTGTGTGTGTGTGTGCGGCAGTGTGCGTGTGTGCCTGCCTGCAGTTTGGCTGTAAGTTAAAGAAAGAAAGAAAAGTATTCGAGTGGAAAAGGAAAAACTATGTGGAAAAATTTGAACTTCAAATGCTGCCACGCATCATCAGCATTGTTGTTGTTGTAGTTGTTGTTGCGTTACGCAAAATATATTGTAACTGTACTTAAGTGTGGCCCACGTACTTGTTGTGGCATGTGGCATGTGCCCCGCTTGCCTTGTTGTTCTTCTGCTCTTTGTGTGTTGCTGCTGTCTGGTTTTCAGCGCTATTTTTCGTGTCTGCCCTAAGACACGACCGAATGTCGCCATACACCCAACACACACACACACACACACACACACACGCACACGCGTCGATACACGCACACGCATTTGCCTTTCGTGTTGTTTTCCTTGAAGAAGGTCACTCAAACTTGTCTCTGCCGCCCACCAGAGCACGCGGCCCCCCAAGCTCGCCGCCTCTTCGCTCACATCATCTGTGTAGCTCCAGCTCCAGCTCCAGCTGCTCCACGCTGCGTCCTTTCTCCACTTTCACTGCCTTGACCAGCATTTGCTTCTGTTTGCCTATTGTTTCTATGTGGCTCGACTGTTTTCTTTTTTTTTGCAACAATATTTAGCATTTGGAACGCCTTGCTGCAAGCAGCTGTCTACATTAAAAAAATGCCTTTTGTTATGCCTGGGCCCATGGCATGTATTCATTATCCATTGTGTATCCATCTATCTCGACTCGGCTCATTGCACTGCCTTTTGTGTTCTTGCTTAGGTTTATGACTAAATCAAAATGGCTCATAAACTGAGCGGCGGTCATGCCTCCCTTTTTCGTTTTTGCTGCGCGGCCCTGCCCCCGCCCACGATGACCTCAATTGCAGCTAGAGGCGAAAGTGGCGTTGCCCAAGCATCAGCATATTTGCATACGACAATCAAATGTTTATCGTAATTGTATACTTAATCATCATGCTCTTTCTTAATCAATTTGTTTTGTAGAGCTTTTTGCGCCACGTGTCGTATACGCAACGTGAATGAATTGTGCAGAGAAAGGCAACGGAAATTGTTTTGAATTCTGTGGAAATTTAGGAGAAATTTTGCTGCGGTGATTATTTAATGTAATTTAGTTGTAAACAATTCTGCTTAATTATAGTGATCATTAAGATTTACTAAACTAATTTCTGTTACCACTTAAAATATAGAAAATATTTTTTTATAAATCGTAAAATAATTCTATAAATTTTTTGCAATGGAGCAACATGTCGTATGCGTAATTGGGCAGAGCAAACTTGAGAAGTGCATAGAAAATTGTGTTCAGTATGAGATAAATCTGTATCTGGCGTATACGTAATTTTGTATTATTAGTTAATATTCTCTCCTACCCCAGTCGAAAACATCTTCTGATTTATTATACAAAACCTTTTGATAGCTGTTAGAAAATGCGCCCTAAATACGCTAAATTTGTTTCGAAAAATTTACACTGCATAAAAGTAAAAGTTTGCAAAACAAATGATACATAATTTATTTATTAGGAGCCTCAACATGCGCCCGCACTCAAAGTCGTCGCTGTGTCGCTGACGCTGCGCATGGCACGGCGCAAAAGTTCAATAAACCTTTGTGGCAAATAAATAAAAAGAAAAAACAAAATCCAGAAGTCTGTCTGCCTGCCTGCCTGCCTGCCTGCCTGCCTGTCTGCACATGCTCTTCAACGGAATCGTACGATTCATTAGCATATTTGTTAAAATGGCATTTCGTCTACACCTTCTGCACGGCTCATGTGAGCTGTTTAGCTGACATGGATTTTGCTTATGGCATAGACTAATATTTGTCCTAGTCTCTGCTCCAATCAATTAGGATGCAGAATGTGTGCAGAGGAGCAAGGCAGTTGAGAGCTGAAGCTGGTGGCAACAGCAGCCAGGCAGTTAGGTACAGCTACTGTCAGCTCTTATGACATGTCGTTAGATAATACACACTCACACACACACACACACACACATACGCATACACACTAGCAAACACATGCTGCCATAATTTGTGGCTCGTTGTTGGCTGCTTTTGTCTCGCAGTTCATAAACAGCTTCGGTGGCTAATGCGGCGTATGCGCAATGCCGCAAAACCGAAAGCCCAATCACAGCCACAAGCCATAAGCTATAAGCTATTGTCTTTCCTTATTTGATGTGCCCTCAACTGCAAATTAAAGTTAAGCACAGGCATATACTTGCTCTATGTACATTTATAGATATACAAGCTGATTATGTTGACTTATGGACGGAGTGATTGATGAGCAGTTGCTATAGCTAGAAAGTTGATAGTTAGTTACTGCGGCATAATGTAAATGAATTCTTGAAGCAACTCTTATGAAAATCTATAATGGAATTATAGAAATCGAAATATAATAGAAGCTAATAATTGAAAATATAAGCACAGTGAAAGCGTCTAAGTAAAAGCACTCTTTTGCTTGAACCTTTCATTCATATTAGAAATAGTACATCTTTTAATTAATATATAAAAATTAAGTAATAGCAACATTTTTTTATTAAAAAACTTGTTTTTTTTGCATTTTGTTTAAATATAATTTTTTTTTATTATAAATCAAATGCATTACTTCTTCAAAAAGTATTATATTTAGAAACTTTTTGTATTGTAAAGTAAAACTTTTATATTTATTTTAAATTTCTTATTTACTAAAAATTATTATAGACTTGAAATTATTTTTTTTTTTGAAATTTTTATATATTTGTATATTTATTATTAAGTTTAATTATTTTTTATTAGAAATTTGTATGTTTATATATTGTATATATTTTATTTTATTATTATATATTTTATTTTATATTTTATTTTGATTTAAAATTTTTATTTTTTTTTTAAGTTTCTATATTTATTTACATTTTATATATTTATTTATAATTTATATATTTATTTAAAATTTGAATATTAATTTCAATTTTTATATTTTTTATATATATTTGTTTTAAGTAATTTGTTATTTATTTATTTTTAATTATTATATTTACTTTAAATTTTTAAATCAAGTTAAATTTTTTTTTCATTTATAAAGTTTTTGTGTTTTCATAGTTGAAACAATTCAGTCAATGTGGTTTGTAGTCGCAACTTGGCAGCTTTTACTGTACTTATGTGTGTGTGTTTGCTTAAGATGTTTTTTAAATAAAATGCGTATTTGTCAATGTCAATGTTGTATTAACATATTGACAACAAGTAATTAATAAAACCTCAGAGTGACTATATCTATATATTCACATTCCTGACTGTGACATGCTAGATATTATAGAGCAATAATTATAGAATGAATTAGATATATGTGCAAAAAGAATGATATTTAATCAAATGCAATTTCAGTGTCATATATACTTTTATACATGTACACACACTCCTATCGCTCAGTTAGTTTATATATATACATATCTCTCATATAGTATATATCCAACTCATATACCCGATGAGTCACATTGGCTAGGCTTGTGGCTGCTATGTCCTTGGCTAAATTGTCTCCTTTTTAGCCGAGGCACACCCTGCATACGCTATTCGTTGGACTGGTATTTGCGTTAGCGAATGCATTAGAATTTCGATTCCGTATTCCGTTTGATTCGCTTCACGTGGCAGCTAAAACAAAAAAAAAAAAGAAAAATGACAATCGTTTATTTTGTACTGTTTTTTGTTTAGTTATTTTTTTTTTTTTTTTTTTTTTTTTTTTTTGGCTGTGCTGCCAAAATATTCTGTTGCAACATATGCAAATTAACTGCCTGACTGCAGGTTCTCTTTTCATTTTGTTTTTGTATTTTGCTGTTGTCAACAAATTTCGAGGCGCAACCGAACGGAACTGCAGGCATGTGGCATGCAAGGTCAGCTCGCATTTCAGGCTGCATCATAATCATTGTTAATCAATAAAAACAGCCCCGAGCAACAAGCAGCCAAATGAATGAATAGAGAGCTAAAAGCAGCAAAAAGTCAAATGATGAAAGTTGAATACGCTTAAAGAGAAATTCTAATAAAAATAGTAAGAATATCTAAGCAGAAATCCATTCATTTAAGCTTAGTCAAAGAAGCCAAAGCAATAGAAGAGTTTAGCTCATAGTTGTTGTAGTTCAATCGTTCATTTTTGGTAGTTTTATGTTTTCTTTGCTTATGTTAGTTTTCCCCACTTCAATAATCCAATATAAACTGCTTCGATTCAACTTAAAATGATCGTAAATTCAATCAACTTTCAGTCTAGTCCCAATCATGCGCTAGTCTCGAAGCGCCTTTTTTCAGCTCTTAAATCACTTCAACTTGCTATTCCGCTCCTGTTTAACCCACGCACACAGAGACACACACACACACACACACACACAATAGTGTGTGTGTCGCAAAGTTTTGCGTGTTTTTGCGTTCGTTTTCAATATTAAAAATAGTTTGGCCAGCAAGTGTCAAGCTGTTACCAAAATTGCCACTGGCCTGGCCCCATTGGCCAACTGGGCAATGCGTTTCGTAAAGGGTCACAGAGAAAGAGAAAGCGAGAGAGATGGACAGTGTCATTTAGATGATGAATGTGCATTTTATTGATTTTACTTGGGCAGTTAGATAATGGCAATTGCATAGCTGACTGTCTCTGACAGTGACTAGCTTAGCTGGCAGGCACATCAAATCACATCATCGTGACAGGAGCAGTCGTGGCTACCCAACCCTTGGCTCAACTCGCCACTGTGTGCCATACAAATGACAGCGGGTTGTCAGCAGCCAACAAGGCCTAGGGCATCATCAGGGGCGTGGTAGAAGGAAAATGGCAAATAATAAATGGAAAATGGCATGTTACATGCGGCATGTGGCATGTGGCATATGGCAAGTGGCACATGGCATATGGCACAGACGAAGCTGCAAACGTGGCCAAGTGCAAGGCAATAACAGTTCTCATTCTTGAATTCATTCAAATGGCCTTAGCAAAAGGGTAGCTCCATATGTTTATAAAATAACTCTCAGATATACATCTAATTACATACATATGTATGTATATAGACGTATATATAAAGTTTTCTTTATTATTGAAGTTTCCTTTTCACAGTTCCAATAACAATTTATTGAATAAGCTGTCTGCCGCTAGAGTTCCGCTCGTGGCATATTACGTATACGTCGCATGGTCATGCATTTGTTGTCGTCATTGAATTCGAAACGAATTTAAAGCACTGGTCGCTCGCTATGGCAACGACAAACAGCGGCTGCTGCACTCATCTAACCTTGAATTGGTTTGTCAATTGTGCGAGAATTCCACTTGTATTGAGTATGCCCGGGCCGAAAGCTCGAGCTAGCAACAGGCTGTGCCAGCAGCCATACTAATACCCATATGCAACTTCTTTGTTAATTGAAATGCTGACAGTTTAAGCGCTAAAAGAGTTGAGCCTATAATTCATTCACTATCGGAAGTTGGTGACAAACTGAAAGACAGCTCCTGACAGCTGCCTAATGCATGCTAGCTGTGTGTGTAGCTGAGTGTGTGTGTGTGTGTGTGTGTGTATCTGTGTGTGAGTGTGTTTTTGCCTTGCCCTCCTTTGTAAGTTTCCACTGCATACCTTTAGGCTTGTGGTAAACCTTCCATTTCCATTTGAAATACGTATAATTCGTTGCCCAAACACAATTTTTCTTCTTCATGCATATCAATTATTCAAGCAGGCCGCAAAATGAAGCCCAAAAAAGAGTTTTTGACCTTGCACGACAGGCAAAAAAAAACTGTTTTTGGTTCGCCATTTGCGTGTGCGAAAATATGCAAAAAAAGAGGAATATATTAGGAATATGTAAAATAGTCGCTGGGCAGTTACCCCGTAAAAAATTCATATAAAAATTTTATAAAATAAAGTTTCATATAGAGGGTCTAAAAAAATATATAATTTAAAAAATGTATGTAAAAAATGTTAAAATATTTAACTAAATATATAAAAAAAATTTAATATATCATTATAATTAATTAAAATTAAAACAAAAATATGAAATAAAAAAGTAAATATAGAAAATTGAAAAACATTTAACATCAGTTTATTGACATACTTAAATATTTGTACGAAATAAAAAATCTAATAAGAGATATATAATATGAAAGAAAAATATATACGGAAACAATGTATATATTAATAATATAATAATAATAATTAATATAAAAATTGTATATACTAGTCTGCTTTAGTTCAAGACATGCCCATTTACAGGGTATATGTGAGGCACACGTGTTTCTCTCGGCAGCAGATTAATTAACTATAAATGTGTTGTAAAATATATGATATTACGTATACGTCGTGTTATTAGCTCATGCTCTAACATTAGGCCGCCACAATGGAGTAATTAGAAAATCCAATAAATACTAAAAGTATATATAGTATATATAGATATATATATATATATATATATATATATATATATATATATATATATATATATATATATATATATATATATATATATATATATATATATATATATATATATATATATATATATATATATACATTGGAGTCAATTGTCCACTGAAAATATTGCATAGCAATTTATTTATTTTAGCACTTTGCGCAGTTGTATATAGAAAGTAGAAATGTTGC
Organism: Drosophila anceps; assembly: GCA_035045945.1. Taxonomy (NCBI): domain Eukaryota; kingdom Metazoa; phylum Arthropoda; class Insecta; order Diptera; family Drosophilidae; genus Drosophila; species Drosophila anceps. The sequence continues at coordinate 6,381,885 of JAWNON010000186.1, read as the reverse complement.
ATATCGCATATAGAGAAGAGAAGCAAAATAAATAGATCTATAGTAAGCTATGCTGGACTTCAGTATCTTGTATCAACAAAAACTATCTCAATTTGGTTCAGGTTCACTTTTCTTATCGCAGTTGCTTCATTTTTTTTTTTTTTGTTTGCTTAACCCCCTTTACACTGTCTTCCAACTGAGTTGCGTCGACTGTTTGGCTAGTTTACATTTCCATTTCCATTTATTTAGTTGCTGTGCGTTTGCACTTGACCTGATTGGAGCTGATCGTTGCGTTCGCCATGGGGTTGAGCACGTTGCGATGATTTATGCTGTGCCAGACCGTTTTTTTTTTATATTTATTCTATTTTTTATGACTTTTATCTGGTTTCAGTGGCAGCAGCGCAATTTAATATTAATTTTGCTTAGGTTTATGCGGATTAAATTTTGCGATAACAACTTTCAGATAGTTGCGTTCTCATTAATTCTAATGAGAATTCAACTTTACATGAAATCTACAAATATATGGGATTTTAGGGTGTACAAATTATCTGGGCAATTAAAAATCCCATCATAATAAATTGCTCAAGCTTAGAGCTTGTTAAATATTTCCCAAAACATCTGCCCTATAGATTTCTCTTAGTTATTTTGCTTTTTAGGTGAACTTGCAAATGTTTATGGCTCAGCTCGTAAACGTTTAGTTTAATGTGCTATATTCTTGTTCACTTTAATTTTATATCACAGTTCACGGGGTGCTGTTAATTTTTAAATAAAACATATTCTACAAAAGCAAAAGCTTCTCAATTTTCCCCTTCATTTCACACACACACACTGAAGTACTTTTTAAACAGTTGTTGCTGCTTGTTTAACAAAAATACTTTTTGGGCTATTCATTGCTCATTAATTTCCCCATGCATTACAAAGTATTTTTTTGGCTATTTATTGTAGCTGCTGACATATTTCCCCTTTCATCATAGACATATCTAAAATACCATTTGGGCTATTTATTGTACATTTTATAACAATATCTGCTTAAGTTACCTCTTCATTTCATACGCAAACTATTTTTTGTTACTTATTGTTCATCTTTTTAGCAGCTATTGAATTTCTTTCTTTATGCTACTTGCGTTTCATCTTTCAGCAATAGCCACTCAATTTCCCCTTTCAATGAACACACACACATGCACGACTACTTGAAAGCCGATGCCGCTAAATTTCCCCCTTACACAAAAGTACTTTGGCTATTTGTTGCTGTTGTTGCTATTGTATTTGGGCAATCTTTTTGTTCTTCGCTTCGTTTTCACTGCAAAGTCCGAGGCGCAGCCTCAAATGCTAAAACGTATGCTCTCTCGCTCATACCCAAGCGGCTGCATTGGTGCTTCTCATTTGCGAAAAGCTCGTCGGCTCGCTCAGTGCCCATCGTGCAGTCAAAGCGAGCAGTTGTCGCTGTAGGTTCCTGTTTCGATCTGTCGTCGGATATGTCGTAAATAATTTAAAGTGAAATCAGGCGCAAAATCAGATGTTTTTGTGAGAGACATTGTCGTAGAAAATAAATGTTGAACATATTTTGTCAAAATTCCGTACACAGTTTATATGAAAAGCAAAATTTTTGAAAAATTGATATTGATTCGTAGTTTTTGTTTTGGCTCTCCCTCTCTATCTCTGTCTCTCTTTAATAAAAAAAAAATCAGTAAATTCTTCCTTTCGGTGTGTTCGGACGTGGCGCACGCAACGCCCAAAGCTTCCACAGACAGTGTGTGTTCCATTCGGAAACTTTTTCTATAAAATTAAAAAAAAAAACAACAAAACAACAACAAAACAACAACAACAACAACGGTGCTTGTTCACTCACTTTCAATTAGACTTGTTATGAAAATCAAAGCTCTCTTCGATGCCCGATACAAATTTAATACGAGACAATTTCGATATGAGCATCGTATGATGTTTTAACTGTAACACTCATATAAAAAGTGCTTGTATGCTTGTTGCTATGTTTAATTAACATTCGAATACTAAAAAAAAAAAAAACAAAAAAAGATGTGCAACAACAACAACAATAGATAACGTAAATTGGCTTTTAACGATTCTTCAATTGTTGCCACATTTTAAAGTTTTTCATTTTTTTTACTGCATACTTGGCGGAGTTTTCAAACAAAAACTTACAAATCAAAGCTTGCCAAAAAAAAAAATGAGTTTCATATTAATTTTAATTAACCAAAATATTTACTGCACTATCAAAAATGGAAAAAGCTCATAAAAAAAACTATTTACCTCGCTTGTAATGATTAGTGCCTAGTTGTGGTACGTGCCATGCCCACTTATGGCAAAAACTCACTTAAAACACAAAAATGTGGCAATAAAATTGTGAATTTAATGACAATATTTAAGAATTGCTTACGAACCCACTCAAGTTGAGTAATTAAATTTGTATTGAGGCCCGATGTTGAGAGCGGCTGGTTGAAATGAAAGAGCATTAAATGTACTTGCAGCCGGAAAAGTGCCTGAGAAACGAGGATAAGAGGCGACACAGGACTTGCCACAAGCGGCGAAAACCAAAGGAGACAAATAAATGATCAATGATCCAGAATCGGCGATCAGAGATCAAACAAACAGCGCGACACGAGCAAACAGGAAATTCAAAGTCAATTCAAATCGGAGAAAGAGCTGCACAGTTTCGCTGGAATAACTGTGTAGTGAACTGTGATCTGCGATCTGTGATCCGTGATCTGTGATCTGTGATCTGTGATCAGCAATGTTCCTAGACCTAAACAGCTGAATCCTTCTACCGAGGCTAATACGTGGCAATGGAAATAAGTGTGTTGGATCGGCCAAGGAAACTGTGTGCAAAGCAACTTACTTAGCGGAAGCCAAACGGAGAGCAGAGACGAGAGGAGACAGAGAGCTAAAGAAGGAGCGAGAGAGAGAGAGAGTGCGAAAGGAGCGTGAGAGACACGGACAGAGTAGCTGACAAAGGATTTGAGCAGAGCAGAGCTGAGCTCAAGCAAGACTCGATCTTGTTTTGTGTGCTCCTCTCTACCCGTTTGAGTGTGTGTGTGTAAGTGTGTGGGTGTGTGCGTGTGTGCGGGTGTGAAGCATGCGTGACGAGCTAAGCTATGCCAAGCGGCAGCCAACTGAGCATGCGAATGCGGACAGCAGCAGCTTTGAACTGGATGAGCACGAGCCGACGATTAAGAATCTGACAATAGCCACAAGCAACACCAATACCAGCACCAGCACTAGCACCAGCTACACCAGCGCCACCAACATCACCAGCAACACCAGCATCACAGCGACGGCAACTGCAACGCATATCAAGGACGAATCGGATGGGGGTGAGCTGACGGATACGCAGAGCACGCACAGCAGCAGCTCGACGCCCACAACGGCGGATGTTGCTGATGTTGCTGCGGATGTAGATGGGGATGGGGATGGGGATGCGGATGCGGATGCGGATGATACCATCAGCTCGTTTTCGCCTGCAGTCTATGGTGGCGGTGCTGCACAGCTGATGAAACGGCATGCAACATCGCTCAATCAGCAGCAACAGCAGCCAAGGCAGACCGATGACAACAGCGCGTTGCGGGACGAGGATAATGTGCCCACGGTAAGATGAGCAGCGACTAATGCTGATGGCATGTCTAATGCTATTGCTTATGGCCGCAATAATAATAATGGCAATGGCACTAGCTGATGGTGAAGCTAAAGCTGAAGCTTTAGTTGTGGCTGAAATTAATGCTAATGCTAATACTATTATCAATTGTAATGCCAATGATAATGGCAGTAATGCTCATGCTAATGTTACGGCAAATGCATAGATAATGCAGATGTTAATGCTAATGCTGATAGTATTAGCAGTGCTGCTGCTAAGGCTGATGCTAATGCTATTGATAATAGTATTGGCAATAGCCATATCGAGAGCTGAAGCTAATGCCAATACCAATGCCAATGCTGGCGTGTTGAAGCCAATGCTAATGCCGATACTATTGCTTTTGCCTTTGTTATTGCCAATGACAATGACATCAATAATGCTAATGCCGATGCTAATTCCTTTCTGCAGTCGTCGCGCTATGCAGCGCATCCCAGCGCCGCGTTCGCAGAGACCACGGCACAGGGCGCCTCCAGATCGATTGGCGGCACACATCGACGCACCCTGTCTTCCGCCTCGTACATCTCGATGCGATCACAGCAGCTGGGCGCGGCGGGCAGTTCAAATGGGGCGCCAACGGATCGACCGAAACGCAATCGCTGCTTCGAATGGATACGCGTCGCCTGCAAAATTTGCTGCTGCAAGGTTTGTTGTGCTGCAGCCTGTGGGCGGGGGCAAAATTCCATTGAATTGCATTTTCATTGATCGACAGACAAAACAAATCAATTGCAGCCATCCCAGTGCCAGACCCAGACCCAATTCCTAATTCCCACACGTTTGCATTATTCAAGCAGTTTCCAATTTCAGCTGGTTGTTTCGATTGAATAACAGACTTTGATTTCATTTCTACTGTATATCTAGATGCATATATGTTATATGTATAAGAACATATCTATAAGTAATGCTAGCTTGATCAAATGCCACTTGTGATAATATCTGCAGCAGTTGGCTTAGTAATTCCAACTAATTGAGCTGCAGAAACAGGCTCGACTTCGAATCGCAGACTCTAGCTTAAGTTTCTTACGGTCTTGAGTTGATGGTTAAAATTTTAATTTAATAATTTTTTTTTTGTGACTATATCTAGGCCATGGCTCGAATACCTTAGCCATTAAGCTAAGTCAAATAAGTATATAGATTTATATAACATTTTAAAACTGATATTTTAGGCTGTGGTGCGAATTGTCTATAAGTTTAAGGTTTATTGAAAGATTACAAGAACTAATACAAATATTTTTGATATATATTTATACTATACTTATCCCTGTATATACATATTTATATATATTCTTATTTAATATTTATTCAAATTTATATTTGTTTTTTTTTTTAGTCAAATTTCAATTAGGTTTATCGAGTATAAGTACTTAAATATTAACCTAGCCCTGGCTCTACTATGCATCCATTAATAATAATAGGTCTCACAATAATAATTCATAAATTTCATTAGCTAATGCATATTCCTACATATTCGGTTTACCCACAGAGTTCGGGCATTGGCGAGCCGAGTGTACATCATGCGCTGATTGTGATATTTTTAGAGTTCTTCGCTTGGGGACTATTAACCATGCCCATTATATCGGTCAGTATATATAGTTAATAGAGTAAAGCAACTATAATAATATTGGTATTTTTTATCTATCTATTTTTGTAGACGCTCAATCGTACATTTCCGGATCACACGTTCCTCATGAATGGCCTGGTGATGGGCATCAAGGGCATACTGTCCTTTCTGTCGGCCCCCCTGATTGGCGCTCTGTCTGATATCTGGGGTCGCAAGTTTTTCCTATTAGTTACAGTATTCTTCACCTGTATGCCCATACCGTTGATGTGCATAAATACGTGGTGGTTCTTTGCCTTGATCTCAATTAGTGGCGCATTCGCTGTCACCTTTTCGGTGGTGTTCGCCTATGTGGCCGATGTGACCACACCAGAGGAACGATCCAAGGCCTATGGCCTTGCCTCGGCCACATTTGCAGCCAGTTTGGTCATCTCGCCAGCGCTGGGCAATGCTTTAATGGACATGTATGGCGATACCTTAGTGGTAGCGCTATCCACAGCGATTGCGGTGCTAGATGTATTCTTTATACTAGTCGCTGTGCCGGAGAGTCTATCGGAGAAGATGCGACCAGCTTCGTGGGGTGCGCCCATCAGCTGGGAGCAGGCGGATCCCTTTTTGGTAGGTCCAAATCAAACTCAATTTCAATTGGAAAAATTAAATAAAAATGTTGCTTCATTTCCCTTTTCCAGGCACTACGCAAGGTGGGCACAGATAAGACTGTCTTGATGCTGTGCTTAACTGTGCTGCTCTCCTATCTGCCGGAGGCTGGGGAGTACTCCTGCATGTTTGTCTACCTCAAGCTGAAAATGGGATTCAACTATGTGGAGGTGTCCATTTTTATAGCCGTTGTGGGCATACTCAGCATTACGGTGCAAGTGACACTTGGATCGTTTATGAAGTGAGCAGAATAGATCAGAAAAATATCATATCAAATGCTAATCACATTTATCTCTATATTCTACAGAGTCTTTGGCGCAAAGCGCACGATCATTGTGGGCCTAGCCCTGGAGCTGGTTCAATTGCTGTGGTATGGCTTAGGCAGTCAGAAGTGGTAAGCACCATAGTTAATATAATGCGTAGCAATAGTTAATCCTTGCTTATTCACAGGATGATGTGGTCCGCAGGCGTGGTAGCTGCTTTAGGTTCTATTACCTATCCCGCAATTAGTGCATTTGTCTCGCTATATGCCTCGCCTGAAAGTCAAGGTTAATCACAATTGCAATAGCTTTCAACTGCAGTGTACTAATGCGCAGTAATCTTTTATAGGTGCCGTTCAGGGCATGATAACGGGCATGCGTGGTCTGTGCAATGGTCTCGGACCCGCTGTCTTTGGCGTCATCTTCTATCTGTTCAATGTCGATTTAAATGCCGATCATGAAGCCATTATGAATAACAGTCATCCGACGAACGTTGAGAAGATCTCAATGCATGTGCCCGGTCCACCATTCGTTTTTGGAGCTCTGTGCGTCTTCTGTGCCATTGTTGTGGCCGCTTTCATACCCGAGGGCCAGCAGGCGGTGCTGGAAAAGAAACGTAAGGAAGAGCCTGATAAAACAGGGGTTAATTCATAACAAAAAAAAAAAAAAGATGAAAAAGATAAAAATAAACAAAAATAAACTGAATCTACTATTTAGCTGAAGAATTGCAAAAACTAATCCAAAACAATATATCAAATTGAAAAGTGTTGTAAACTCATAAATCTATATGCTTTGCCAATATCTATTTACTATCTCTCTGTCTCTTCTCCGTATGGATTTGCAGGTGCCTCGCTCGATGTGCAGTATGAGATCGAGACGGGCCACAAGGTGCCCAGCTCGTTGGCTCCGCTGATACGCTCCGATTCGCTGGCGCAGCTGTAGTCGGTCACGCCCATCGTCTTTAATACATGATTTATAGTAACTGTAACAAATGCTGTAACTAGTGTCGCTTTAGTTTAAACATAACCAAAACCAACAACCACAAACATTCAGTTCGATTTTCGATGCCTTCAATCTTTTTGTATTCACATTTCTTTTCGTGTGTGTAATGTACAATTAATGTCATACTAATTAGTTAATTAATTACTTATGAGCTATTTATTTTAAAAGATAACTCTGCGCTCCTTTTGCCACTGCGTGTGCTTGCCCCAAAAAAATAATAAAAAAAAAAAAACGAAAAGTAATAATAATCTTAATAATAATAGTATAAAGAAAAGGCCTGTGTTAATTTTCGCATTCAACTTTGTAACATCACAGCGACAATTTGTATTGTAGGAACAGAAAAAGGAAAACAAAAACAACTGCCAAATACAAAAATAAAATAGAAAGCTTATTGTTTATATAAATATATGTATATATACATATATATGTATGTTTTATACATCGGTCTAAACAAGTTGTTCATATGTATTATTTATGCTGCACACAGCTGTAAACAATTTTAATTTCTTCCACATTTAGCAGTCGAAACGAATTACAAAAACAAACTATAAATTATATAAATTAACAAATTTTTAATTATATTAACTAATTAGAATTAATTGTGTAGCAAGCTTTACTTTGCAATCTGTAGTGATCCAAAAATTCAAGAGTCGTGAATCGAGCATCAAGAGTCGCAAATGAAGAAACGAGTTCGTGCGTTTCACTTACACTAAATAATAATAATAATAATCTTAATAATAATAATAATGCTAACTGTTTAATAGTTTTTATTTTGATAAAAGAAGAAAAGAAACACAATACAAATAAATATTATTGTTTTTTTATTGAATTAAACAAGGCTTTAGGCATCAATAATTAATAAGCCAGTGCGTAAGTAGTTGTAAAGATCTTTTGCACGTGCTATCAAAGGTGCAAAGTTTCAACAACTTATATATATATATATATATATATATATATATATATATATATATATATATATATATATATATATATATATATATATATATATATATATATATATATATATATATATTTTATATTATATTTATATATATGATGACATGAAACATATAATGTAGACATATATAAATATATATATATATATATATATTTGATTTTGAAACGCAATTCATGTGCAACGCAGTTCAATGTAAAAGTGAAACCAAATTTCTAATGTAAATTATTTAACATAGACAACATGATTGTAAAGGCATTATAATATATATGTATATATACATATATATATATATATATATATATATATATATATATATATATATATATATATATATATATATATATATATATATATATATATATATATACATATATATATATATATATATGCATATGTCTATAAAATAACTAAATGTATGTACAAAAACTTTTGACGCAGTAAAACATAAAACAAAAACAAACAAAAAATGAAGAAATATTAAAATACGAAATGATGTGAAATTCAAAATCAACCAAGAACTAAACAGAAACAAAAATTGTGTAACAAATAAAAATATGTTTTGATGAAATCCAAGAAATGCCTTTTATATACATACATCAATTTATATATTCAGTTCAATGTTCATAAAAATAGTAGTGCAAAATTTCATGATAAACATAATCTTTTGAAAACAATACTAATGTTGAGAAATGTTCTTTCTCATAATATTTCAGAGACTATCACAACGACTAGTCTTTACTCTTCTGAAATATAGAGATCTTGTTAGGCAGGTTCTATCATAACATAAATATCTATTTTCTGAGTTCTGAGTTATTAAAACTATATATTCTGCTATATATAAATATAAATCTGCATTTTTTCAATATTACAATATTTTTTGTGTATATAACTCATGTTTATCTATAGAATCTTTTTAATATTTACTTAACAAAAATCGATAAGTATCGTTGGGCAGTATATCTTTCAGAGACTACAGTAGCTAAGGACTTGAAGCTTAGTTGGTCGCGTTTGTAGATATTAAACATATCCTGAATCATTTAATAGTTTACATACATAGATCTATGTACTATCGATGGACCATCCCTTATGCCAGGCAAAAGATAATCTCACAGTATAACATAACTTTAAATGTCACAGGTTGGGATCAAGTGTGCTTTTGGTTTAGATTACAGTAGTCATTGTTTTGACTTTTTTGATACACTTCACTTGTTGTATAAATTACAATCTATTTAAAGTTTCTATATTCGTCGCAGTGTTTAGCAATAACTATTCTGCATGTGCAGCAAAATTTTATGTGTTTCTCCTTTACCATAGATGTACCTGATTGTTAGAACTGATACGAAAACCAAAAAAAAAAACTGAAAAATCAGTAGAGAAAGTGCCGGGCAGATGGCTGCGGAGTACGATACAGCGCGTCGCAAAACCAAGACTCGCTATCGTTGCTGTTCAAATTTAAGTATTCGCGTAATTGTTACGGTTGTTCAAATTGTCGTTCTATATGCTCTACTGATTGGGTCAGCGTCGGCAAAGGACGATGATTGGCATGACACATATTCAGGTCACGGCACCACCCACGAACAGCTGGGGCAGCTTCATTATCCCAATGCCGAACTAACGCCCTACAAATCGAAAATCCAATATACAACAGAAAAGAAGCGTAATACTTGGTCCGTAACGCCCGCTTATAATATATCACAATTTCTGTTCGATTCAACGATAAATGATAAGCCATCTTTGCCATTTGGTAAGTCTAGATAGAAAGAGATATAGATAGATCATCTCTTTCTCGCTATATACATATTTATATTATATATATATATATATAACGGTTAAATCAGGTTATCTGGCTGTAAAGAACGGCGATACCTTGGTAATGGGCTCCAAAGTTGAAGAAAATAACTGGAACGATCTTTTGGCACAATATGCTTTGGTTATCGTGTGGGTGATATTCTTATTGATTGTCATAATTCTATTGCCATTTCTTGCGTAAGTCTAGACACTTACCCACCTACACCTATGTCCATATATTTATATCTGTCTTGCAGCGTTTGTTATTGTTGTTTCTGTTGTTGTCGGCGTTGCAAACGCGGCTGTGGTCCTTGCGATGGTCCCAAGGATAAAAGAATGAGCATGATTTGTGCTGGAATTCTACTGCTTCTAGTCATCCTCATTCTGTAAGTTCTCTAGAGCGCATAGATCTTGTCAGTTTCTCGATTAACTTTTCATTTGCAGTCTGGGCGCCATCGTTGCCTTTGCCTCGAATCGTGTTTTGGATCGTGGTTTGGATGAGGCATCGGATTCGGTAAAGCGTGGCAGCAAGGATACCTGTCTCTACTTGGAAGATGTCAATGCGCATCTGAATCATATCTTTGTCTATAACTACGAGGAATTGGAGGCTCATCTAGCCGAATTAATGAACAGTAAGTTAAATGCAAGTGGCCATATTGGCTTTTTGGCAATGCCCGCCTAACCTGTTCGTCTGTTCTTCATTTACGTACAGATGCCCATAATCATATATTCCTGGATCTGGGCGACACGTCCGAGAGCAATGCCATTGAGCAGTTAGAGCGCATCTTTGATAATATGAAGGAGGCGCGAACTCTAATGCGGCAGGTGGACATTTTGGAGAAGGATTTGCGCTTCTACACATCACAGCTGAGAGATGGTAAATGCAAATCAATTCTAAAAAAAAAACCATTATACCCTGATTTACCATTTTCAATGGGTTCAGGGTATAAAAATAAATAAATTAAACTGTATACTCATGTATTACGAATATTTTAGGTGTTCGCGGAGCTAAACGTGATGTGAACTACGCCTGCTCCAGTTTAGTTACTCAAAATAAATGTAAAGACTTTTTACGAAACTCAGAAATGGAAAATGTTGACATGTCCAAATGCCTACATTTGGATTTTGTAAGTATTTGTAAATTACAAAGAAAGCCTCAATCAGGTAGTGTTCCAATGTCAGTCAATCAATCAATCAGACCATCCATTAACTTGTCAATCAGTCACTTAATCAGAAGTCCAGTTTAAACACAATTTTAAAGCCTTGGAGTTCTATTGCCTAGTTATTATAAGTCCGTCAATCAATCACACTCTCAGTCAATCAGTCATTCAAACAGTTTGAATAGGCTGTAGTTCTCTCCCAATTATTTACTTCTTAAAATGAATTCCTCAAATGTTTACTCACCAATGAATCAATCACTTAGTCAATCAAAGTGCTTAGTCAGTCAATCATCAGCTCAGCCTGAAGCCATTTTCTTTTAACTTTCGAGCCTAGTTATTGTTAGTCCGTCAATCAATCACTCTCTCAATCAATCGGTCAATCAAATAGTTTGCCGTCGTCCCAGAAATAAATTTCTAAAATGCTTGCTCAGTAAGTCTAATCAATCATAATCAATCAGTGATACAGTTAATCAATCAATCAATCAGTCAATCTAATCAAACCAATCCATTTCAGCTGCCGAATACAACTGTTTTTGTGCAAGGCACTGAGCAAATTATCAAGGACGATGTTGCAATGATACCGAAACTCGCACTGAAACGTTTCCATGAAATTGGCGTTAAAATCGAAACCGCAATGACTGTGGTCATACCTTCGCTACTGAAGAATGTGCAGGATGGTCGCGAAGAGTTCCGTTTTAATGCCGCTAGAATCACCAATCAGACGGAGGCCTTGATCAGCAACATCCAATTGAAAACGATTCGGTCGACGAGATCTTTCGATGATGTCTACGATAAGTTTGGCAGCGATCGAAGTATTATTAACTCATTGGTCTGTGGACTCTTGTTTGTGGTAAGTCTCCGATACAACTACAGCTTTGGCTATAGCTATTATATACGAGGGCAGTTCGTACGAGTTTCATTTGATATCATCTTATCTACTTCACAGATTGTGTTTATAATGTTAGTTTCCTTGCTGTGCGGATGTTTTGGTAGGAGAGGATCGGGCGCCACATGTTTATTGATGTAAGTTTAAAGTTTATGTACCCTATTGGAGTTCAGTTAATCAAGGGTATATGCTGAAGACAAGAAGTGAGGCAGATATTTAAAAGGACTTTAATTGATTTATCTTTTGTTTCGCTTACGTGCTTAAATTGTTTATTTACTAATCTTGGGTCACTGCCAAGCACAGTCTCCTTTTGCATAACATTAAATTACACATTGCAGTCTATATAGCCTATAGAACTAAAGTTGCTTAAGGAGTGTTCATATGCCTTTTGGCATATTTATTTATTTTTTTTTATTATTTGCAGGGTATCCTAGGAGCTAACAATGATACAGTTTTTAACAAAATTCATTCATTTATAACACAGAAAGACAGATAAGGACGTTATGCATTTTGCTGGCGTTTGCACTCATCACTTTAGTTACAGGGTATTCCTCAGTGCTATCATATACATATGCTTATAAACTTCCCTTCGTTACAGCGGTATAATGTTAATATTCATTGTGTTTTCGTTCATTACAATGGTTGGTCTATTCTACTTCACCATGGGCCTGGTGACATACCAAGGCGCGTGTGCCCCAGTGCGCGATCTCGATAAAAATGCCATATTCAAACAACTGGATGCACGTATTGATTTGACTGAACTAGCGGCACCGGACGCGGAGAAGCCCAACACGCTCCGTATGTCAACGGCCATCAAAGCGTGCAAGGCCAACGAGTCGATATTTGATTTGCTTCTGCGACATAAACTCTACGAACTGGACGATTTAAGGAACATTCAAGTGATAAAGGAGAAGAGTGAGGAAGATAAAAAGGAGAACATATTTGATGAGGATCTGTCCAGCGTGTTTCTATTGACGCCTGAGGAGAGGGAAAAGATCGAAACTGTGCGCAATAGTGCTCTATCGGAATTCAACAGTATTTTATACCTAAAGAACATGTGCCGCGGTCTAACACCGAACTTAGCCACCTTGGCAACTGGTCTAAGGCAGATACGGGATAGCATCGATTTCAATGACAAATGGGAGGAATATAATAAATATGCCCGAGTTTCGTTATCTAACGAAGCTTATCATTTGGATACGTACAACTATGAGTGGACCGACAAGATATTAGGCATTATGACACAAATGAAGAAGAAACTATCACGTATCGATGACCTCGTCCTCTATGAGAGACGAAACTTCAGTAGCTCAGTTAAGGTGCTGGTCGAAGCCATAGTCCGATCCGAACAATTTATCAAGACACGCGGCAGCGATTTCATAAATGTGCTTGCTAAAAATCTCACAGATGTGGTCAGCGAGCAGATTGAAACATATATTGAGGGTCTCATCAAGGAGTGCACCACAAATGTGGGTCGCTGCGCTCCACTCGCTCACGTCTATTATCGCGGAGTGGATCTAGTCTGTTATCGCCTGGTTGATCCAATGGTAAGATATTCCTATAAATCCCATCTTTTTTCCCTAAATCTCTAAAAATCTCTTTTTTTTCGTTTTTATGAGCATATTTCAAAAACTATTAAACCTCTTGATAACAAATTTGATATGTTGCTGCAGTAAAAATCTTTAAAAGATTTTATAGCTTCCCCGCAGAACTACAACAGGTATAGCTAGCTATATGTAGTGTGCTTTTTCTTATTAAGTGAACTTAGTTGAGATGTATCTGATTTCGTCTATTGGCTACTTTACTTACATAGCATACTAGCTAGATTCAGTGAATTCTCCAACTATGGTTCCTCACTCCTAAAGGTACTTTCCCTTTATATCTCTTTCTCTCTTTATATTGAAAAATAAAACAAAAATGAATGTTGTAAGTTCGAATCTTTGTCCTTTACAGGGAGCTAGCTTTAGCTTAAAATTATCTTTCATCCATTACTCTTGTAATACATAATAAATATATATTTATTTATACATATCTCTCTGAACATTAATAGAACGGTTTCTGGATTGGTTTGCTGCCCGCTGCGTTACTCCTGCTGCCTCTATTGATTGTCGCCCACAAGCTGATGTGTTTGTGGCGCAGATTACACTCTTATGCGGTGCCCATAGTCATAATACCCGAGACAGGGTAAGTAACTGAAAGTTAGATAATTATATATAATTGTTTCAACTCTAATTTAATGGATCAATAGCCCCTCCTGTCCGACCTGCTCGGGTCAACCGTATTCACCGCCGCCAATTATCACCTGTAGCGGCGGCCAACAGGCGAGTTGTGTTTGCCGGGAAGGGACTACCAAGCGTACAGATGGTGGCGGAACTACCTTCAATGATAGCTCCTCGATCGCCACATCTGAACAGAATTTCATTGTTGAGGCAACCAGCACGCCGGTTGCCGATCCCCAGATCCAGACACAGATCCAGTCCCAGTTCCAGCCCCCGGCTCCGACTCTGGCTCCAGCACAGGCTCAGGCTCAGCCCCTAGAAGCAGCAGCCACTAAGCCGAAAAATGATTAAATGAATTGGATGAATGACACGGATTGGAAGAATTTTATAATTTGGGTATAAAAAAGACTGAGCAGAGTAAATTTAAGTGTGTTTATATTATATGTACTCGTGTGTCTATATTAGCACGACTGTGAAACATAAAAAACTAAACGAAAATAAGATAAGATCGTGTAATAATCGTTTACGTACCACTTAAATCGCTGCTTTTTTCTATTTAATCTGGGATGGGGTTGATCGAGGCTGATCGGACATCTAAAATGTCTACTCAAAGAAGCACTGAACTGAACTGAACTGAACTAAAAAAAACTCCTTGATCCACTTAACTCCTAATTAACTAAACATTTAATAGGGTTTGAGCCTAGGACCTACCTACCTACCTTACATGCCATCGATTAACATACTCCTTTATGAAGAACAAAGAGAAGTGTATTTCATGATCGACGAAAAAATTCTGTTAGAGTTACTACAAAGAAAACGTACGCTTTGATTTAACTGTTATTAATTCATACAAATTCTTATCCATTTTTACTTTTATGTTTGGCTAGTTCGAATTTTTTATGTTATTTGTCCGGTTTGGACCGTGAAATGGATGCACAGAAGAGACAGTTGACAGAAGTATGAAAAGGCAACGATATTTTTACTGTACCAAGCATATATGGGTTCTACGGGTGATAATTATTGGATATTTGTTGGGCTCATTGGCGGGCTCGGCTGTCGCACAGGATGACGAGGAGCAGGATTTAAGTATTGAAGAAGATTTTTCAGAATTTATACTAGATGACTTACCAAAAGATGTATCAGAAGCTGTACCAGAAGCTGCATCAGAAAATGAACCTGGTGATTTGCCAGAAATGGTTAAACCTGATGCGTCAGCCGTATCGCCGTTAGATAAACATATACCAAAATATATGAGTGAAATTATGCGTTCAAAGGATATGTTTAAAGAGGATGAATGGCGTACCGGCTTCGTGGGCTTGGGCACTGTTCATGAGCAGATGGGAGTACATCACTGGCGTAAATCCAATTATACGAAGTACGAGTCCAAGGTTAAATACCATAGACAAGCTCTACATCCAAAAATGGGCATGGCACCCGTCTACAATTTTACGCGTTATTTCTTTCAAAATACGTTAACTGATCCGCCCTACCTACCCGATGGTAAGCACTTCCACGCAGACAGAGAGTTAATAGAGATAGAGTTTTTGGTTTTTCCTCATAGGCTATGTGATTACCAACACTAGGGATACCCTAATATTAGGCCCGAAAACGGAGATGAACGACTGGCGCGATTTGCTATGGAGATATTTTTTTTACCTTGTCTTGGTTGCCTTTCTGTTGACCTTAATTATAATCATACCATTCATTGGGTAAGTTCATTTGATTGGAGGGATCGATCCACCATGATTTGATGATCTTTGGCTTCTCTATTAGTGTGTGCTACTGTTGCCTCTGTTGCTGTCGACGATGTCCCAAGGGCTGTCCGCCCTGTACGAGGAGACGAGAGACTCTCCTGCGATATATTTATGGATTCCTGCTGTTCCTACTTATCATTTTACTTTTGTAGCCCTTTTGGTAATCTCTCCTTGAAACCAGCATTAATATGAACTTTATTTACACAGGCTTTCCACAGTCGTTGTGTTTTTGACCAATAAAATGATCGATCGGGGCATGCGAGAATCGACGTATACGATGCGTAGAAGCGCTGATGATACCTGCAGGTATCTGAATGATATCAAAAGTCATATTTACCATCTATTTGGCTACAACTACGAAGAGCTCATGAACCATCTGATTGACTTGCTCACGCGTAGGCCTTCATGATTAGCATACCTTGAGAGTTCTCTTTCGTTCACATTTTATAACTTTCAGATGCGTATAATCATATATTTTTTGATTTGAGCGATAGTTCTGATGCCAGTGGTCTTGAAGCATTGGATAATATATTGGATAACATGGTTTCTGCAAGAGCACTAATGAAGGATGTGAACGCCATGGAGAAAGAAATGCGCTATCTTATCTCCCAGCTACGAGATGGTAATTACCTAAGGAAGAATTCTCTTTATTGATTCACAAGGGTGGGAAGTCCATAGGATAATATTGTTTTGTATTGCTAGAACTTTGAGATAGAACTGACAGAATTTCTAGTTAGAGTTCCTGACAGTTCCTGATCTTCCAACATACTAATAGTTAGCTTGATCGATTCCTTGCGGCTACTAATATTGATTCTTTAGAACAGGACTAGCTACATGAATTTCAGAGATTTTCATTAGAGCGCCCTAGCCCTATACCTTTTCCTATACCAACCTTTCTTCTATCTGTGCAGGAGTTCGCGGCATCAAACGAGAAATAACTTACGCCTGTTACATTTCGTCGCATCCGAGATGCCAAAACTTTCTAAGACAGTCAAAAATTCAGTTCATAGATGCTACCAGATGCATACACATCGATCAGGTGAGTTGGGTAATTGTGTAAATATATGACAAATACGTTTTCAATTGCCTTTTTAAACAGTTGCCCGATTCGACTTTATATCTAGATGGATTCAAGTATATAATTGATAAGAAGTTCGTTCAGATATCAAAGAACGCACTATTGCGACTACAGAAAATCAAGGATGCTGTCGCAGTGGAACTGAAAAGGGTGGCTCCGCCCGTTATACTTAGTTTGAGAAGAGGACGTGATATCTTTCTGTATAAGGCGAATGAGATTCGTGACAAAATTATTACGGTTGTCAACGATTTATATTTTACATCGTTACGTTCCTCCAGAGCCTTTGAGGGTTTCTATCACCAATATGCCCGGGATCGATCAGCTGTCAATCTTGTAATCTTCATAATCTTGGTCTTAGTAAGTCTGATCCAAATATGTATTATATATGAAGTGTTGCTGTATGCACTCCTTAAATCATTCCTAGATATTAGTCATGCTTATCAGTGGCCTGATTTGCGGATGTATTGCGAATAAGCCAGCGGGTGCTGTAATTTTGCTATTGTAAGTGAAACACTCAAATATCTATAAGAATTACCTATTATATATATATATATATATATATATATATATATCAATATAATTTTTCAGAGCTCTCATCTTTATATTCTGCGTACTGTCTTTCCTTATACTCGTGGGTCTTTTCTATTTTATAATCGGATTGTTGACCTATGGCGGAGCATGTGAACCATCCGGACATTTACGTACATTTGAAACTATAATAAATGGAGATCGACATCTTAGGATGTCTCAGATGTTCCATGAATCAGCGGACATACACACACTTCAGGCTTCGATTGCCCTCCAAGGCTGTGGAATGAACCACACTATCTTTAATGTGCTGCGTGATAATTCTATATACGATGCAACTGAATTGGCCGAACTTGAAATTTTCGACAATGACGATTTTTTGATCAAATTATCGCACGAAGACTTCTCAGATATCAAACTGTTAACTGAGGAGGAAAGGCAAAGACTGAATGAAATCATAGATGGAAATCTATCAACGTATCGAAGTCAACTATATACGGAGAATCTATGCCAGGGTCTAACGCCTTACGCCTTAACATATTTTGCTGAAGAATTGAGGTCCATAATTAAGGATCTCTATTATGGCAACTATGCGGGTCATTGGAATGTACGGGTCGCACTCAATAATGCGGCCATGAGTCTCGATGTCTATCACCATCAATTTGCTGTACCAATTCAGAATCTACAAAACTCAATGAGGAACAAGTTAAAACAAATCGATAAAATGATTTTGTACAATAATAATAATTTTGGCTATAGCATTAAGACTCTGGTTCGAATGGCAATCAATGCAGAAACGTTTATCCGTTCAAAAGGAAAGAATTTCATTTACGAGCTCATGCGTAATCTAACTATGTTTTGTGGGGAGCAGACGAGCGAATATATCGAAATGCTCGTAGAGCAATGTAATCATGAAGTCGGGCGTTGCGAACCATTGGCTAAGGCCTATCAAAGTAGTGTTCATTTGATCTGTGAAAATCTGGTCGATCCAATTGTGAGTATACATTGCCGTATATATATAATATATATACATACATATATTTGATCACTGTTTTCCTTTATTTTTTTCAGAATGGTTTTTGGGTTGGCGTGTTGTGCGCTGCTCTAATACTTCTGCCTATATTGTTTGTCATACATCGGCTTATGTGCCTATACAGTATATATACCCCTCCACCTGCAGCTGTTTTTGTAGGGTATGTCCTATATATTATTCTCACTCATAAATTTTCTCACTTCAACATTATTTTCTGTCTCAGAAATTGTCCTGCTTGCATGGTTCGTTCCCCGGGTGGGTATAACGGCAACACCTTGATAGCTCTACCCGATAATATGCAGCTAGAAAATTATATTGGAATCGATATAAATGATCCTCGCTTGGCTGCTACCAAGCGAAAGAAGAAGGACTAGTTGTGTCTAATTATCTTAGGATTCAAACTGAGCGCCAAGGTTTCGTTAACATTTGAAATTAGAACGAAAGCCACCATAATATAAATCGAACTATCGCAGCATCTTTACTAGTGTGCTATCGGTATGCAAATGTAGGAGGAGAATTGGTTAGCAAGCGAATGTACTAAATTCCACTATGATGGTCTATTTTTTTTTAAATCAACTGGTTGACAATAACTCGAAAGTAATGGTTTTTATTGAAAATAAATATAGCAGATATGCAGATTTTATTTAACATAAGCGATAAACTCTCGTTTATTCACTAACGATGCGTATGGTTGGTGGTTTACTTTAAAATTTATAGCGATGACAGTCGTTCAAATTCATATGAAGCCATCGGAGTATCGTTACATGTGCTATATCGATACTTGAGTGTTAACGATAGTCGATAAGTCGTTGCTAATATTTGACGTATCATCATCTCTAGTAGTTGTCGTTGTGTGATACGCGCGTCGAGGCGGACGTTCGACGGCGTCTTCGTTCTTGTGGAAATTGTGCTAATTGTCGTTGCTTTAATAAAAAAAGGTGATTTATGCAGTGAATACAATAAAATCCTGAATTAAACTCATTTCCCTTTTGCATTATGAAATATGTAAACAAAGTGTTGTGAGCTCATAAACCGAGACCCACCACCAAATTCGTACACTGTGCGCTGTGAAAACAAAGAAAAGAATGTTGTGATGGTAGCAGCCAGCAGCCAGCAGCGCAGCAGCAGCGGGCGTTGCAGTAGATACACACACATTCATACATATGCACATGCTATATATGCATTTATGTATATGTATGAGTATAGTATATGAAAATACGGTTGCCAATTGAAAAAAAATACTTGAAGCAGAAATCTTAATAAAATTTTAAAATTTTCAATGAAAAGTTAAGAATAGTTTTTATAGGTATAAATCATTCGATTTTATTTGATTTGCTATTTTGAAATTCTTATTAACTTTTCGCCACGTGCATTTGCAAAATTTCAAAACATTGCAACTAAAATCTTGCATGTTCCGTTACATGCTTTATGCATACATATGTATGTAGTATATACAGTTGACCCACGCACAGCTGCAATTCCAATTAGAATACGGGGCCGCAGGCCATTGGAAGCTGCGATGCAGACAAAGAAAGGGCGGGGTACAAGTGTATAAGCATGTACACATACATATGTATATGAAACTTGAAATGTTTCAATGTGTACTACAAATGAAAAACATGTGTGAAATGTAACGGTGATTATTTACTTCAATAGTCTATTCTATAATTGCCTTTATTATAAATTTCCAAGTTAATAGGAAGTGTTGGACAACGTTAAAAAAGCTCCTGCACAGTTGCAGTTGCAGTTGGTGTCGCGTGTTATTGTTGACCAGAAAGTGTTTTTGTATTTCAGTGGCAGTGGCAGACCCCCACGCACGCACACACACACACACAAACTGACACAAACACATAAGCAAACGTGAAACGTTCTTGGCTTTGTGCGCTTTGCTTGACATTAATGACTAATTGGATTTGGAAGTCGCCGTCGACTGAAAAGATAATACGTATGTATGTATGTATATATGTACGCGTGTGTAACGCAAAGAAGCTGGAACAAAGACATAAGACAAAAAATAACCGTTACTATTATTATTGTCTGCTTCAGCTTGTTTATTTCAATTACTCAGGGTGAGGGTGCGAGCGAGAGGTCAGCGGGTGTGCGGCCGAGGTGAAGGCAGCGCAATGCGACGCTCTCTTTTATCTTTTTTCTTCTGCTTTGTTTTGCAGCTTCAAATCGGAAGCAGCACGACCCAAAAGCAACAAGCAAACAAAAGAAAAAAAGAAATAACCAGTACATGTGTACCGTATAATCTGCCTTAAGAAAAGGTCGCAAAACTAAGAAGAAGAGAAAAACATACTGGAAAAGAGCAGTAGCAAAAAAAAACAATATTTGATTTTAAAAATTGCGTGAGAGCTTTTGATACACAGCATTTGCGCAGATACAGATACAGATACATCCCTGACCTGTGTAAAACGCATATACATATACAAACATATGCTGTATACGTATGTATGTATATATGCATGCGAATGCTATTACCTATATTTCTAGGTACATATATATGCAGCCTCTATATAGGTGCTCTAGCTGAGGCCGGAGCTCCAATCAAGTGGCCTATGCGCATGTACTATGTATTTATAGCAAGCGACGCCGGCATAGGCATACACACGCACACACACACACACACACACACATACATATACCTGACTCTGTTTTTCGGTAGGTTTGCATGCCAAATGAAGTTTAAAAACATCGAAAAACAAATCACTTAGCAGGGTCGCAAATTGAATACTCTTTTTATGAAATTTACAGGTTAACTTATATCATTTTTAATAGAAAAGGCAAAAGTAAACTTTTAATCATATTTTTTTAAGTTCACTTAATCGGATGTGAACCTCGGACCTCTTGCCTTGTGTGTCAACGCTTTAAATATGTGTGCACTGTGCTGTGTAGACGACATACGTGGAATTGAACTATAATTCCCAACTCTAATGTCAAATATTTGCAAAGCCAACACGCACACAGCACAGACACACTCATAGTCAAAAATATACAGACAGCGCCTTTATTTTGAGTGAAAGCGACTTGCGCCAAAGAAGTACGAATCGAACTTATTGAGGTCAACAAAAGTTGCCGTTGCGTGTGCCTCATCTACATAATGCAGTGCGAAAATTGCAAGTAGCTTGCAAGCAAGTTGCAAGTAGATGGCAGACAGGTTCATGTTAGACGAAAATATTATTTAGGTCAACAGAAGTTTTCGTTTGCTTTCCGCTATCAAATTTTGGGTAAATCAATGAGCTAGTTGCAAGCAGGTTGGTTACAAGTAGGTTATAAGCAGCTCGTCCTCTCTCTCTCTCTCTCTCTCTCTTCTATCTCGACCCCATTAAATTTATATATAAAGGTATAAATCTAGAAACTTGAAATAGATATTCTCATATATCAACACGCACAATAGGCAACAGCTAAATAAATGTTATGGAGTATGAAATAGCAGCTACAAATGTTTTTTCTTCTATGTGTTTATATAATATATATAAACAAAAACAGAAACAAAATGTATAAAGAAGTGGAAAACTGAGCTGCTGCTGTTGGTTGGGCGGAAACTTCGTCTTGCGCTGTTAGCTAGAAAGAAATCTGGCCGGCTGTCATTTGATGAGCAGATATACAATACATTTGTATATATATTTATATATATTTGAAGAACCGGTATAGTCGTTGGCCAAGGGAAACTGGTTTGCCGGCCATCTGACTCACCACAGCTGAGGCCGCGATAGCAAACAAACACCAAATTTTCGTTGGCTAATCAAAAGCTGACACAAAGAATCATTTTCAATTGAAATTAAGTGCGAGCGTGCGAACGAGACAGACAGCAAACAATGAACGTACATGAATACAATTATGCTCACACGAAGCTTGATAAACTGACAGAGAGAGAGAGAGAGAGAGAGAGAGAGAGATGGGAAACAGACAGGAAGTATCAGTTACACTGGATGGAAAAGCAGAGTAAGCCATGGATTTCAATCGTGGCTATGCATATTTGCCATGCTATACCCTAGCATTATTTACCATGAGGTAACATGATTTACACATGAAACAGTGCCGTTAACATTTTAACTCAAGCCCTAATTCATTTGGTTCAACAATTTATAGATGCTATATATTCTATTCTCTATCTTAATCGATTCGTATTGTTCAGTTATTCGAGTATTTAGTCGCTCATGATTGACAGCTAATGAACGAACTGCTAAATAGTTCAATACTACGTTTAGTTCACATAACCCACTGAATAGCTCAATAGACCGAGTTGTTCATATGAACCGCAGAATACTTAAATAGAAAACATCATATGAACTGCTAAATATCTCAAGAGAACGTGAAGTTCATATGAACCAGTGAATAACTCAATGGAAGATCATATTTTATCTATTGACGAACTGAGCAAAGAGAATCCTTATGTGATGAACTCTATCGTTCATTAATTACTGAATGAATGAAGGTTCACTAGTTCATTTGGATAATTATTTCCGATCTGATGACTAAATAGGCTCAGCAGTTCACTTTATTAAGGTAATTCCATCAAGCTTATTTTCATTTCACATTAAACCGCATTTTATATTAGTATCGCAAGTCATGGCTATGGAGCAATCTGGGCTCTATTTTTTTTTAAATATATATAAATATTTCAACACAAGGCTAAACCACTGATATGAGATTTGCCATTATATATAGTTGTTTTTGTTTTACTTTTGGTAAACAAACCCGACCGACAGTTATTCAATTAAAAAATCGTTTCTTAGAAATTCCGTAATTTACGCTGATAAACAATGCGTCTGCTTCGCTCGAAAATGCTTTTAAATAATATATATTACTATATACAAATATACACATCAGATTATATGTATATGGCTGTCATTATAATCGTTCGGCCAATGGGTTATCTCTAAGTTTCTGCTTTGCGTTCATTGCTCCAGTTCGACTTCTCCATAAGTAAATAAATACCCAGCAAAAGTGTGTGCAAACACTTTCCTTTAAATATCAAGCGGTATCTACTTATAAGTACTTGGAGGAGTATTGCTAAAGCGAAAGGTAAAAACCTGTTAGACTTGGATCTGCTAGATAAACTAGACTAGACTTTCAAGAAGTGGGTCGTTCGGCTATTCGCTTTGCCTTTCTGCCTGCTTGTTGAGCGGCTTATGCCCAAAAAATTACATATAAACTAACTATATATGTGTGTGTATCGATATGCGATTGACTAAGTGTTTGATTGCTATATTTATTAGTCACAAATTTATTGTAGTTGAAAAACATCATCATCACATGAATAAGCTAAAAACATATTTATATAAAAAAAAAAACAAAAACTTGAAGCTTCCAAGGTAGTAAAGACTGCGGAAATTATAAAACATATGCTCAAATGCAGCTCTACTATGCAATTCTCATAAAATAGAGCAAGCTAAGGCAATTATTACGTCTGAGTAGCTAGAAAGGAAGGATGAACAGAAGTAAAACTAAGGGAAAATGGAAATGGGAGTCGTGAAAACCAAGTGAAGAAGCGGAAATTGAAAGATGTGCAGCAAGGGAATCAAATAACTTGATGTCGATGACGCTCGGTGAAGCATATGTAAAAGCTTTGATTACAAGTGTTACAAGTGCTTGAAGCAAAAGCAGCTGCAGAAGCAGCAGATAGAGAAGTATTAGATAGAGGTTTAAAATGAGGTATACAAAAAGTGAAAGGAGAACAAACATGATTAGGAGTAAAGCAGATATGCAGAGCGAAAGGCATGGAGTAAATCCAATCACACACACCTCTAGTAAAACCAAACTAATTTAAGATGTTTAGAAACATTTTCGCTACGATTTATCCACTACATAAATTCTACTTGAAATATTAAATCTTACAAATTCCATCGCTTATTGATTGTGAATGTTAAACTGAACGTTGAAATTAACATAAAATTTAACAGAAAGCTATTTTTGGTTCAGTGTAAATCTTACAGAGTTATGGCTGTTGCAGAAGCCGCCCTGAAAATCGGAGCTCCGACAGCTGCTGCCAACTGCGCATGTGCTTATTATTAACGGTTCTGCAAATGATGCTGTTTTGTTTTGTTTTGATGTTGGGCGAAGCAGAAATCGTTTATGTTGTGCGTTTGATAATAGCTTTGACCTCCGCCCCTTTGACCCCGTCCAAGCAGCAGAGACAGCAGCAGCGGCCGCAGCACCAACAGCAGCAATTGCTATGCGATTCGCTTCCAGCTTTTTGTTTTCAGCTCATGTCAAGGCCGTTCGCATGCTGAGTGCTGAGTTCGACTCGCTGAGTAGGCGTGGGTATACAGAATTTTGCAGAGCAGAGCAGAGCAGCCGAAATATGTACATACATACATACGAAATATACAGATATAGACAGCTATATAGTTATATACGTATATACAAACGTCTGATGCATAGGCAACCTTAACGTCTAGATAAAAAAAAACGATAAAAGATACTTTTTTTAGACTCTCTTCGTTTAGATACTCAGCTAGTTTACAAGCCATTTACGCCGTGTTAGACACGTCAATTAACTAGCTGTTAACTAATGCGACACTTGAAGTAATGCGAAAAACTGCCAAGTGGAGCATCGACGATTGCAAAAAGCAAACAGTAGTAAAAAGTGCACATAAAAAGTACACAGACTAAAGATAAGGCTCTAAAAAAAGTGTGTGTGTGTGTGTGTGTGCGACACCTTCTGTGCGACACGACAGGCCAAGGAAAAGCCGTTAAAGCACACGAACGACCCTTAGTGGTTCAAGAATGGTGAACCACAAACCCAGCAAACGGCAAACAGCAACCTGCACCACCTTCTCGGTCTCACTTGTTTTCCCCTTCCTACTCTGTCCACTGTCCATTCAGCGAGACATTCGATACAGCAGGCAGTTTAGTTCACGGGGTTCATTCAACTTTCAGCCTTTCCTTTTCTCTATGCACGCATATATCAAGACAGCAGCGAGACAAACGCACTTGCTCATTCAAGTGCTTAGTTGGTGTTTTTTATTACACTTTGATAAAGCTGCGCAATTGATAAAAACAAGACGGGAAAAACAAGATTCATATTTTTCACAATTTATGTAAACACAAAACAGAGATCTTTGTTATTAGTTCAATTTGAGTTTTATTATTATTTACCTATGTTTATTTGTTTATTCTTTTTATTATTATTATTTCTGCTGAAATTCTGATTTGGAATATTCAGTGTGAATCACCTAAGCAGAACAAGTTGCCACAGTACAATTGCGCGTTTGCCGTTGCTAGGGACATAGCCTCGGTGGCGCAGTAGGCAGCGCGTAAGTCTCATAATCTTAAGGTCGTGAGTTCGAGCCTCACCCGGGGCATGTAATTTTTTTATTCTTTTTAAGTTTTAAATTAGAATATTTTCTTAGGCAATCATCTTTTAGTCATTGCAGCATGGGTTCGCATCCCAGTCAAGTCGTATTATTTTTTTTTATTTTTCATTTATAATGTTTTGTGTAACTTATTTTTATTTTTAAAAATATCTCGTGCAACTTGCAACAATTTGCTAGCTAGTGGTGCATGCATACGCTAAGTAACTAAGTTGCCAGTAAATATTGTGGCACTGCCCTGCGCTGCTGATTGTCATGCGCTTCATTTTTTATTGGCTTTAATTGATGTCAAGTAAGGGGGGGAATGCTTGTCATATAGAGAAAGAGCAGAGTATAGCATTTGAGCATTTGGCTGGCGTTGCCTTAAGCAATAGGAATGCTACATTTTTGCGACACACCCACAGCGCGAATGATATATATGCATTCGTATTTTACTGCCCTGCCACGCATTAAGATACACATAAATAAGGTCAAGACATGCTAAAATCGTATTAGGGAGTGTGTGTGGCACCATTCTGAAAGACGTTTATTTTAATCGTTCATATTCATTTGTTGTCTCTGCCTGCAGTTGTCGCGCTGACGCATGAAATGGATGGCAAGTGGAACAACCAAAGCAGGAGCCAAGCGTGTTAGGAGCAGCATTTAAGGAACATTTTTAGTGTAGACACTGATACGCACGGACGGCTACAGCATGGCCAAAGCTCCAGCTTCAGCTCCAGCACCAGTCGAACAGCAGATGCTCAAATCCAAGAAGCAAATTACCTTGGCAATATGCAGTCTAAGCCTGATCATGTTTGGCTTTGCCTTCAGCCCCACTCATGCAGCTGGCGAGGTAGTCGATGCGAAAGGGCCGTGGCATGTAGCTACGGCCCACGAGAAGAGTGGACAGCTACACTTTGCCACGGCTGAATTCACCGAATACAAATCAAAGGCCAACTATACCAAAGATCCGAAATACTCAACAAAAGCAATGGATCCCGTTTACAATTTCACACGCTACTTGTTTGGTATTATCTTACCGGATGAGGCCGCAGTGCCGCCAGGTGAGTAATGAAATCAAATCTGTAAAGATAACAATGAGTAACAGATGTTGTTCTCTAGGCTATATTGTTATCAAGGGCGAAAACACCTTGGCATTGGGACCGAAGGTTGAAGACATTGATTGGCGGGAGCTTTTCATGCAATACTGGATAGTGCTCATCGGTGTTGGTATTCTGGCTTTTTTGGCTGTCATTATGCCAATCATAGCGTATGTAGATTGCACACATTTAAGTGTGTTGTATTTACTTATTTCTCTATGTTACAGGGTATGCTATTGCTGCTTCTGCTGCTGTCGTCGCTGCAAGGAGGGTTGCCCACCGTGCGACAGTCAAAAGGATGCTCGCAAACGTTGCTGCTGTGGACTTTTGCTGTTACTGCTCATCATCGGAATACTGTAAAGCAAATCCGGGTTATCCTATTAGCAATTTGTTAAACAAAATTTTATATAATTGCAGCTTTGGCGTCATTATAGCTTTTGCCACTAATCGTTTGCTCGATCGTGGCTTAGAGGAGACAACAAATACAATGCGACGCGGCAGCCAGGATACGAGCACCTATCTCAAGGATGTCTCGGATCATATCAATCATTTGCTTGTAAATAACTATGGAGAAATGGATAAACATCTGAGCGATATGCTAACAAGTAAGAGATGGTCTACTAAATATGCGACATCTACTTATTGATCACCTTTTTTCTGTTAGATGCTCACAGTCACATATTCCTGGATCTGATGGACGCCTCTGAGGCAAATGCGGTTTATGATCTAAAGCGCATATTAGAGAACATGGAAGAGGCACATAAGTTGATGCAAGAAGTGGATAAATTGGAAAAAGATTTGCGTTTCTATGGCACACAGCTAAGAGATGGTACTCGTTATTTATTTGTTAGGTTTATTAACAGATTAAAATATAAATTGATTTCATTTTAGGTCTGCGTGGCGTTAAGCGTGATGTTAACTATGCCTGCGCTGTGCTCTGTAGCAGTCGGGAATGTCTGCACTTTTTGAAAAGGACTGAGATTGAATTCCTAGATAGCTCAAAGTGTTTGCAATATGAACAGGTAATAAATAGATATGATAAACAATGATTTATTACTAATGAAATCTTCAATTCTTGCAGCTACCAGACACTTCTCACTATTCAAAGGCCATGGAATTGATAATTGCCAAAAATAGTGGCAAAACAGCCAAAGAAGTTATAGATCGTTTGCAACATGTGGGCAAGCGTATAAAGGCTGGCATCGACCCACTTATACCACCGATAATTCGTGACATAAATAATGGACAGGAACAATTCCGCAATCAGGCAATAAACGTACGCAATATAATTGATTCGGCCATAGGCAGTATACACTCAAATACTGTCGAGGTGACCAAGACATTTGACGATGTATACGATACCTTTGGCGCCGATCGTAGCATTATCAACGTGATTGTTTGCTTTGTGTTGTTGATTGTAAGTATAAACGGGCACTTTGACTATAAATCAATACTCATCTGATATTCTCTTGCAGATTCTACTATTTCTGATTATTGCTCTTGTTTGCGGCTGCTGTGGACGTCGTCGGCGTGGCTATCGCGATGATTGTTGCAGCAAGGGCACAGGCGCCTCTTGTCTGCTACTGTGAGTGCCTGAAATATATAATATATAATAATCAATATTAATCAATTTACCTTTGTTTTGCAGTGCCATGCTATTAATATTCTGCGTTTTCTCTGTTATCGTTATGGTTGGCTTGGCTTACTTTGTCTTGGGCGTCGTTAGCTATCAGGGCGCTTGTGCTCCGCTTAGAGATCAGGAATCAAATGCCCTGTTCCGTCAGCTCAACTCAATTATAGATCTCAATCGTAGTTTGCCAAAGAGCGAGCATAAGTCGACGAAGCCCTTACGCATTTCGAATGTCATCAAAGCCTGCCAGGCTGATCACTCCATATTCAAACTTCTGCAAGATAACGATTTATATGACATTGATAGTTTGGTGCGTGTGAAAGTGATTAGCGAAACGCCTTCGGTGCCAATTTTGTTAGCAAATTTGGATAATTTCACAATACTTACGGAAAAGGACAAACGCGATCTCGAGTTGCTACGTAACAGCAATCTATCCAGCTATCACAGCAAGATGTTTACGGAGCATATGTGTAATCAGTTAACACCTGTCGATCTGCCAACAATTGCCAACCAGCTGAAGGAGTTCCGCACCAGCCTTTGGACGCAGTGGGGCATTTATGATTGGGCCAGAACGTCGCTGTACAACGAGGCCTACAACCTGCAAAGATATCACGATGAATTTGTTGATAAAATCAAAACAATAATTAGCAAAATGACCGAGAAACTATTAAGGATTGACGAATTGATATTATATAAAGGAAATGCATTTGGCGATTCCGTCAAACAACTTCACGAATCAACGGAACGCTCTGAGATCTTCCTCAGAGATCATGGCCAGGAATATGTCAGTGGACTGCGCGAAAATCTCACCAGCTACATTAAGGAGCAGGTCGTACACTATATGGAAATGGTCGTTGAGAAGTGCCATGGAAATGTTGGCAAATGTGCACCCCTGGCTAAGGTTTATGATCGAAGTGTGGATTTGATTTGTCATCGCCTAGTCGATCCAATGGTGAGTTTATAAATTTTAAATAAATATATCTTTTGATACAATATCGAAACTATAATCTCCCTTTCTCTTTCAGAATGGCTTCTGGGTGGGCGTATTGCTGTGTGCCGTGCTCTTCCTGCCCGTACTCTTTGTGGCCCATCGTCTGCTGTGTCTGTACAAGAAGATTGATCCGTATTCGGCGCCACCCGTTGCCGTAGTCGAGGGCGGGTAAGTCGCGTAAATTATCCTTGCTTTGTTTGGACCTATTCGCATGTTTTGTCGTTGGGCAAATGAGAGACAAATTTTGTTACGCTCGTTTCGCTTGGCCTTAACATAATCGAAATCGCATTTGTGTTTGTTTGCACGCTCTAATTGGATATCGTTAACAATTTACTTTCATTCTCATTTCATTGCTAACAAATGCTCTGCCATGCCATGCCACACACATATTGCACTAACGCAGCAGCGACTATCTGTATGATGCCTATAGCGAGCGCGATCGCGAGCATGTGCCACTGGCCAAGTAAGAGAATTAAACAGAATCGGTAGCTCCACAGTCAACACACTCACTTCATACTCTCTTCCGCTGCTTGTTTTTTGTTTGTGTTTTCAGTGTGCCAAAGAAGCGGCGCAAGGCCTACGATCGAAGACGTGAACAGCAGGAATACTATGAGGATGCATCGCCGAGTGTATCGCGTGGGGCACGCTCCAATGGCGGCGGTGGTGGCGGAGGCGGTGGTGGTGCTGATGGTGGAGCCGCTGGCGGCAGCAATATGCGCTATAACGATGTGGCACCCACGTAAGTCAATCAGACAGAAAGCAAAACACAAACAACAACAACAAGCGCTGCCTCCTCATGGGACATTTAGATACAAAGATACATAGATACAAAAAGATATATAGATGAATAGCTACCAAATGCTCCTGATTAACACACATATTAACTGCATTTATATTGTGGCTAATATATTTCTACATATTTACATTATTTAAATGGCCGCCTAAATTTAATTGCTACTTTTTGATTTCATTTTATTTAGCGCTAAAGTCGTGGCCCTTGATACAAGGCCCAAAGCACTGGCGACAGATGGTTTCTTTTAGGCATGACTCGAATTGCAAATGGTTTGGTTTCTGTATATAGTATATATTATTTGCTTCTGTAACTGCCCACAACATGCAATGTGTATGTGTGTGAGTGTGTGTGTGTGTGTGTATTGCTGTTGTCTGCAATTCATATACATATGTATGTCGTTTGTTATATATACAGTTTAGCCTATCTGATCCCGACAAGCTCACATTCATGAAAATAAATCAAATAAAATAATAAATAAATACAAAATTATTAAATAAATACAAAATAGTGCATAAACAAAAAACTTAGTGAATTTAAAAACTAATAATCAACAAGACAACAAAATAAATATAAAAAAAAATATTTATTTAATATTTTATAATCAATTTATACATAAATATACAAATTGATCAATTAGATAAATAATAAAAACAAAAAAAAATAAATAAATAAAAAATACAAAAAATTAAGTAATTAATAATAATAATAATAAATAACATAATTATTATCATTACAATAATATTTTTTTGTTTAAACTTTTTTCCTGTTTCTGTTTTTAATTTTCAAATGATAATTAATTTTTTTTATATTTTGTGCCATGTAAATATTTATATAAATAATTATACAAATTTTAAATTTGATTGCTAAAAAATGTCGTAGATCGTAATAGAGAAACTTTACTGTATATATGTTTATGTTTCCATGGCCAGTCTGATGAACATTAACTGGAACACCACTCATTTGCTTTATATCCAAACTCATTTCACAATTTACTGCCTAGTTAATATATATATAGATATATATTTATATGTCTGACTCCATTGCCCAACTTCGAATGCAACTAACTGCTGCTCTTACTGCTGCTGTTAAACAAAAACTAAACCAAGCTCTTAATGCAGTTGTTGTTCTTCTTTTGTTTTGTTACTTTTTTGTGTTGTGCTGGCATTAAAATGATTCGATCTTTAACCTATTCTCAATTTTGTGCTTCACAGACATTGGGACCACGAACCGCCGCGCTATCACAATCCGCCCGTGGCGCCACCATCATCCGAATACGAGCGACCACCGCCGTATTATTATCCGGGTGCCTCCGATCAGGACTAGATACCGGATGGATTCATTCAAGAACTTTGTTGGGATGGCTTTAATTGAAGTGGAGTTAAGTGAAGTGGAATGGAGTGAAGTGGAGTGGAGTGAAGTGGAGTGGAGTGGAGTGGATTGGAGTCGATGGCATGAATGACGCATGAATTTCATTTTGACAACAAAAACAACAACCCAATTTTACTGAGACTGTAATTTTAGTTGAAAAGTTAGTTTTTTTTATTTAGAGTTATGTAATTTGTAGCATCACATGTGAGTTAATATCTTATATATATATATATATATATATATATATATATATATATATATATATATATATATATATATATATATATATATATATATATATATATATATATATATATATATATATATATATATATATATATATGCGTTTCATTCGAACTGTATCAGACGATCTGCCAGCGCATGGGATGTGAGTTGTAGTTGGCGCGGAATATAGTAAAGACTAGATTATAAGCACAGATCGAGACAAACGTTATTCACATAGTCCCCTATATATAAATATATTGTTTAAAATTTTACACATTGAAAATGTTGCCAAAAGAAAAGCGAGCGTGAAAAGTTTGATGGAATAAAAGCAATGCATTGGGTTGACAAACGATTGATGACTATGCACAGCTAAAGCATTTAATAAGTTTAATGTTTAAAACAAACAAAACAACAACAAGAACAACAAGACCATAAATATCCCAACAGAACTTAAAAGAGAATAACTGAAAATTCTCCCACAGCTTTGAGCAAGGAATCCCCCTTGAAAGTATCTCATAAATGCACAATATAATCAATATACAAGCAAAAGAAAAAACAATGTTATGCAAAGGCCAGATTTATATAAATATATATTTATATATATATATATATATATATATATATATATATATATATATATATATATATATATATATATATATATGTATATATATATATATATATATATGTATATATATATATATATATATATGTATACGGTTAGTGTATATTTAAAATCAAAAAACTGCCATTTTAAGTTAGTGGAACAGATCGAAGCTGAGCAGGCAAAAAAAGAAGCTGAGCCAGACACACATGAAATGCTCTCAGCTAAAGTTTTTTCTCAATGCATTTGAATTACGAGTGTTTAAAACTAATATACCCGACTTCCTTAAGCAAAGAACAGAACCTTTATATAATATGTACGTACTTTGAATTGTCGTGTAGTTGACTAAGCAAATGTTTCAACTCTACGCAAAACAAAATGTTTTTAATTATTAATCAAATTCGGGGCAAACTGCAAGTAGCCAAAATAATACAAATTATAATTATAATAATAATAATATAAAAAATATAAAATTATATGATAAAATTTGCACACACACATAAACATACAGACACACAGATACACGTATTAAATATGTATTTTAGTTAAGAAAAAAAAGAGGAAGAAAATGAAATAAGAAAAAGAAAAACCAAGAAGTATTTATGAATGTATGTAATTTTCTCTTTCTATTATTTACGTACATCTCATGAATTTCTCTGCCTATGTCATTTTTTAGTGTTTTACAATAAGCCAATAGTATGGAATCAAAGTTTTAAATGCTACAAGAAAAACAAAAACAATTACTGTGAAAATATAAATAAAAATATAAATTATATAAATGCGGTCTCTTTGATTCCCTTTGCCCTAATTGTCACAGCAAATGTTAAATTTTGAGCAAATCCAAATGAACTTCACTTCTCAAATAGCTGTTGAATCGTGCAGTAGCTACTGCTCTTTATATAGTTTATATTTAGTAACATCCGTGATATTGCTGGTAAGTAGGAGCTATGTAAAAGCTTGTTTATTATAATATCTAAGAATGATTTTGCAAGATTTTTCTGCAAAGAGAAGACATTTTCTTCGTATTTTGACTTGCGTCTTTAATGACCCATTGATAGATAACTGATGAGACGATCAAAATTTTGAATTCTGAAGCAGAGCTTGCTGCAAAGAGAAGATATTTATTTTTTCGTAAATTATGACTAAAGATCTCTGTCTTTAATATAATAATAATTCTAGGCGCAATTAAGAACTTTGTTCAATGAGAAGATATTTGATTTGTATTAACATATGTCTAAAAACCTTTGCCTTTAATGATCTGTAGATAGATCGATGTATTAGACAATCGCGAAAATTCTGAAGCATACTTCTAGGAGCCGTACAAATTTAAAAACTCTTTTGGCTCAAGTTTATGAACTTTGATTTGCAAGTCAGACACCTTTTTGTACTTTTACAAATCAATACTCTTTCAGTTTTATTCCAAAGGAAATCCATTTTAATCAAACTTTAATCAATACTAAAATCAGCAATTCTTGAATTTTGAATGACTAAGTCGATTCGATACCCGAAAATCGCAGCATTTATTTATATATATGTACATATATTTCATAGATAATTTTTGGGAAAATTTCAATAAAGTAAAGTCTCTCTTATGATAGATGCGTAAGTATATATGAGAAGAATATTTAAAAGTGCGCATGGAATATATTCTAAGCTAAGTTAAGAACATGGCAACAAGAGCAACTTCTGGTGTCAATATTCCAAAAACTCGTTACAATATGGCAAACGACTATATTAAACGCTCCAAACAAATCAATCACTGCAAGACGAGACGATTGAAAAGAAAATCTTTGGTAATATGTGGACTCGGTTTAATGTTCATATTCGCCTCGGTAACGTTAATGGCACCGACAAATGGACAAAAATCAAAGGACTGGGACGAGGACTTGGCGCAAAGCACCCACGAGATGTTGGGCCAGTCACACTTTCCCCCCACCATATATTCCAAGTACGAATCGAATATTACGTATACCACAGAGAAGGATTACTCAACTCCGATCACAAAGCTGCTGGATTCCTTGAGTAAATCTCTCAATGATTTTACTACATCCAATAGATCCATACCGCCCGGTAAGTTATCAAATATATTTTACATTTTATATTATTCTTGTTTTGCTTCTATCGATAACAGGCTACATTGTGGTCAAGGGAGACTCGCTGACCATGGGACCAAAGGTGGAGGAAAATGAGTGGAGGGATCTGCTAGCTGAATATTGGCTAACGCTGCTCTGGGTGATATTTCTAATAGTACTCATCATACTGATGCCCTGCATAGGGTAAGTAAGCATATATATTTATATATCTATATATATAGAAGTCGATATATATATATATATATATATATATATATATATATATATATATATATATATATATATATATATATATATATATATATATGTATATGTGCTGGCAGCGTTTGCTATTGCTGCTTCTTCTGTTGGCAACGCTGTGTTCGGGGTTGTCCCAGCTGCGACTTGACATCGGATAATCGCTGGAGATTGGGCTGCGGCATTTTGCTCATTCTACTGGTACTGGGACTGTTGTAGGTGAAACTCTCGAGCACTTTTAATGGTCTCTTGTAACTGTTGTCCTTTCTCAGTTTGGGTTTGTTGTTTGCTTATTCGGCGAACAATTCCTTGGAACGCGGCTTCGAGTATACGGAAAGGACAATGCGACGCGGCAGCGAGGATACCTGCCGGTTTCTAAAGGATTGTTCACAGCACGTTAATCATTTGCTCGTCAAGAACTATCAAGAGATGCAAACACAGCTGACTGATGTCCTAAAGAGTAAGAGCCAGAGCTAAGAACTCCAGATTAACTTAAAAATCCATAGACTGTAGACTACTAAGTGGAAATCAATCCGTTTTTTTTTTTCAGATGCTCACACTCATATCTTTCTGGATCTCATGGATACCTCTCAGGCCAATGCGTTGTTCGACTTGGAGCGCATCTTTACCAATCTGAAAAAGGTTGTGGTTGATTTAAATGTTGTCGCCAACTTAATGCAAGAATTACTTTTCTATGGCGCACAGTTGCGAGATGGTAAATTAAATATGTATATGTATAGATATCTATATATATATGGATGTTTATTTCTATGTTAGGTATTCGGGGTGTTAAGCGTGATATCACTTATGCGTGTACAACTCTCTGTGCCAGTCGCAGTTGCTTGCAGTTTTTGCAATCAACTGAGATCGGGATGCTGGATACGTCAACCTGTCTGCACTTTGATGAAGTAAGTAAAACTATGAAATTAGGGTATATTGGTTTGTGGTCAATGTAAGTAAAAGCCAGCAGAAAGCATGACCAAACCCATAAGGATTAGAGCTTCATGCTTACAGTATTCTCCTCCTCTCACAGCTGCCGGAAATGAGCGAATTTGTGTCGGCAGCGGAAAATACGATTAAAGATGATATAGTCAGTATACCCACCAAGGGAATCGAGAGAGTCGAAGTTTTAGGAAATGCAATCAATGCAGCCATACAGCCAATCATACCTCCTATATTGACTGATCTGCAAGCTGGAGAACTACTATTCAGGGATGAGTCAAAGGTCATGACTGACTCAATTGATGGAGTGATCAACAGCATATATTTCACTACCCTCAGATCGACAAAGTCTCTCGAAGATGTCGACGCCAAATTTGGCTTCATGCGTAGTAGCATCCATGCCGTTGTGCTCGTCTTTCTGACGCTCGTAAGACAACTAAGATGAGAAACTGCTGTTCGCTACATGTTGCCCCATTTCATTACAGATAACTGCTGCGCTCATGGTTGCCTTGCTTTTTGGATTCTGTACACCTGTACGGCAGTCTGATAGAGAGAGATTCTGGAGCAAAAGGTCGGGCGCTTTGTGTCTCTTATTGTAAGTAAAACTAAATATGACTCTTAATCGATGGGCTCTCTAAGAGTTAAATATGTTTCGTTGGTTTGGTTTGTCATGTCTGTATTTTGGATTTGCTTTGTGAATCCAACTGATAAGTAAATCTTGAATCATGACTCCCATCCATGATTCAAGTCATTCGCAGCCTTGTCCATTCCCCTCTAACCTGTACCTAACACACTTTTTTCTTTACTCCTTTACTTCAGTGCTATTGTGCTTATATTCAGCATATTCTGGCTTACCACGCTGGTTGGTCTATTTTACTATATCTTCGGCTTGGTGACCTATCAAGGTGTCTGCGCTCCGTTTCGCGATCAGGAAAATAATTCATTGTTCCGGCAAATGGATCCCGTAATTGATCTCAAACGTTTCTTGCCAAACAGTGTGATTAATATGGATATCGAAAGGGAAAGAGATTGGGAATTGCGTAGGGCAATGATAGCAACTAATGAGGGTAAAATGAAACGGAATTTGGATGCGATGGTGAAAAGGCAAGCTGAAAGGGAAGCTGTGCCACTCCGAATGTCGACAGCAATCAAGGCATGCGAGGCCGATGAGTCCGTCTTCAAACTGCTCCGCAAGAACAACATCTATGACATCCAAGAGTTAATTCGGCTGCAGATTTTGCAAAA
Organism: Drosophila anceps; assembly: GCA_035045945.1. Classification (NCBI taxonomy): domain Eukaryota; kingdom Metazoa; phylum Arthropoda; class Insecta; order Diptera; family Drosophilidae; genus Drosophila; species Drosophila anceps. Next base: position 6,344,856 of record JAWNON010000186.1, on the reverse strand, counting down.
TCACGAAATGCCAAAGGGGACAATTTTCAAGGAGGACATCAACAAATTTGTGGTGCTAACGGAAGAAGAGCAGATGAAATTGTCGGCGGCTGGATACGGCACTTTATCCGATTATCATAGTTCGATCTTTATAGAGCATTTGTGTGATAAAATAACGCCTGTTGAATTGCCCAAAGTCATCCAACAGATCACGCAGCTAGAGGCCAGTTTGAAAAGCGATTGGGGTCGTTACGATCTAGCCAAACTCTCCCTGGCAAATTCGGCGAATAATCTACAGAGATATAACAATAGGCTTGTGAGAAAGATCAAGAAAACTATGAGACAAATTAAGATGAAACTAAAAAACGTCGATAGTAAAATACTGCATGAAGGTATGGCATTTGGTGACACATTGCAAATTCTACAAGATGCTGTAAAGAACTCCGAGAAGTTCTTTCGAACTAACGCCGAGAGCTATGTCCAATATCTGCGCACAAATCTAACTACTTATATTGAGGGCGAGGTTTCTGACTTTGTAGAGAGGGCTGTGACCAACTGTAATAATGAGGTCGGCAAGTGCAGGCCACTTGCCTATATTTACTACACAGGTGTCGATCTGATCTGCCATCGCCTTGTCTACCCCATTGTGAGTATAACGGGCATAGTCTGGAATATTTCCCATTTTATTTAAGTTTTACGCTTTTTAGAATGGCTTCTGGGTGGGCTTGCTGTTCAGTGCGATGCTTCTGTTGCCCACGCTCTATGTAGCCCATCGATTGATCTGCCTATACAACAAGGTCTATCCGGTAGCATTCCCAGCAGTCCAGTAAGTCTTCTTTCACACACATCTAGGGTTATCATTTGAGTCAACTTTATTTTCATAGATGTCGAGCCTGCGGTGGAGTCTCACTCTTAGCTGATGACACGAATAAGCAGGAACCAAGCGGCATCTCACGCAATGATGTGGTTGACAATCTCGTTGAATCTGGCGAGACAACAGTGGATGAGGTGGCTGTTGGTTCATCTGCTTCTACGGGCTCAATAAAATCAGACACGATAACCTTATGCAACAGCATCAGCAACAGCAGCAGCAGTAAGCACAAACAAGAATAGACACCGAACACTTCATGCAATCTGTAATTGTGGCCATATTTGCACTCACTCTAGAGTTTCTCGATTTTAAAATGTTTTCCTTGAATTTTAATATTAAAGTGAATTTTTGTTAAGTTGAGATAACTCAACTCATGGAAGCGTCTCAGCGGTAGACTGAGTAGGTTATCATGCAGTTCCTTTATAAGATGACCACTGTGGAGGCTTTATGAGTTTCTATGAATCACATTGGCGGTATAGTTCTCGAACTATGAGTATAGAGCCAAACATTAAAACCGATTTATACCGATATTCAAGAAAAACATATTTGATCTGTGGCTATGACAATCAATATACCTATATCTACAGCCCAATATAAATATCAACATATATATTTATCGATATTCAGAGCATATAAGATACATATAAGTATATTCGATAGAAATTGATCCGCTCTTGTTTTTCCTTTCTACAAATGCAACGAATATACATACCAAATGTGATGTTTGTAGTTAGCATAGTCCTTGACTTATGCCATAAAAACCGACTTAGATTATAGTGCTGATCATACCGTTTAAGAGTTTGAAGCCTCTGTCATTATTAAAATAAAGATCATCATACCCATTGTGTTCATTGTGGGATTGTCTTAGTCGTACCATGACCCTCTGCATATATATTTCAACTCTTGACTTGATTGTCTGCACAAAAAGCTCTTGATTTCATTAGAACATATCCGGTAGCACACATTAAAAGCGCCGCGTCATGCCTTTGGCCTCTCATCAATCATAATATAATTAAAGCGTGCACCATATCTAATCTGACAAGAGGTTGCGAGCAAACCTAAACAAGAAAAAAAAATTTAAAAAAAAAACCGACTACCGGGTGAACAAGTCGCCAACTGACATTTCAGACTCAACGAAAGCGACTTTATTGTGAGGCTGCGCAACAATGCAAGGAAGCTAAGACCACAGAGAAGTTAAGGAATCCGAACTGGTGATACACTATATAAAAAAAAACCAATTATAGACTTTGAAGTATTTAAAAATATAAGAATTTCTGTGTAAGCTTAACTAATTATTTTTATTAAATGCTACAATTTATTATTTTTTACTAAATAAAGTATTTAAATTCATAATTCCTTTAATAAAATAAAAATAAACATTTTTTTATATATACTAAAAAAAGAAATTACAAGCTCTAATTATTACATACATATATTAAAAAAAGAAGAAAATAATTACAAATAAATAATTTTTAGAATTAATAACAACAACGTCCACATAGCATAAGCAGCCGCTTGTTAGCAACGAAAAGTGAAAACTGTCCAACATATGATTTTCATAATTTTCAACTAAAAATTAAATCACGTTTCTTATCAACAAAGTCTGGTTGTTGTTGCTGCTGGCAGTGAGTGCCTTTCTTTTTCAAAAATTACCAAAATAAAACGCAAAAGAATAACAACAACAACATCAGCAACATCAACAACTCGAACAAGCGTAATAACAATGAAATTTCACTTTCAATTTGTGTGTGTAAAAACAAAAGACTTAAGACACGAACTTGCTGTAGTGGACGCCTCATTGTCGCAGTTGCCATCGCCATCGCCGTCGCTGTCGCCGTCGCCATTGCCTTCGCAATCGTAGTGAAGGTTAACTTGCCCGATTTGATATTCAATTGGTATAACGGTTTCGAAAGCCACAACAGACAAAATGGCCACCAGTCAATGCACTCATTAAACAAGAGAAAAAAAACTGAAACTAAAATAAATGTAGTTGATCAAGATCAATTCTTGAGGCTAAATCTTGTTCAATTCGCATCGTGGAACTTTATAGAAAAGTTTAGAAGCTGCAAGAAGTGTCAAAGTGGCATGGCAATAGCTAGCGTGGTCTATACGAGTGCCGAATACATTTGATCAAGTTAGAGTCATTCAAATTGTTAGAATGACTCATGTACTCAATACAAAAACTGCGAAAATTAGACGAACTTTGTATGAATTAAGAGTAGTGAAACGAGTGAGTCGTACAAGAACATAATACACCAACATCCACATGATTTATTTAAAAATAAAATAATATACTTATTTTTTTTCGTAAGTAAATTCTTGAAACACTTTCTCACTTGTCCGCGCAAAGCCGCGCTAATTCCTCTGTTCATGCAAAAAGTATAAAGTTTTTATTGTGTGCAATACGCACTTGCACTGGCCTTTATGGCTGGTGTGAAATTTTGCCGTGATGTTAAACAGAGCGTTGCATTTCCATTTCGCATTGGTGCGCTTTTCACGTGAAAACTGAAAACTGGCACAGAATTGCAAAAAACAATAACGCCAGCAGCTACAACAAGAGGCAACGAAGCTGATTGCAAATGACACGCAATACGCATTAAAATGCACACAATTAAGTGCTGCAAATGATTTAGAGTGAAAGGCAGTGAAATTTATGGCATGCAAAGCGTGAGAAGCGCTCCGGAGGCATTGCTAGCTGCATAAATATTAGAACCTGTTGGGACGCAACATATGACACACTGGTCAAAAGTCAAGCGGCTCACAGCTGATTGCCGGCTGCAAAGACTTTCGCTTTCGTTTCAGCCACTACTCTAACTCTGCTTCGCTACAAAGGCACACTGGACTTTTGCAACCACATACATATACTATATATATACATATATGCAAATCCATGGCTTTCTATCGTGTAAATTATATTTATATATATGTATACATACATTCACATGTCTATTATGCATAAGCTTAACCAGAAATATTTTGTTTAATATTTCAAATTTGCATATTGAAGATGCGGCTTCAGCTCTTGCGTATGTGTGTGCTTATGCTAATATGGCCAAACTTGTTTGATTTACAAAATCTGATAATTGTGTGCGCAATCAATCCTTGCCAGACAGCAGGCGCTGTTGAGTTAACAGCGCAACTTAACAGCGGCCAGTTTGCTGCTTGAGTCTTTTGAGTGGGTTTTTTGTTTTGTTTTTGGCTTTGGCTGGCCAAAGCGAAAGAACTGCACAAAAGCAACGCAACAAAAAAACTAAATTTTCCATGCAGCTCACAGAAACAACTGTTCATTTGTTGTTTTGTTACACTAACAAAGAGTTTCTGGAAATTTCGATGACTTGTGTGACACCTACACGTGTATCTGCATATAGGAAGGGACGTGTTTGCTGCAAGGCATTTAATGCTTGTTGAGCGAGAGGTCCTTGGTTCGACAGCGGGGACAGCCATTTACTATTTCTATTTGTTTTATTTTAATAACTCAAGGTAAGCATTTGCAAGCATGAAGACCTAGATTTGATACCAGAAAATGTCAAATAAATTATAATGCAAATAAATAAAGCTTTACAGTTGCAAAGCTGGCAGCTCCAGCACGTCGGCTCCGACAGCGGTTAAGGCCACACATATGTCTGCAAGGGTATTCAAGGTGCGACACTATAAGTCTAATTTTTTTTTTATTTTATATTTGTTTTGTTTTGGTTTTTTTATGCTGCCCGTTTCTCGTATATGGCGCTCGGACGTGTTCGCAGCGTCAGCCGCAGCCACAGCGACGGCTCAATCGCAGTCTCAGAGGGGGCCACGCTCCAAGCAACTTCACTCAATTTGAGCCAAGACTTGTTGTTGTTGTTGTTGCTGCTGCTGCTGCTGCTGCTGTTGTGGTTGCCGTTGCTGACGCTGTTGCCGTTGCCGTTGTCTTGGCAGTTGGCCGCGCGACTGCGCACAAATCAGTTTCAGTTTTTCAGTCCAACGTGCGAGTTCGCAGCGAGTAACGGTTAGTACGCACCACCAAAAAACAAGAAAAAAAAACAGTGGCTAGCGGCAGGAGTTGTGTTTTCCATACAGTGCTTCAATCAGTGACTAAGCAGAGCACACGAAATACCTGCAGTGTAGTGTGTTCACATAAATTCCATAGTAAACAACAATCCAATTTTATAGCAGCAACTATATTGCAGATCAACTGGATATATATATATATATATATTTATATATAAAGTGTAATCGCATTGACGCTGCATAGAAAACATGGTGAGTGAAGTGTTAAGCGCTTTTCAGATGCCCGCCCGCTCAATAAGTGTGTCAAAGAACTATAGAAGACAAAAGCAAATTATCATAAATTTACTGCGGGCCACATGCATACCAAAAAGCATGCCAAACTCTAAAACAATAAAAATTATAATAATAAATAAAATAGAAAAACAAAATAAAAATAAAATAAACCGTGTTTTGAAAGTCAGCGAACGGAAAAATGAATGTTAAAGCAAGGCTTGGGAGAACGTCTGACAGCCAGAGCAACCAGACAGACGGACAAACAGACTAGCTGGCTGGCTGACTGGCTGACTAGCTAGTCGACGGGTTCTGCTTTTGCTGCTGTCTGAGCCGAAGTTGAAGGCAAACCTGTCAAAGACAATGGCTATACAAATATGAATATAAATTCTCGTCAAGTTTCAGTTTCGCTTTTTAAGCGTCCATTTTTTTTTCCTTGTCATTTTTTTCCAGTTGCGTTTTTCATTTTGGCTAAAACAACCGACTGTGCGGCCTTTTACTTCCTTGGGTGCCAAAAAGGGGGCTCTAGTTAAGTTTCTGATTTCATTGCTTTGGCGAATTTCATTATTTGCCATTATGGCAAACAACACGCCATCGAGCAGCAGCCACATGCCACGCCTCAATTTGGCGCACTCAAGTAAAAGTCGCTGCCAACAATAACTAGTTTTCCCTCTCTATATACACATGCCATGTGTCTGTGTGTGTGTGTGTACAACAATTAATATTTGCTGCTGCTGCAAATAAAAAAAAGGAAAAACTTAAAAGCTAAAAAAAAATCTACAAATGCTGCCAGTCAATCGTCGTCGGCTTGGCCCGTCGTCTATTGGCAAATCGTCGTTGGCCAAGCGGCCCCAAAAACTGGTCTCGCATAAATTGAAAAATCCGCAAAAATTAGGTTCGAAAACGAGTCGAGCGAAGCCAAAAAACAAAAAAACAAAAGCAATTGGCGACTTCTCTCGAAACATGTGGAACATAAGAAGAAGAAAAATAGTAAAATGGCATTAAAAAATGATAATTTTCATTAATTAATTAAGATTTCAGTGGCCATTGTATTGTAATTAGCTTCTCTATATGGAGCAGCTCCCATTTGCCACATAATTCCGAAAGATTGTAATTAAAGCAGCCACTTTTCAATGCACGCCCAGTCGCACTGCCACGCCCACTCACACTAGCTCGTCAATAGCGATGCCAATAGCGAGACAAGCGTGACTGACATGTGCTGTTGTTGTTGTTGTTGTTGCTGCTGCTGTTGTTGTTAGCCGAAAAAAACTCTCACTTTCATTTGGCTTGGAAACGCGCTGCTTGACAATTGAATGAACACTCGCACAGAATTTGTTTGTAAAACAAGCAATTCAAAGGCTTCACTTTTACATCTGTTTACATTTCGAAAACTAAAAGTAGATAGTAGACAAACACACACACACACACACACACACTCACACACACACACACACACACACACACACACACACACTCACACACACACACATATTTAGCTACAATAATTGCACATTGCAATGGAGACAGACTTTCTCCGAAATAAAGGAAAAGGCAGTGACGTTTTGTCTCGCCAGCTGGCAACGGGCCAACGCGGCGTATGCGTAATCTGAAGCATATACATTACACACACACATAATAAGCAGACACACACACACGCTGCAAATTAACATTATATACAGACATATATGTAATGACAAACCTGGCAACAGCTAAACAGAGTTTTTTTTATGTCTAAAATGCAAAAGCGAAAAATAATTTTTATTTTTTTTATTTTCATTCTTATAAAATGTTGCCAAGAATCTTGTTGCCTTAATTGACAAGCATTTTATTTATGTTATTTTTCATACTCTTTCTGACGGGTTATTTTAATGATACAATAAGATTTGCAATGTATAATTTATTAAATGAATTTTATAAATATTTTTAATAAACTTCAGCGAAGAATCGAGAATTTATAACTTTTTGTATGAAAAGTAAACTTCAGGCTAGGTTAAAGGCTTTGATATAGCTTCAGCTTTGCCTCAGGCATACATATATCGAAATCCAACAGAGTTCAGTACTAAAAATCATTTAGCTATATCATATAAGCTCATAAGATCTTATTAGATAGTGCCAATTTTATATTGAAACAAAATTTTTGATCAATTAAAACTTTTTAGCTTTGCTTTGCTTTACTTCCACAATTAACACTATATACACAAGTTAGTGTATTTGAACGTCGTCTAGCCGGCTTAAACCATTTTCCTTTTTGTTTAATTTGTGCTTTATCGCAGCTACAATCACTTTAGCCTAGCCCTGACAGCCAGCGCACAGCTGCAGTTCGGTTTGTTGAGAGTGTTCAGCTACCGCTCGAGTGGGCAGCTCAATTGTTAGCGCTGCAGTTGAAACAATACACACAGACACACACACACACACGCACAACAAATACTACAACATAGAGCTATGCAATTCACTTTTATGCTGATTTACAATACATTTGCATAGGCAGTAAAAATAAGTCAATGGAAAGGCAAAGGCGAATGCGAATGCTGAATCGCATCAATTGGTTATTGAACTGTTGAATTGCGAGCTACTAAAAGTCAACTCTCAAATGCACTTCAACTGCGTCCAAAGTAAACCAAAGCAAACGAAGCACTCACACACACGCGCACACAAAGTGGCCAAACCAAACAAAAGACTTAGGCAACAAACCTTCTGCGTCAAGCAGGAAGTGTGCATAGAGCACTTTTGCCAAGCATTCACAGCTTAACTTGACTTGAATATTGTCGCATAATTATCACACACACAGACACACACACACATATATGCTGTTCAATGCCAACAATAAACAAATAAAGCTAATTCGGAGACACAAAGTAGTAAATCAATCATTAGCGCTAGATATATATATGTATATATGTATGTCTATGAAACGAGGGCTGCTCGATTAGCCACAATAACAATAACAAAATCAAACACGTTTTATGTTATATAAAAAAAAATCGATTTACATATATTTTATACCAAGTTATAGCCGCAGGCCTTCGCTCAGCAACATAATCGAAACCGAAAGAAAAATATCAAAATTGTTATCAGCTAAAATCATTTGAGCGCTGGCTAAATGCTGCTAATGAAAATAGCTATATATATATATATATATATATATATATATATATATATATATATATATATATATATATATATATATATATATATATATATATATATATATATATATATATATATATATATATATATATATATATATATATATATATATATATATATATATATATATATATATATATATATATATATATTTATATATAACATCTGTTTCTTGTAGCTGTATCTATGGGCATTATCGAACTTTCAAACAGTTGCACAACACATTTTCTGTTATGCTCAAACCTTTTTTTTTACTTTTTTATACAATTTTATTTCTGTTTGGCATTTGGCCATTTTTTCACATATATTTTGTTTATTTTTATATGTTTTTTAAAACATTTTTTCGCTTCATAATTAAACTAATTAACTGCGCATGTAATTTGTTTTTTTTTTTTATTTAATTTTCGTATACCCTGAAACCATTAAAAATGGAACTTTAGGGTATATTGGCTTTGTGAATATGAATAGACAGAGACAAGGCGAAAGACAGGCTACATGTTGTCGTGGACACTCAGGCTCGACTCCTGGCGAAGGCTAACTTATGTATGCAGATCACACTTCAATTATTTCTCAGGGTATGCCCTAGTTGATCAGCCCCAACTCCAGTTTTCTTGCCCATTTTCATTTTGATTTGCTGGCCCTTCCGCCGGCCGCAATTAATTGTATCTACATTTTATTTTTTGTTTATAAAGTTAACTGACAAAGCCGCATAAAAAAACGTTTGGCTTATTACCGCTTTGCTGTCTAGGCCATATAAACTGCGTTAGCCGCTCTATAAACTGGGCAGCCTCGAGACGCGACGTCATTGCATTTGAATATCGAGACATATGTACATAAAGACATACCTAATTTATACATACAGACAACAAACAGGTTTTTTTTTGCCCAAAAGGTTAAAGTTTAACAAAGAGATAGACATAGACTAAAGTTAATGCATGTACTAACAACAAGAAAGCAACAGCAACAGCAACAAATTTCACTTTGTTGCATGTTGTGTTGTGTTGTGTTGTCTTGTCTTGTGTGTTTTCTGCTGTCTTCTTTGTCGCTTTGTTTATTAATAAAAGCGCACACGTTTTACATAAGGGGGCGGCTGCTGTTGTACAAGAAAAACAAACAAACAAAAAATGCATGACATAATGTCCGGGGGGGGCCAGTTCCTTATTGTTGTTTGGGCGCACGCTCCTCCTAGCTCATCAAAAATACACGGAAAACCAGAAAGAAAACGTTAATAAAAAAACAATCAAGCTGAAAACTAACCTAACCAGATCTAAGACACTATCTTGCATACATTTTGCCAGAGTGTGATTTATCAACTATAAATTGAGATATATAATTAAATTTTACCATAATTACTAATTAGTCAAGATTGTTAAGTAATAAATATTATTTTTATTCTGAAAGCTTAGGCATGGGTAATGCATGTGACACAAAGTAGGAATGACTGAGTGGGAGATTAGACATATATTTATATATATATATATGAATATATACTTATCTACATATACATATTTATATATTATAAGTCTTGTGTACATCTTATTATAATCTGTCTTATATATAATCTTGCTATGGACAAGAAGCTGTAATTGGTTTGGCAATGACTTTAAATAAATATATTGAAAAATATAAAAAAAAATTAAAAAAAAATAAAAAAAATATGAAAAGTATTTTCAAAAATTATTAGAAAAATAAATTATTAAAAAAATAAATATTTAAATTAATAATTATTAAAAAAATAATAATTATTCAAAACATATACAAAAAAAATTATTAAAAATAATATTTATAGAAAAAAAAATAATAAAAGCAATTAAATAATAAAATTGTATGCGCTTTTCAAATGAAATCTCTGTTGGCCATCAATATAGCTCGAAAACTTCAAGAGTCAAAGTTACCAAATTTGATATATAGCCTCTCCATGCATACATAAATCACATAAAGCCTGAGATCAAAGCAGCTCTCCGCCTTACTCTAAATGTAGATAAGATCACTAAACATTAATCAAAAATATATAATATAAAATATTATAAGAAAATATCAAGAATTAAGACTCCAATCCCATACCTCCTGTAGACCACTTATAACTTATATTAAACTTGAGTGAAATGAATTAAGTGAAAGACTGTGCACTGTATAAGATTGGCAGCAATTCCTGCTCCTCACGATCCACTCATTGGCACATGTTGTGAGAGTCTGGAAAGTGTAAAAGTTGTTATTCAATTCGTTTACTCAATTAACATAGCTAAGCGGCTATAAAAAGTTAGTCTGGCTGAGGTATTTTGAAATCAAAAGTGCCAAAAAGCCAAGAAAGAAAAATAATAAAAGATAATTCAAGCTGCATTTACATAAATGTGACACTGACAAATTGCCAAATTCTTGACGAGGCCGGCAAAAATAATGGCGAATGCTGTGAAACCGAAACAGAAACTGAAACAGAAACATAACAAGCAAAACAGCAAAAACAAAACACAAATGGACATAAATTTTATTGACATTATGAACAAGATTCAACAAGAGTTCTGCGCAGTGGAACAGAAGTTGTGTGCAGTCAAGCAGCTAAGAACAATGGCTACAGTAAACACCCCCTAACAGCAACTTCAGCTGACTCACGTTTAAGACATTTAAGCAAAAGAGCAGAAGCTGTTGCAGTGTGGCATTTGCTAGCAGCCCAACCCACTCACTAAATAGTTCCAGAAGCTACTTGAGCGCGAAAGGAGAAGTATGTAGAGATATAAAAATATATATATATAAAATATAAAGATGTATGTATATGTGATGTCAATGTCCGTTTCAGGGTTATTGCTATAGCAGGAAGTAACTGGCCAACTGGCCAACAACTGGTCAGCTGGCCAACAACTTCTCGCTTCCACACCTTCTTTAGCTGTTTTACAGCATCGGCAGCGCCTTTGGTAATTTGAGCTGCGCAATTTTCAGCATTATTCTAATTGGTCAGTGAACCAGTTTCAGCTGCACTTAAAAGCCACTGACTCATACTCAATATGTACTCTATCTGTATCTGTATCTGTATCTGTATCAACATACATTTCTGTATCTGTATCTGTTTTTGCCTTTTGCCTCTGTCTAAACTCGTTTTCGTTAACCGACTGTTTGGCCAGATTGCGCAAGGTCGTCTGGTCCAGGACAGGTGCTAGTAGCGCATATTAACTCAATTGTAAGGCGCGGCTGAAACAAAAGAAGGCGCACAACAAGCAAGCAACATGCGGCAAGCGCCCAGGCAAAGGTCTGCCAAAAAGGTTTATGAAAAGTCAACGAAAAAAAAGCTAAAGCCAAAATGTTGCCAAACAGTTATGAATGCTGACTTATAAAAGCCGTTAAGACACACACACACACACACGCAAACACACACATTCGCGCGAAGCTTGCGCGTGTCGCCAACGGTTTTCTTTTTTCCATTTTTAGCCGTTTTTTATAATTTTTATTTATATTTTTATTTTTATTCGTGTCTCTCTCACCTTGAGCTGAATTTCGGTCAGCTTAATTAAAAGCTTAGCTGTTGAGGTTGTACAAAAAAAAACTGACAAAAATTTCAATAAATTTCGTATCAAATGCAACTGCAAATGTGGCAAATGCAGCGCCATAAAAACGAAAGACTTAAGCGGCAAACGCCATCAAAACGAAAGACTCAAGCGACAAACGCGCTGCAAATACTTGCGCAATTGCTCATCAAAACAGAAACTACAATACAAAAAAAAACTGTTTGAAATTTATGCAAATAAATTGCATTTGTTGCGCTTTAAATAATATTTCATTTGATATGAGTCGAATGCGAAATGAAAGGCAAAAGATACAAAAAAATAATAATAATAATAAAAATCACTTTAAACGCGAGCGTGCGGATTTCGCTTTTACATTCATGCGCTCAAGTGGGATAGATCTGCACATAAATGATCATATTGTGTGTGATATATCGAGCGATATATCGCAAGCGTGTGCAACAACTGAGCTGACAGCATTTGCAATACCCTGTAAAGTGTAAGTGTGTGTGTGTGAGTAGTAGGTAGTAGTACAGAAGCAGCTTCGAAAATATTGAAAATATGATTTTAAACTAGTTAAAGGAAATATTTTTTGGAATTTAAATTCAGTCTGTTAATTTTTAAGTATAATAAGAAATGATTTAAAGGGTTTTTTGTCATTAATTCTCCTGCTGACAACAGGGTATTTCCCAGCCTCGCCCCCTCGCGTCAAACACTTTTGAATGATTTTTTGTATTTCTTTAATTTTCCTCTCTCCAATTTTTGCGCAATTGAACACAAACAAAAAGTAGCCAATCTATTGCTTGGAATGCAGTTCGCTTGTCTCTTATTGTCTTGCGCCCCCTTCTCACCCTCTCTCTCTCTCTCTCTCTCCTCTCTCTCGCTCTCACTCGCTATCTTCGTCTCTGTCTGCCGCTGTCTATTACTTATTGAGTTTATTTAGTGCTGTCGTAACCAGACAAACAGTAATCGGCAAACCCACAAAAAAAGCTTTCGACTTGGCTGTGCTCCAACTCCAAGCTAATGATACTTGGAGCCCAGACAATTCGGCCGAAAATGGTCAGCAAGAGCTTTACGTAAGTTCAACCAAATGCGGCGATCGTTGAGAAAATCAGATGATGGAGCAGCTGTTGACGTTCTGAGCGAATGATAAAAGTTCGCTTTCGCACAGAAGAAAATGAAAGGCATTTAAACGTCTTTTCATTTCCGCGAAAACCAGTTGTTCCAGTTCCCCCGTTCCTTGTTTGGCTCTCTCCCATTCCACTTTATGCCGGTCCATGCAATAAGGAACTTCATTTTTTCCAAGCTGAGCCGACGAAATTTTAAATTTTTCTTGCTTTTGTTTTGAAGTTCATTTAAATTTATAATTTATGCACTTATTTTTACCAAACAGCCAAATGAAGAGTTTTAGCCGATCTTCAGATAAGCACTTTTAAGCCCAAACCAGTTTCACTTTTTTCGTTCTTCTAAGGAGACGATTTATGTGCTTGTCGGGGTGTTTATGGCCAAAGTCAGATCGTAAATTATATCCCCTACAGGCAATAGCGACCTTGGTGCCATCCACTCTCATCTCTCTCTCTCTCTCTTTCCTGTTGGGTGTGGCTAGATAACTGTAAGTGCGCATTAGCTTATCAGGCGCTGCACGTTTGTGCCAATTTCAAGTTTTGGCCAATTCTCTCTAACTGTCTGCGCAAGAGTTGTGTAACGTGTTCTTAATGACGCCTGCCAATAGTCAACAGGCACTGAATACCAATCAGATACAGGTAACAGGTAGCCAGTGAAGAGATATTTGCTGATAGCCAGACACAGGTAACAGGTAACAGGCAACAGTCGGCAGCTATTCACTGATAGCCTAATGCAAACACATAATGATATCATGAGCTGGTGAAGGCTTAGAAAGCTTCTGCAGTTATCCATCAAAAACGTAGAAGGAATAGTTATTTACAAATTGTCGAAGATGAAAAAACTTTTGCAGTTATGTGACATACTTATGACATCTAACTAAACCCAATATTGTTCGTAACGACAGAACTCATTTATATTTTAGATATTTAATATGTAATGTTGCAGACATTCTATAAAGCAATCTAAGTCTCTAGATTGGGGGTCTAAAGTTACCTCTAACTTATTTTTGCCTAACTATCTTTTAGTTTCTCCTTGATATGCTACCTCTTTCTTACATTCTCCCTCTTTCTCTCTCAATCTATCTCCAACACACCATCTAAATATAATAGCTTTATGGTAAAGCTGTTTACTATTTCTAAACCAACTTGTATATATTGTGTATAAAGAAAAGCTTTAGAGCAAATCACTTCAACAATTCAGCTCTTGCAGCATCCCCAAATATTACGAAAAATAATCATGCTGGCTAAAAAAAGTGCATTTATCATCATGATAGACTCACCTTTTGCCTTCTCTCCTATTGTACTCAACGCACGAATTGTAAAGCTATTTCAAAATGAAATTTGGACAGCGTAGGCCGTCTATAGGTCTTATCATTCAAAGTCAACACACAGTCACTCGAGTTGGCATTGTCATTGCCAGAGGGCTTTTGTATTTGGCTACTGGTCTACTAATGTGAAGATGTCACCGCAAATTACTTAACAATCAAATATATAAAAATGTATACAATAGTTATACATATGCATAATAAAGAGCACTAAATAATTTTAATTAGTTGTTGAGACAACAAGTGGCTGTCCGGCTTGTTAACTGGGTCAATGTCAAGAGCTGGACGGCGTCTTTTGTTTGTAATTTTTATTTAAGTTTCTTTTTGGGCGCCTTTTTGCGGTGTGTGAACAAACTGTTTCAGCGAAGCTGGTGGAATGAAGGGCCGCTGTGCTCTGACCTTCTCACGACAGCAAATTAAAATCCATTTCTGTCAAGTGCCACGTAATTTGCTGAAACATGACGTGCTGCCCCGCCCCCACATACATAAATCATCTGCATATTTCTGTGAATAATTGCCTTTAACGTTGCTCTTTGTTTTTGTTTATTTTACAGTTGCCGCCGCGATTGCTGAGAATTGCCTTTGTGATATGTGTGCTGATTGTCTTGCTCTCAACCTCCACAGACAGTGCACAGAGTAAGTAGAAAACAAATACATAAAATGAATATGATGATGAAAGGAAGTAAAAAAGTTTACCAAGGGGACACCCGGGTTTGAACCGGGGACCTCTCGATCTGCAGTCGAATGCTCTACCACTGAGCTATATCCCCACTTATATAAGGATCGACAATTTACCCAAGAACAGCTACAAAAATTTTAAAAAATAAAACAGCAGTCAGTCAATCTTCCAATGCGTGGGAGTCTCCTCAATGAAGTCTTTGCAGAGGCGGAAGTTGATAAACAAAAACATATACAGACATATGTATATACTATTGTTGTGCTGTGATTTCTTTTATCTGGTTCATTATCAAGAAACAGCATCGGCAACATGTTTCCTAAATGACATTGTGTTATGTTTTGTGCATTGATAAATTAACAAAACAAGTAGATGAAGCATGTGAAGCTGTTTTTAAATTAAGCAACAACGAAAACCACTTAAGATTTGACTGAAAATAAATTTATTATCTGCTATTGGTTTACTTACTGTATCTTTTATGATTGATAAGCTTACTATTTAACAATGGCAGCGGTCATAAGCTAAATACAATCAAAAAATGATTTACTAAAAATAAAATAAATAAAAAATCAGGGGACACCCGGGTTTGAACCGGGGACCTCTCGATCTGCAGTCGAATGCTCTACCACTGAGCTATATCCCCATGCGGACGCTGGCTGGCTAAACACCAACTCAAGCAATGTCGCTGTGTTTAATGTTATTGTCTGGTTTTACTTCAACTTTGACTAGTTCATTTCACACTTTAATGATGTAATGCTGCAAATTACTTTCATCAACTTTAATATTGTTAAACAACAACTGAAATTGAGTTTATGTAATAATAAAAAGATTGCTATTTGCCGAAGTACCTCTTCAAGTGCACAAAAGAAACGTTCGATTATCTTCTCTTATATTGTCTATTATCTAATGGTCAAACAATATGCGATCCAAAATCAATTTATTATTTTTTACCTCGCAACACTTTCTAAATTAACGCCGTTTAAGTGCTATTAAAGCCTCTCCTTTTTATTAAAAAATTGACGAAAGCAAAAAAGTTTACCAAGGGGACACCCGGGTTTGAACCGGGGACCTCTCGATCTGCAGTCGAATGCTCTACCACTGAGCTATATCCCCACGCTGTGATCCCCAGCAAGTAAACCTAAGACCCCAAACAATGCCAATTTAGTGATTTAAAATTATAAATATAACTCAGTAAGAACATATTTTATTAAGTACACAATTTAATTGAAGTGCTGTTAAAAATACGCACATAACAATTAAGAAAAAGTTTACCAAGGGGACACCCGGGTTTGAACCGGGGACCTCTCGATCTGCAGTCGAATGCTCTACCACTGAGCTATATCCCCAGATACGTTGCCACCGACTTAGCTGCCACTAGAACAGCGAGGTGCAGTGCCATACAAAGGCAACCCCCAATCAACAAATGCTGAAATACTTGTATGCGCATATTCGTGCCCATAAATGAAATATTTCGTATTTTGTTTTTATTTTGCTGTGTGGGCTTGCGCAGTGAGAGGCCCGCGACTAAATGAAATATATGTATATTTAGTTGGACCGGTTTTAAGCACAAATGTCGCAAATTGCAGGCGTTTGCTTGTAGCTTTAGCCTGACTTGACGAGAAACAATCGCCATAATTTTGTATTGTTATTTCAGCTGCAGACAATTTAAAATAATTTTTAATTTCACGAATAACTGGTATACACGATAGCCATTTAATTACACAAGTTTAAACTGAATAACCAGTATCATTAACAACGACTCACTATGCTTCTTCATTAGGTGTTGAATAAAAAATAAACATTAGAGGAGCTAGACATTGTCAAATGGTCTGGCTGGCATATAAACAAAGATAATCATAGCTGCTGCCGCAGACAGAAGATGCCAATCGATGCATTTATTTTGAATTAACGCCACTTGATATATGCCAATCGAGCTTGTAATAGCAAGACACTCAATGATTGATGATGATTAATGGTGATGATGATGATGCAGATGCGGCAAATCATGTTCAGCTGTCAGTTGTTAGTTTTTTTGGGTCAGCTCTAAATTACAGGCAAAAAGCCTTTGATTGGGAGTTACCAACTCATAGATACTCTTATCTAACATCAGTCATAGTTGGGTTAAGTTTCATGAGGTTAGATTTTCTGTTCTTCACTCTCAATCAATCAATCAATCAATCAATTTTCAATATTCCATCACTTTCTTAACTACAGCCAAGACCCGCCGACGTTTGCGACGTCCGACTACTCTCAGCAGTTCATCCCGTAGCAATTTGTTGTCCGCCAAGAAGTCAACGGAAGCACCTGTTGCTGAGAAGCGTATTGATCAGGAGCCCGCATCCACAACAAGTGTGAGCAGAACTCGTCTACGCTCCAAGTCCAAGCTACGTGGTGGAGCTGCGGCCGCTGCAGCAGCAGCAGCTGGTGGAACAGCTCTCGTAGCCAGCGGCTCATCGCTTAAGGGTAAAAAGACAAAAGTGGACGATGGCACGCCAAAGATCGTTTGCTACTACACAAACTGGTCGCAGTATCGCGTGAAGATTGGAAAATTTGTGCCAGAGGATATACCCGCTGATCTTTGCACGCACATTATCTTCGCCTTTGGCTGGCTGAAGAAGGGCAAGCTGAGCTCCTACGAGTCGAACGATGAGACCAAGGACAATGTGCCTGGACTCTACGAGCGCATGATGAACTTGCGCAAGGCCAATCCCAAGCTGAAGGTGGGCATAGCTTGGCTATCTATTCGGATTGGTTTCTAATTTATTTTCTTATAGATTCTTCTGGCCATTGGCGGCTGGTCCTTCGGCACGCAAAAGTTCAAGGACATGTCCGCCACTCGCTACACGCGTCAAACTTTCGTCTATTCGGCTATACCTTTCCTGCGCAAGCGCGGCTTTGATGGCTTGGACATGGATTGGGAGTACCCCAAGGGCTCGGATGACAAGAAGAACTTTGTGCTGTTGCTGAAGGAGTTGCGCGAAGCATTCGAAGCTGAGGCCCAGGAATTGAAGCAGCCACGTTTGCTGCTCTCGGCCGCTGTGCCTGTTGGACCCGACAATGTGCGTGGTGGATATGATGTGCCTGCTATTGCCAGCTATCTGGACTTTATAAATCTGATGGCCTACGATTTCCATGGCAAATGGGAGCGCGAAACGGGACACAATGCTCCACTGTAAGAATCAATTTATAAAAACTGTAAATAATTCATTTTACTGAACTCTTCCTGTCTATATCTCTACTTTTAGCTATGCTCCCTCTACAGATTCAGAGTGGCGCAAACAGCTTTCAGTGGATAACGCCGCCAATCTGTGGGTCAAAATGGGTGCACCCAAGGAAAAGCTGGTCATTGGCATGCCCACCTATGGCCGTTCCTTTACGCTGGCCAACACGGAGAAGCATGGACCCAATGCACCGGCTACGGGCGGTGGACGTGAGGGCGTCTACACCAAGGAGAGCGGCTTCTTGGCCTACTATGAAATTTGCGAGATGCTGTTGAACGGCGCCGTCTACGTCTGGGATGAGGAGATGAAGGTGCCCTATATGGTCGATGGTGATCAATGGGTGGGCTTCGATGATGAGCGCGCGATCAGAAATAAAATGCAATGGATCAAATCGAATGGCTTTGGCGGCGCCATGGTCTGGACCATTGACATGGACGACTTCAAGGGCGAGGTGTGTGGTGGCAATGTCAAATATCCATTGATTGGAGCTATGCGCGAGGAACTGCTGGGCATATCGCGTGGCAAGGAGGCTAAGGATGTTAACTGGACGGCCATTGCTGCCACATTTGAAGATGTCGAAGAGGTGGATACTGTCATGACAAGAGAGTGTTCAACTAATCTCAACTCTGTTCAACTTTTTCCACTTACAGAAACCCGAACCCATTCAAATTTCTGTTGATGAAATTCTTAAGAAGGTGCGCAAGCCCCATGTTCAGAAGAAGCAACGCATTAAGTCGGGCGCCAATGCCATCGAGCAGAACAGTAAGTACTCCATAGCACAATCTTTATGGTTATCCATCTAATCCTCCTTCATCCTTAGCTCGTCCCGCCCAGGTCTTCTGCTATTTGACCAGCTGGTCTGCCAAGCGGCCAGGCGCCGGCAAATTCGAACCAGATCATATTGATCCTAAGCTCTGCACGCACATTGTTTACGCATTTGCCACCTTGCAGGACTACAAGCTGACAGAAGCAACGGACGATGATCCGGAGAACTATGAGAGTGTGATTGCATTGCGTGACTCGAATCCCGATTTGCAAATTCTACTGGCCATTGGCGGTTGGGCCTTTGGCTCCACGCCCTTCAAGGAGCTCACCTCGAACGTGTTCCGCATGAACCAGTTCGTCTACGAAGCCATTGACTTTTTGAGAGATTATAAATTCAATGGATTGGATGTTGATTGGGAGTATCCACGCGGTGCCGAGGATCGCGTGGCTTATGTGAATCTGCTCCGAGAATTGCGTGTGGCCTTTGAAGGTGAGGCCAAATCCTCAAGTCTGCCACGCCTACTGCTTACTGCTGCAGTGCCCGCTTCCTTTGAGGCAATCGCCGCCGGCTACGATGTGCCAGAGATATCGAAATATTTAGATTTCATCAATGTGATGACCTACGACTTCCATGGCCAATGGGAGCGCACAGTGGGCCACAATTCGCCGCTCTTTGCCTTGGAGTCAGCCACGGGCTATCAGAAGAAATTGACGGTAGACTACAGCGCACGCGAGTGGGTCAAACAGGGCGCACCCAAGGAGAAGCTGCTCATTGGCATGCCCACCTATGGCAGGAGTTTCGAGCTGGTCAATGAAACACAATTCGATATCGGTTCACCCTCATCGGGTGGCGGCAAGACGGGCAAGTTCACTAACGAGGCGGGCTTCCTGAGCTACTATGAGGTCTGCTCCTTCCTGGCTGCGGATAATACGACGCTGGTGTGGGACTCGGAGCAGCAGGTGCCCTTCGCCTACAGAGGCAACCAGTGGGTGGGCTTCGATGATGAGCGCTCGCTGAAAACCAAAGTAAGATCCAGGAAGCAAATCATCCATATCATAAACTTATATTTCTTTGTTTTCTAGACGGAATGGCTGAAGGAGCAGGGCTTCGGTGGCATCATGGTCTGGTCTATTGATATGGACGACTTCTCGGGACGCTGCGGCAATGGAAAATATCCGCTGTTGAATGCCCTCAACGATGAGCTGAAGGACTACAAGGTGACACTCGAATATGATGGACCCTATGAGTCGCATGGTCCACGCGGCGCCTATACCACCAAGGATCGTAAGTACTGAATGTGATTTATTTGAATAATATTAAAGTCATATCCGTCTGCAGCTCATGATGTAACCTGTGCGGAGGAGGATGGTCACATTAGCTACCATAAGGATTGGGCCGATTGCACGCATTACTATATGTGCGAGGGAGAGCGCAAACATCATATGCCATGTCCTGCCAATTTGGTGTTCAATCCACAGGAGAACGTTTGCGACTGGCCGGAGAATGTTGAGGGCTGCCACGCCCCCACGGAGGCGCCCGCCTAAGCAGAGCGCGAAGAGGGATTTTCGAATAAAAAGAAAAAGCTTTGCCTGGTCTGCATTGGCCTATGCAAGTTGTTAATACATACATACATTATTAAATGATGATAGATATCCCTCGACAACTACCCCGCCCTCCGCCCCGTAAATTTAAGTGCAAAACTGCCACGCCCACCCCCGTCCCATGTTCCCTGTCCCTAACTAACGCGAAAAATACTCAAAAATTTGCTCAAATTCAGCTGAATTTTTTGTACTAAATATAAGATTTAATTAAAGCTTAAGTTTAAGTAGTTTATATGAGATGAAGTAGCTAAAAAGGATTGCACAACTATGTAGAAGTGAAAACACATACACACATATATATATATACACACAATCTTATATACACCAGTCTCCAAGCTTACTCGCATTTGCCGTTACAATTCGAATTCGAAAATCAAGTTTAATAGGGTATCTTTAGAAACGCGGCCGAACAACTTTTATATATTTAACTGTGATAATCACATAAGAACAAGCATCAAACAAAATAACAACTGCAACAAAATCTTTTAACAAACCAAAATATTTAAACAAAAAATTCTATAAAGAAAACCTCCACAAATTGCCTCAAATTCTGCCGCCACACACACACACCACATTAACAACAACTAACCCTATTATGGAAAAAATCTAACACGAAATGTTGTACATTTTCTAAACATTTGTATTATACGTTGTAATTATTTAGTTAAATAAAACACGTCCAAAAGTAAATGTCTTTCTGGAGTTTAATGTATTAATAATGGCCCGATTTTGCAATCAGGCACTAGCAAAAATTATTTTAGACTCATTAGAGTGCTCCTCTCCACGGAAATCTTTAGTAAAAGGCGAAAGATTTATTCGACAACTGAAGAGAAGCCAGAGTAACCATACATCGCACAACGGCCAGCACACCATGCACTCACAACCACAACCGTTTGGGAATTATAGCGTGCGCAACTGTTAGCATTGTCAAAATTCTGTAGCATACTTTGTGGCGCTTGTAAAACCACCACCAAAGGTGAAATTCCTCTTTCTTTCTCTGAGCAATTGCGCATGTGTAAAAATAGAAAGTTGGCAGCTGCACACGAATTCACAAATGGTTTTAGCTGCTGGTCAATGAATAGCAACTAGAATGCCTGTTTCGAGTTATCGCTTCTCGGCCTTATGGCTAAGATCAAAGTGTAGTATCTGTTCTTATCAGCTTAACATCTGATAGATCCTCCATCGGAGGACAACAAATGTTAAACTGATTTTTGGAAACAGACGGAGTGCTAGGAGCTTGCTCCACCTCTGTCGCGGGTTGGCCTGGTATTGCAGTACCGCCAGGATTCGGCCCAACTGAGTAATAAATGTAAACTAGAACAAAATTGTGAAAGAATATATCATAAAATGTTGACGGTTAGTTCATGAATTGCAACTTGGCTATTATACTTTTAAATAAGAAATTCGTTAAATTTGTTTAAACATTTTATTTTTTTTATTGGTTTTTCTCAAAAAGATTTTCTTTTACATTTTTGTGGGTTTTTTTCTCGTTTGTTTTTCTTTTTTCTCCTTTAATCATAAAAATTTAAAACTAATTAATTAGTCTTACTTTGAAGTACACAATAACTTAAAGAAAAAAAGTACGAGTATGCATTTTTATGCCTGAAACAAACAGAAAAAGGGCAAAAAAATTGGAAAATAGTGGGAGGGGGATAATGAAGAAAGAAAGCCTAAAACAATGTGACTTTGTGGTGGTGTATAAAAGGTTCCAACAACAAAAAAATAACGGGAGCAGATTTATGTATAAATTTATATATAGAGGAGCAAAGGTCGAGCATTTAACCCAAATCTCATATAATAATTGTTAATGAATCCTTTTTTTAACATAAATCCTAGGCATATTTTACAAAACTTCTTTGACATTTTTGCTGGTGGTTTTTTGTTGATGTTTCTTTTGTTTGTTTCTTTGTTTGTTGAGTGAAGCCATTTTGTTTTGGATTTAAATAATTTACGTGATATGACCCGGGCGCCAGTTGGGTTTAGCTTTTAAAATATATGGTATATATATATAGACAGACTTTTAAGTAAGTTTTTCTTTTGTTGTACTTGCAAAGTTTGGATCGTGCATTAAGGTGTGTGTGTGTGTGTTAAATGATATATAAACCATTATAAATTTTGCATTCTGAAAGACCGAAGACCATATCAAGAGTTGTACATGTAAAAAAGAGGAGTATATATATATATATATGTATATACATATCACGCTGTGTGTGGCCTAGACGTTTCCGTTTCCGTTTCATTTTCAATTTGTTTCATTTTTTTTCGCTTTTACTTTTGTTTTGTTTTGTTTTTGAGCAACTTGCCAAGTCGCGCTGTGCGTCGCTTTGCATGTTCTTTTGTCAGCCTGCTGCTGCCTCCTGTTCTTTATTCTTTATCTGCTTCTGCTTCCGCTTTATCTTTTGCTTAATACAACAATTTTTATACTTTTTACAAATACATAGTTTCATTTGCAATTGCATTTTTGTTTCCTTTAAAAAATATTTCGCTATAAAAATATTAGTTGAAAAATAAGAAATGTGTTTTTTGTTTTCGTTTCTCTTTCATGTTTCTTCTTTTGGTTGTTCGTGTTGTTGATTTTGTTGTAGAGTTTCGTTTTTGTGGGGGGACAGGCGCCTAGACATTTTGTTTTGTTGTGGTTCCTTGATTTTGCTTTAGTTTTTTTTTCTTTTCAAATTATTTTTTTTTTTACAAATTTCTTTTTTTTTTACGTTTTTAGACTTTTCAATACATATAAATACTTTCTTTCTTTCTTTCATTCTCTTTTTTCTGTAAAAATAGATCAACTTTTTGCCTTTTTTTTCGTATTTTTTGTTTTCGCTTTTTTTTTTTGTATTTTAACAAATTTTGCAAGTTTTTTTTCAGTTTTTCTTCTTTTGTTTACATTTTTTATGATTTTTCTTTTGACATTTTTTCCTTGGAGAGATTTCGTTTTCAAAAAGTTGTTGCTCCTTTTCTGTTTGTTGTTGTTGTTGGTTTATTTGTTGTTGTTTTTTGTTGTTTTGTATGTAAGTTTAAATGCCTAAAATGTAGTTAAGAGCTAACATAACATTGGATATCAGTTGTTTTTCTTTCTTTCTTTCTTTATCATCATATCTTTTTGCTTGGCTTAACAATATAAATCTGCGTATGTAGTTGATTTCGTATTATTATTATTATGATTTATTATTTTAAGTTTTTTGTTTTTTTTTTCGATTTTTTTTTTATAATTTTATATTTCTTCATTTGCTTAATTAAAGGGCATGCGCCAAAATGTCTTAGTATAATGAATGTTTTCTCTTATATATCTTAAACCATTTTAATCGTAGTTGCTTGTGGTCGAGTAGGGGAAGTTTGGGTACTTGGGAGTAGGGGCGGAGCGGGCATGGATGTGGGCGTGGCTAAGTGAGCTGCGCGTGTTTAATAATTATTGTTGTTGTTTCTGTTATTGTTGCTGTTGGTTGTTGCTCAGTTGGCCGCACTCATCAGTTCGGAGAAGGCATTCTCCAGACAATTCTTGAGTTCAGCATAGGAGACAATTAAAACCGATTGCTCATCGCGTGACATCAATTGCACCTGCAATATAAATATATATATATATAACGGGTTAAATACAGGTAAATCGACTAAAATAAGGTGGCTTAACATACGCGCTCGATGGAGCCCGCGTCCAGTTTGTTGAGGCATTGTACAATGTGCGCATGATCTAACCAGGGTCGGCCATCCTCGGTGACGGAATGAAATAGAAAATCACGGAATAATTTCAGCATATATCTATCACCAGTCTCTGACCAAGTGCAGTCCAAATTGAAGCTGTTTATAGAGTATATATATTAGTTAGGCTATTAAATTTCTTTTAAATTAAAGTTCACCCACTCGGGTCGTTCGTTGATGCTATTCAGTTTAACTAAAATGCGATATAGTCGCCCGTTCTCCATCTCCTTGGCCAACTCATCCTCCTGCATATCCACCTGGGCTTGCAGCGCATCCAGCTGCGTATAAAAACGTGCCCCAATCATTGGCATCAGATCCGTTACAGAGCGGCGGTTATTCGTGGTGAAGAGGTAACTATTTGATAGCATACAAAACAATTTTCAATTAACTAAAGTCTCAAATAACTAACTCGATGTGCTTACACAATAAAATTACGTAGATCGGTGGAGTAGTTTCGGGTTACCATATCAATGCTCGACTGCACATTGTCGCGCTGCACAGACTGCAAACAGCGACAAGCTAGCGCTAATACTAAGCGACCCAATGCAGTTAGATCGTCCTGCCAAGCAAGTTTAGGTTAGGTTAGCTGTGAGGAGTAAATTGCGTTGATTGTGCTCACCTGCTGATGCATATTAACCAATGCTAAGGGATTGGCTGCATTGGGATCGAATTGCGTGATATCTGAGATGCAGCACGAGCTGAAGCGCACACGTTTCCCTGTCACAATGATCTTTGTGGGATCTAGTATTCTAGAATAGATTTAACATATATATTGTTATTAGTAAGAGTGCAAAGATATATGTTAAAATACAAAGTTATGATGCTGCCTAGTATTTGGTAGGTTAACAAGCTTAACAAACATAGATTAAGCTTTGCATACGGTGAAGCTATTAGCCATCTGCTCATCGAACTAGCTCGCATAGAGTATTCATATAAGCTAAAATCATATTACATCTCTGCACTATACATTCTTAATCAAATTGGACTTATAATTATAAAGTTTCACAACTTTCTGTAACTTCCACAAAGTCTCACACTCCCTCCTTTTAGCTTAGCTAGTCAAAACTCACTTGCAGGCCAGTCCCGCTTGATGTATGGCCCTCAGGCCGGCGGTGAGCTGCATGATGATGGACCAAATAGTCGATTCGGGCAGCAGAGGTCCGTTATTTGTGCGCTGCATGTTGCTCTTATGACTGCAAAATACATGAACATTAGATTTATGTACACATTATACTATTTGCAGCAGACTCACCTGAAGGGGCGTGCCTCGCCTTGGAATGGATCTGTGTAGCCGTTG
Source organism: Drosophila anceps (assembly GCA_035045945.1). Classification (NCBI taxonomy): domain Eukaryota; kingdom Metazoa; phylum Arthropoda; class Insecta; order Diptera; family Drosophilidae; genus Drosophila; species Drosophila anceps. Next base: position 6,319,408 of record JAWNON010000186.1, on the reverse strand, counting down.
GTCTCTGGCGCTGGCGTAAAGTATTTGGCTAGCAAAGTCTGTGAGCCGGGATAGTAGTCGTACACTAATACTAAGGCTAAATGAAGGAATATACATATATATATATATACATATATGATAGAAGTACAGTGGAGACACGCTATAGCCAATACTTACAGTTATCACCAAATGCTTTTGTCGTGAACACCTCACGCAGTTGAACAACATTCGTGTGCTGCAGCTTCTTCCACATCTCCACGAGCGTCATGCATTTTGTGGACTGCAAGCGAAAGCCTAAAGCAAAGTAATTGTAAAGAGATCATAGTAGATGATATATATATATATATTATATGGATATGGAATAAGGCTAGTCAACTGACCGTGTAATCTTCTCAGGCAGTACTTGAACCCTGTGCTATTGTGCGTCGCCCTGTACGTGCTCGCCGGCAGCGTTAGTTTCGTGTGCATTGGCTGGGCCGGCGGCTCTAGTGGATAGAGCGCATGATAGTTATCCACCTCGAGTGGCAACGCATGCTGTGCCGCCTCGGCAGCATCCATTATCAAATTGGAGATCTCATTGCGGCCCAGAATATCGCTGCGCATCTCGTCCGGCATGAAGAAGGCCGATTCCAGCTGTGTCTTTGGCTGCATCGCAATCACATTCGATGCCGGACCCGGATACACATGTCCCGCATACAGCAGCTGCGTGGGCACAGCACTTAAAGGTGCCACAGCACTGACAACGCCATGGTGTGCCGGATGTGCAGGATGTGCGGCATCTACCACAACCGAATTGACAACCGGCTGGCTGTTCTGTGCATTGGCAGTCGGATAAAAGTAAATGGTGCCCCCCACGTTTTCCTGTCAAAGTCAACCAGAATATAGAAAAAAAAGAAGAAAAACACAAAAGAAATGGGAATTGTTTAAAGTGAAATGCTTGAAATGTGATTTGAAATTGAAATTGAAACTGAAATTGATAAGTAGTAGTAGGGGTACTACCTCAATATATCGATATATCCAATTTATATAGCTATATATATATATATATATATATATATTGGATATTCGTATTCCTATATATAACCTATACAAATAGCCAACTTTAATTGCAATCTATAAGAGTTAATCCAAAATATAAAACAATTTAAGGTGCCTTTAGATCAGGAATAGAGGGAACAGCCCTAATCAATAAGCTATCGAGAGAAAAACCCGATAAATTAGATATATAAGCGCTTTAAGAGCATCTATATAATATATATCTTATGTCTCTATCTCTTTAAATTCTCGAGTTATGCTTCAGAAACTAAGATTCTTTAACGAGTTGTACATATATTATGAGAAAATCACAAATATCGATAAGAACATTATAATTTTCCATAAAAAGAATCATTTATAAAAACGTATTCCAAATTACAAAACTCTTGCTTGTCTAATATTTGAGTTATGCTAAGAAAAAAAACCAAAACTGAAATAGATTTTTTGATTATTTCTATGAAATTTAAGAACATATCGATATAGATATCGATAGCCCATCTCTAGGCAAATCTTATTTGATATTTGCATAGTTCTAAAGGAACTTCAAGTCCTTTGCATTTCTCTAGTCATACATTTCATATACCTCACATAACTCTTGCTATTCCCCTACTAGGCGTATCCGGTCACGATGCACACTTCACGCTTCTACGCCCATCTCTAAGACTACAACTCACCTGATGCACGCTGGCTGGCAATGTGGTGGGTATGGGCGATGCTCCGTGCGGCGTCATGCCGTGTGGCGGCGACTGCTCGCCACCGATCAGCGCCGCTGCTGTCGGCGAATCCTGTCGCATCATTGCGGCTCGTGCTTTCAGCGGTGTTTGGGCGGACATGCTGCTCACGAATGGAGCTGCCGCAGGATTCGGTATGATCGCTATGGGCGCCGAGCTGCCAACAACTGAATCGTTCACCAATGCAGACTGCTGTTGTTGCTGTTGCTTTTGTTGCTGCTGCTGCTGCTGTTGCTGTTGCTGCTGTTGTTGCGTAATGTTAACCGTTGCCACAATGTTCGTCTTCTGCATCGAGAGAATTGAAGTGGAGCTGCCACCATTTGCCACCTTGCCAGTTGAGCCAGAGACAGTGACTCCAGCAGCTGCCACCGACGATGACGATGATGAGGACGATGTTGAGGAGGAGGCGGGCGCTGCAGCAGTTGCAACTGCGGCGGCAGCGGCGGCGGCGGCGGCGGCTGCTGCTGCGGCTGCAGTTGTTGTTGTTAACCCATTGACACCATTCAAACCATTATTCATGTGATATGGCGGATAGAAATTGGGCGACGAACTGATGCGCGTTGGAATGAATTCGGGCGATTGAGGTGTTACCTAAATCAACGATTTATACATAAATTAATTAATATAAATTTATATAGAACTGACTAGAGGGAACACAAACATAAAGCTAGCAGTCGTCTATAGCCGACTAAACTATACTCTGTTTACAATGCAAGCAAATCGAAAGGGAACGGGAAAGCTTGACGGAGGCTTAATACAGTAAATGTTAAACTGTATGGCTGTTAACACACTGATTCTTAAACTGTATGCCTGTTAGTACAGTAGCTCTTAAACTGTTAGACAGTGTCATGTAAAGCTGCAAGATTTGTTCTATACTTTTTTAGGTATCTTAAGTTAGTTCATATCAAATCTAAAGTTTTTTTTTAAGAAAAATTTATGTGGTTTTTTCAAAATAATTTTCAACAAAATGTTAAAAATCTGTTCAAGTATTATCATTAATTTATCTGCATCTATCTATTTATAGCTCTATTTATTTGTGTATCAATCTAGAGAGAATCTTTTAATCAAGCTATCTATCTATACATATTTCCATATCTATCTATCAATATCTATCCATCTATATTTATCTATCTATATCTATCTCTCTCTCTATTAGTCTATCTATATCTATCCATCTATATTTATCTCTCCTTATCTATCTATCTATATCTATCATATCTAACTCTCCATATCTATCCATCTGTCTCTATCTATCTATATCTCTCGATCTATATCTATCTCTCTATGTCTAACTATCTATGTCTATTTATCTATCTACCTATATCTAGATCTCTATCTATCAACCGCTTTATATCACTCTAAACTCATTCTCTTTCTCATTTTATTTAAAGTAAAACTTAGTTAAAACAATAAACCATAGAGAATTCCTTTTGACATTATCTAAATTATCTCAAATTGGTATTCATTTCACTTTCTCTTTTCAATTGAATTTGTACAGCATTTTATGCAACACATTTCCATAAATTATGCATTCATCGCAGTCTACAGTCTACAGTCTACACAATATACCCCTTTTTCTTACCTATGTAAACAGAGTGTATCATAACAATCATAATAAACATTTAAACACGCAGTCTATAAATAGGAGGGGTAGTCGTAGTAGTTGTAATAGTTGTTGATGGGGTTGGGCTAACTACTAACATGAATATTTAAGGGCGGGGGGTTTGTACGAGGGGGTAACGAGATGACAATTGTTGTTGTTATTGTTGTTGTAGTTGTAGTTGTTGCTGTTGCTTTTACCTGAGTCTTTTTATTAACAGCTAGGGACGCGTCCAAGTTAAGTAGTGAGAACGCATTACCGTTACCGTTACCATTAGCGTTAACGTTAACATTACCGTTATTCAGCCCATAGCCCGACGTTTGGGCAACATTCTGTCGATTCTGTCGCCGGCAGAGCAAGACACAAATATATATATATAAATTTATATATAGACAGATATCATGCGAAAAGACAGAGATAGAGAGAAAGAAAGAAAGGGAGAGATAGTTTGAATAACAGCAAAATATATGGAGCAATTTGATTTTATGTAATTATTGTATTGTCGCTTCATTCAAATGAACTACGGAACCAGTTCAGTTGATCATGAACAACATACTTTGTTCAGTTATTCGAATTGCTATTGCTAATCGTTCTATTGACTCAGCTGTTCATATGAACCGAATGTTCTATTGACTCAGCTGTTCATATGAACCGAATGTTCTATTGAACTGTTCAGCTGAGTAAGAACAAATGAACAACTGAATCGGTTCAAGAGTAACTTTATGGCATAAATCCCTCATGAACTGCTGAACTAGTTGAACCAGATTTAGCTCATGATTCAGTAATGAACGATAGTATATATAGTTATCAAATTGAACTACAATTACCAGCTCGAATAGCTGAATAGATTCAGGGCAGAATACTATTGCTAAATTTAATTTTTTTTGCTACATAAAAATAATAAATCAAATATAATATAAAAAATATTTAATAATTTTATATATAAAAATAAAATAATACTATATACATATGTACATATATAAATAAATTTATATATTTTTTTATTATAATATATTTATTTAATATATATTTTTTATATACATATGTATTTTTGTACATATATAAATATATTTTATATATATATATTTTTTTTACATTACTTCTCTCTTGACATTTCAATAAATTTATAAATATATTCCATTGACATTAAAAAAAAACAAAAACAAAAACAAACATGGCAGCAATTAAAAAGCCATGCACAAATTATATCATTTATGCATACATTCATATAGAGCAGAGCTACAGTAAATGCTCATTAATGTGTATATTGCTCATAAAAAAAGTCGGTCAAGTATACAAATATACATATACACATGTGTACAATATGGAATTATAGATTGAACAAATGAAATTGTTTCAAACAAATTGAGTGAAAACAAATATATAAAACTATAATTACAAAATAAAACACAGAGAGAGAGAGAGAGAGAGAGAGAGGCAAGCTGTTCGCTGAGCAAAACAAACTTCAGCTGTTAAATCAACAGCTGTTATACTATATATACACACATGTATGTATATATGTACATATACATACATATATGTATGTATGTATGGCTATGTGTTAGGCAGGGTCACTCGTTAAAACCGCCTACTTCGCTTCAAAGCGGTTTGCATGTCAATTAAAATCACAAGACTCTCAAACTGTCTGATTGAAATGCGCCACAAACTGTGCACGCATTTTAATAGCTAATAACAATAATAATAATAATATTAATAACAATAAACAATGCTTACCATATATGTGGCTAATTTACTTTCAGAGGGTATACCATTTGAAGGTGAAAAGAAAATTGGATCCATAGCAGCCGTATCTGTAAAGAGAGATAGCAAGAGCGAAAGAGACAGAGTGAGCGAAATATATATAAATGATTAGAAATCAATTAAATAAACATAAACATGATTGTGTGTGAGTGCCTGGGTGTGTGTGTGTGTGTGTGCAAATGAGAGCGCACACAAATGTTTTTCTTCAACGTTCTGTTGATATTTTTGTTTTGTTTTGTGTTTTCGTCGTCGACCCTATCGATAAAAACCGATAACACACGCGCGCGCGCGCTTATTTTTGGAGCAAATACAAAAGCAACAGCAGCAGCAGCAGCAGCAGCGGCAGCGCGCGCTGCTGCTGTTGTTGTTTGCTTGCCTTATTAGAGTGTGTAAATAAAAGCAAAGACGCAATTCGCTCGCGGCGAATATCAACAAAAACAAAAAGCAAGCAAAAAAATGTTAATGACAAAGAACAAAACTGTGAAATTTGCGTCTCCGTTTTAAAAGGTGGTGCGATGAAAAGCAAAAGGCAAACCGAAGAGATTCACAATTTTCGACAAACTCACACGCATACATACACGCACAATCCGATATACATATACGTTTTTGGAAATGCCGCTTTTATGACTAATTGGTAAACTGTTAAAGTGTGGATGCTATTGAAATTTCGTTTGTGGACTGAAAGTTGCAGCAGAAAACGAAATGTGGATTGTATATGCAATGCACTTGTGGAATAAGAGAGCGTCAGCATATAGAGGATTCGGCATAATTTATAGCTGTTAAAAGGTGGATGCTATTTGAGTGCACCTAATGCATTGAGTTTGAGCTCTAAAGGTAAATAAATTGAAAAATAAGGTGATATATGTACATGTTTGCTTGCGCAGCAACGTGGACGGCACGGTGGGCGGTAGGTGTGGTCTGATATGGGCCAATGCCTTTTGGCAGAGCCACAAATAAGATATATGCACATATAAAAAAAAAACCCCAAAAGTAAAAACGAAATTAGCGAGAGTTCATTACTTGCAAATACCCTGTAAACAGACAAGGCTCTTGTTCTATATATGCTTAATATAATTAAAAATCTGATACATGTTTCATATTTATATGATTGTTTATTAGCATGATAACAGGTTTATATACACAAATGTATATATAAATAAAAATAAATAAACTGACAACTCTTGCTGATAAGGCTTATCAAAAGGCAAAATTGTTCGCTTTCAATGCCACAACAAAACAAATGCTAAACAAACTTACGGAACTAGTTCATTACGCACATGTTGAGTCATTAAACGCATATACCCTACGTTTTAATGTATGTTTATAAATGGTTCAACAAGTGATATTGGCCTTGAAAATATTCGTGCAAGTATTAAAAGCCAAATAAAACGAAAAAAACCGAAAAACAAAAAAACAAATAACAAAATTAAGTTATTTTTTGTGTATTTAGCTGAGTTGGCATCACTTCTGCTTTTTATTTACTTAATTCATTTAACATTTTAGCAGTTTGAGAGCTCAAAACAGATGTTGCTTACAATTAGAGAGCAATTGAGCTGAACTTACTTGAGCATGGGGGCCAGTGCATGTAAAACCGGTGAGAACAAGTTCAGTTCAGTTGCGCGAGTACATGTAATGCCTCGCCAACTGTAAGTACTGCGCGCACAAATGTATATGTATTTACATATATATGTATGTGTGCTTGTGCGATTGTCTATATGTAGATATGTATGTATGTGAGTGTCTGTGAACGTTTTCACTTTACATAAATTGACTGCCAGTAGCAGATTGTTGGCATGACGTCGGCAAAAACAGCAAAATAAATGGTGTTGTTGTTGTTGTTGGCGCTGCTGCTTTTGCTTTTGCGGCGAAACAGACAGCTGTGTTTTGCTTCAAAGATCACGAACGCGATGTTCATGAAAACGGCACACACACACACACACACACACACACACACGCGCACAGGCACACGTAGGCATATAAAAAACTTTTACACACACTTCATTCAGGTGCCCGAAAGAAGCGAAGATAGTGTGAGAGAGAGAGAGAGAGAGAGACATAGAAAGAAGGAGGGCAGCAATCACAATATTATGTCGTTATGTCAACTTATATATATATGTATGTCTGTCTATAGATGCGGCAGCATTTACCGTTATGTATTACGCTGCACGAATATAATGTGTAACGGTATGCACAGAAAGCACACTCGTAAGCACAGCGACGAACCGAGCAGCAACACGGCGCAAACTCAACTGAGCGGACAGACGAGCGAGCGCAGGCGACGGTGGAGTGCGCCTAAATATGAAAGAATCGAGCGAAATGCTGCAGAGCGTAAGTAATGATGAGAGCGGCTACAGAAGTAAATGAGTAAGCTGGCGCTCTCAAACTGTGCCAACAGAGGGCGTGCACGTGTGTGTGTGTGTGTAAAAGCAGATGCGTCGAGTGCTGCCATAGCTGCAAGAAGAAGAGTGTCAGTGCGCGATCTCGCGCTCTCTCTCGCTCTCTTTGTATTTAACATTTTTGTTTACATTTCGTGTGTTGCACAGTTTGACAGGCTTGCAATGAACGAATGCATTGACCCTTTGCATTTTCACGATCATGTGTTAGACTTAGAAGCGCTCTACCCCCCACCCCTTTGTTGTTTACTTGTGTGTATTATTATTTAATACTTGTGTGTGTGTGTGTGTGTGTGTGTGTGTGGGCATATGTAACTGCAGCGCACATTATCAATTGTTGGCTCTTATATACGAGCACGTGTAGCCATAAACTTATTAGCCTTAGAGAATGGCCGTCTGTTTCTAATCAGTCTATTATCAGTCAGCACTTCAATCACAACTATTAGCACTTTAACAATCTATCAATATTTCAATTGAAACTTAAGCAAACTTAAGCAAGATATACGAGAGAGGGAGCGGGAGATAGAGAGAGAGAGAGAGAGAGGCAGAGTGGGAGTAAGAGCCACGTGCCGTTGTCAGTCAAGCTTTTAGGCCTACAAAAAGCTCTAGTTGAAACTTTAAAGTGTTTCGATGATATTTTTCGATCTCAATTGTTTTTCTAAATTCAAAATTAAATATTTATAATGTTGCTTACAGTTAAATCAACATCACACGTTAGTTAAGGTGAAATAAATTACAATTGAAAACTCGATGAATGATTTAATTTTGGTAAGATTCCCAAATTTAAAAAAAAAAAATAAATAAATATGTAGCGGTTAAGCTCCCGAAGAGAAAACAACAAAACACTATCAAAAGTTAAGTGTGTTGTTTGTTTCAAATCAATTTCGATGGCAACATGTTGATTAGAAAGGCGTTTCGTACTAATTCGAATTATAAAATATTAAAAAAAAAACAATGTATAAATAAAAAAGTTTTCTTTATAAATTACTAAATATGGAAAATGTGTGTGCCTTTAAATTTAATCATTGTTCGTTTTAGCATGGTTTCACTGTAGTAGCCAAAAATCAGGTTGACGTTTCGCAACTCGAATTTCTTTTGTTCTTAAGCTTAAGCCCAACAAACAAACAACAACAACAACAAAAACACGGTCACGAAACGGTTTTCATTTTATGATTATGGTGCGATCTCGCGCCGTGCTTCATATTGACAGCGTTACAAGCAGAGAAGCAGAGAGTGTGAAGAGAGATAGAGAGAGAGAGAGAGAGAGAGAGAGAGAGAGAGGAGGCTCGGGTTGCGCTGCGCTCTGTTGTAAGCCGCCAACGTGACCAAGACAAGTTTGGTTGGTTGGTTGATTGTTGTTGTTCCTGCTGCTACTGGCAGCGCAGCGCAGCAACAGTTTGACCCAATTCGCCGTCCACAGCACAGCTCAAGCGCGCCACGAACAGCTGTGCAAATATCGCACGGGCCGTCAATGGGTTAATAAGCGAACGCTTAAAGCTTAGCCAGGTAACAACAACAATTGCAAACTCATTGAATATGTAAACTAAGCCTACTCGATAAAGGCAACCCAACAACATTTAAATTGCGAAACGCGGCCATGCAGCGCGGGTGACAAAGAAAGCGGCGAAGGCGGCGAAAAAACACACAGACAATATGGAGTAACGGTAGTGGGCGGGGGCAGCAAGGCAATGACAACGGAAGCACAAAATGATATGCCTGCAAGAACACACAAACATACACACACACACACACACACACTCACACATACACACACAGCAACAGATAGAAGACAGAAGCAGAGACAGTGGAAAGCAACAGCAAAAGCAACGTTGTCAATATGACATCGCCCCATCTCGCTCGCACTCTCGCTTGCTCACTTGCTGAGTCGTTTGGTTCTGAGCGCTTCTTCTTCCGCTGTGTTGGCAGAAAACAGAAACAACAACAACAGCAACAAGAGCGAAGACAGCAGTCTGCTTACGCTCAATTTCAATTTGATTGATGTGTTCGCTGCGATTGACAGATCTTTGCGGCGAATTACGCACAATGTAAAAAAAACAGATGTGCAGCAGAGCATAAGTGTACATCCTCACATCTGCTGTTACACTCACTATCTCACTCTCACACGCGCAGCGTGTTTACTGTTCCAAGTGTCGTAAGCAGCATAACAAAAAAACGCGCTCACATTACTTTTGCACCAACAAATAATAACACAAATACAAATACAAATACAAATACACACACACACACATAGAGTAACACTCACGCTTGTGTTGAGGCGCTCGTTCGCCGCGTTCGCCGTGTGGTAACGTTCGATGCCAAAGAGTGACTAACTCAAAAGGTAAGCAGCAACAATGAAGACGAAGCATACGACACACACACATACACGCAGCCCAGAGCAAAAGCAAACACACAAAACAAAAATAAAAAACACATACAAAAGCGAAATGCGCCAAGGTGTCTGATAATACAGTTTGAGTAGCAGGCAGCAGTGCACCGAGCGCATGTCAAACTGTAGCCGCACATTCATCTTAGAGATGCGAGCGGCGTGAACCAGTTCAAGTGCGCTAGTTCAAATTCATTTTATTAAAAAATGCAAAAATTTTAAATGAATAAGTAACTGTATATAAGTAAATTATAATTTAAACACATTTTATATATTTAGCAATTAGAATAAAATTGTAACAAATAATTATATATGTTCCGAAAGTGAACTAGTTCGTAATTGCGTTCATTGTGATATTAATATGTAGAGGAATGGGAGTTCTGGCCAGAACAAAGAACATCGCGAAATCCGGAAACAAATTTGAGCAAGGGAAACCCATTGCCAGCGGGCAATACATAGATAATGAGGCCAGCTAATGGCAATAAAACTGCCAGACGCTACATTCCAGCAAACACACACACACACACACACACACACACACACACACACAGGCAGGCATACAATTTCACTTTGGACGACGCGGCGTATGAGTAACGCGTGCCTCAAGGGCAGACACTTTGCCAAGCGAAAGTGAATGCGAATTTAAATAGCCAACGAAATGGGGTTAGGGTATCACACGGGCCTGGGGGAGCAGAGCAGTGGGCGAGGGGGTTGGCTGTTTGCTATGCTTTGGTGTCATTCTCGATAGATAGCAGCTGCCACAGCGAAATATTATGCAAAACGCGTGCGAATGAAAAATACGCCAAGGAATGTGTTGCATACTTTTTGCAGCAGCGTCTTAAGAATTTGCACAACACAAACAAACAAGCAAACAAAAGGAAGACAAACCAACAAATTGCAAACAATAAACAATTGAAAAGTTTGTGGACGTAAAAAATATGCATAACAAATGCTAAACAAGTGTTTCAGCTAGTGTAAAAGGGCAATTTTATGCGGGCAATTAACTGTTTATTTAGATTGTTAAATTGTTGTTTCTAAGAGATTTGAAACTTTTTTAGACATTTTTTGTGCAGGAAATCAATCGAATCAACTCACATGACTTTAATCGAGAAGATGAAAGGAATTGTTGTTTGCGGGAAATATATGTTTGTATGAGAAAATTTTTGCTTATGTGAGGAGTTCAATATTAACTTAAGGAAAATCTAAACTAACTTTGGGAAAATAGTTAAATATTAGGAAATTTCCTTTCAATTGTGAACTATTATTGATTAAAATAAATTTAAAGTATCTAGATAAACAATCTTAAAATAAACTTTGTTGATTTCTATTTGAACCATTGGAAATCTATAAAATTCAGCCAAAATACCAATTGAAACGCTTAATAAAGAAATACAAATAGACAATGGAAGTCGCATGCAAGTTAAAATTTTTGTTAGAGATACGGAGAGAGAGATTCTTGGAAGCAATTGCCATATTCAAACCTTTGTTTGACAAAGTGTAGCAGAAAGCGCAGAACTTGGCTAAAAACGTTACCAAACTCAAAGAACAGGCAAGCAGCAGCCAAGTGGAAGTTAAGAAACCAGTTTCAAATTGCATTCGATACTAAACGATCCGAAAAGATAACAAACAGAAATCATGATCAGCTAAGAGATACCCTGCAAGCTAAGAACTTCAATTCTTGCTACACTAATAAGCAAAACTCATCGATATTTAGAAGATATATTATTATTTTGTTATTATTATACTATATTTGTTAGTAATTAGATACTTAATTCAACTATGTAAAGTCAAAGATACTTTTCTTGCTGCATGTTACATACATCCTTAGAAAACTAATACACCACACCAACAACTGTTACAGGGTATGCGAAATAACAAAGGCAACCTCAACAGGTAACCCAATGCACCTAGCGAGAGAGACAGAACCGAACCAGAAGTCGCAACACTTCAAGTCTTTGTATTTCCGTCAGCTGCCGTTGCAGCGAGACCTGGAACTGGTTTTATTTTTCTCTTTTTTTTCGTGTGTCTTTTTGTGTGGCAAAGGGAAAAGGAAGTGGTTTTTTCTAGCACAGGTCTTGCCTGTTTGTGCGCCAGGATCAAGCTAAACACAAAGGACAAGTGGAACTTGTTCTCAACTGCAAACAACTCTCTCAGCTCAGCTGCAGGGTAGAACACACTCGTTGGTTTGATCGTTTCCAAGAATAACATAAAAAGCAACAACAACAAATCAGGCGAAGCAGCTATCTCTCTCCCGCTCTCTCGCCCTTTGCTTGGGGTAGATTGATTACAGAGTAGTTGCTGATGGGAATTATGCTTAAGCGTTGCTAATGCATTGCGTCGCTCACTCGCACACACACACACACACACACACACACACACACACACACACACACACAGAGAGAGAGTTTACAAGCGGCATAGCTGCTATCTCGCTCGTGCGCCTTCCATGATCCCTTCCATGGTCACGGCTGCATGTAATTGCCAATAATAATCATGAGCTGCGACTTGGAAGTAATTCAATTTCCAGTGCAAGGAGCGCGAGCGCGGCGAAATTAAAGGCGAAACACTGGAATAGGCAACAAACAGCGAAAACCAATTTGTATATGAAATATGCCAAAGGTGACTTTCAATTGCAAACGCACACACACACACACACACACACACAGGCACACATACAGTTACAGCTCAAGCTCAAGCTGTGTTTGTGTGCGTTTGTTTGTTGTGTTTGGGTTTTTTGTTTTGCTTTGCTTTGCTTGGCTTTGCATTGGCACTTACCTGCCGGAAAGAAATTGTTCAAGAACGTTGACATCTTCTCCTTTTTGCACCCTTCGCCTTCAGCCAGACAGCAGCAACAACAAGGAAAGCGTATTGCGCGCTGCGCTCACCACGTTGCTCTCTCTCTCTCTCTCTTCTGTTTGGTCCTGTTGTTGTTTCCGCAGTTTTTCTTTTTGCTCTTGTTTTGCTATTGTTTCGTTTTTTGTTGTTGCTTTTGCGATTTTTTTTGGTTTTTTTTTTACAAATGTTTTTTATTAAATATTTTTTATAGGTTTTTTTTTGGTTAATTTTTTTTATTTTTTTTTTTATGCAAACTTATCGAACAGAAATTTAAATAATACATACAATTCGCGCTTAACTGCTAAATTTCACATTACACATGTTCACATTGTGTCTTATTTTTGTTACTAAATTTATTTTTTTTAGCTTTTATTTAGTTTGCTTGCGGTGATAAAATGCATTTTTTTTTATTTTGCTTGAGACACAAACGCTTCAATGTGGCCGAGCACGGGCTGCAATAATTGAGAAAAAAAGAAGAGAAGAAGAAGAAACAAAACGGTTGATAAATACAAAGTTTTAGTTGTTGCCTATTTCTGCTGCTGCGCGACATGCGCTACGCAACGGTAAACGCAAACAGAATCCTCGTTTGCTGTATTTGATTTATTTTTGTATTTTGTATGTATTGCAAAAAAAAAAAAAAACAGAAAAAGAAAAAGAAAAGCAGTGGGGGGTGTATTCGAAGCAACGACAAATAAAATCCAAAAAGCAACAGCGCCATCACAGTGGTAGAGGTAGGGGAGGTTGTGGTGCGGCGAGGGAAGTTAGGCAGAGTTTTGACTTTGCTCTGTTTGGATTTTATTACATTTGTGTGCGTGTGACGCTCAGCCATATACAGACACAAAATGCGCGCATATTTGCTTTTTACTTTTTCCCACTGTGATTACACACACACACTCAAACACGCACTCATTTGATTTTCTTTTATTTTGGAGTTTCACATATTTATAGCATTTGATATTTATAAAATTTTTGCATTTCGCATACTTTTCGCTGAACCTGCGCCAACATATTGCAAAAAAAAACTGTAAAGAGAAGAGCGTGTGTAGGAGTAGAAGAGAAAAGAAGAGAAGTTAGCAACGCTCGTTGTTGTTGGAATTTTATGAATTTTAATTGTTTGTGTGTGATTATGTTTATTTGTATACATATGCATGCATATTTTCTTTTTTATTTAATTTTTATTTTTCTTTTGCTTGGATAACTAACAATTAATGAGCGGGCGGCAAATAAGAAACTCTGCGCGAGTCAAAACATACACACCGCGCGTATTGCGCTGCACGAAGGTACTGAAAAAGACAGACAGACGACGACGACGACGACGACGGCGGCGATGACGATGAAGCAGAAGGTGACGGCAAATTCAAGTGCCCAAGCGAAGCCAAATGGAGTCCACAACGAACCCTCGCCATATGTATTGGTGTTAGAGCGTGTGTGTACGTGCTGAATGTAAATGCGCAGATATGTGTGTATGCATGTATATATGTATGCATATATGTATGTATGCGCGATTGAGTGTATCTCTCTCTGTGTGTGTGGTTATATGTGTCTGAGCAGGGCAAAGGATTGGTAAGCGCAAATAAAAACAACAACAATTACAGCTGTGTTTTGTATGCGCTGAAGCAAACACAGTGGGAGACGCTTAGCTAATTGCCGTATAAATGAATGTTATTATTGCACTTATAATTATTGAATTCAAATAATCATAAGTGAAATTCCTATTGTTAACGATAATCAATTTAGTTTATTGTTCATTTGTTAACAAAAATTGTCATATGACTTTACACCGAGTGTGTGTGACAGGATAGACATTTTGCAGGATATACATTTGTGTGTACGTATGTATGTTTTTGCATATAATATATATATATATATATATATATATATATATATATATATATATATATATATATATATATATATATATATATATATATATATATATATATATATATATATATATATATATATATATATATATATATATATATATATAAATATATATATATATATATATTTTTTTTATTATTTATATATACAAGTACGCAGCAAAGTGAAGCCAAAGCAAATGCCGTTTTATAACACCAACACATACACAGAAACGCACACGGATATACATACATATAACTGTCTATTATTTGTGGAGTTAAACAGGATCCAAGTAGACTCAACAGCTGGCCAGCACATACATACACAAGCAGCAGCAGCAACAACAAATTACAACAGGTCAGCATCCACACAGACGCCATCCACAGACAGAGCCATTGTTGTGGATGCTAAAACAGCTGGCAAACAATAACTGAAAAGTAAACGCGTGTGTGGGCGCAAAGGGGCTGGAGCAGTGGAAGAGCGCTTGAGCCCTGTTTAAAGTTAATGCTTTTTCTGAAATTTTGTCAACAAGTGACCAAAGGCCAAAGGTTATGGCCATTTACTTCAACACATACACAAACACACGGGAATAACATCAGGATTCATGCATAGACAACTATATACATATGTACATACATACATACATGCATACATGAGAGAGACTTTTTAGCATTTTGTTGCTTGACTAATTAGCTGAAGTAACCATGCGAATAGAACACAAACAAGCAGAACAAGTTTCATTTTGGCCGCACGCTTTTTTTACACGTTGCTGTTTTCTTTTTGTTTTTTTTTGTTTGCAATTTTCGTTGTTGGTTTTCTGCGCACCCCAAAAAGGCTAAGACGCAATTCGTTGCACTGGCTAGTGTTCCGCCGATTAAACTTTATTATTAGTTTTCTTTAACTCACTTTTTGCAGTTCCTGGACAACCGCTCACACATTTGTTGTTGTCTACACTACAGATTGTGGCGGCCGAACGATATGCGATTGTTTCGATTCATATTTTGTGCGCCATTGCATGCAGCTATCGAGCAGTAAGTATTTGCGATAGTCATCGATTTATTTTAACATAGTTATGTAAGGCTGACATTCAAATTGGAAGGGCGCCAAGCTCACATATTGTTTATTGGCTTATAAAGTAGACAAAACATGATTGAAAGCATTTAGAAAGCCAACAACAATTGGAAAAGCTGTGTGTTTAAGATTTTGATATAGATATAATAAGTATATTTTCCGTTTGTTTATTGAAGTTTTTCATAGCTTTGTTTAATGTTTGTAATATCGATTTAACTTTTAAATTTGATCACAGTTTTAACCTATTCTGATCACTTTTGCCAGAATGCTACCCCTGTTAACAGTGCCTTGATTCCTTTCTGTTGCAGATATGGTAATCACCCATTAATTAATAGTTCTCAGCGCTGTGAATCACGTTTGCATTACACCAATGTTATTGCCGCTGTTAGCCAGTGCTCAATTGATTCTGTAGAAGTTCCAACTCAAGAGATCCTCAATTGAACTTCATCGATAGAAGCATATCTTTCGCTGCCATTTGGTGGGCTTTGATTCGAATATGCTTTGCCTGCCCAGTTCTTGTTCCATATACTTCTGTATCTGCTGCTCCACGTCGGAGCGCCATTTAAGTTCCAGAAACAAGGGAAATATTTCGCCCGCCTTCTTCAAGCGCCTCTCGGCTGTCTGATAACATTTCCATGGCTGTGGTTCCACCACGAACAGCTCCGCCAGCTGTGACAGTTTGCTCAAAAAGCACTGTAAGCCCATGTCGTGATGATTGAGGTGGATCCACATGGTGATGGAGTAACAACAAATGGCATCAAATTTTGTGCGCTGCTGTTGCTGCAAGTAGTTCGCAATGATTCCATCAAAGCTTGTCACACTCAGCACATCGCCGCAAAAGTAGTTTATTTTGTCAGCGCACGTGTTTTCCAACTGCGCGCGCTGAATGAGCCGTTCGTCTATGTCCACGCCGAGCACATGAACAGGCCGTTGCAGCTGCTCTTCCAGAAAGCTTTGCAGCAGCTGCGTAAAGACGCCACAATTACAGCCAACATCCAGCACTAAGTACGGCTTATTTAAATTTGTTTCGGGTTGTTTCTCGTGCTTTGTTGGCAGCCAAATATTTTTGTTGGGTAACAGCTTTACGCGCTCACTGGCTGAATTGAATTGATAGTAGTTCATAAAGTTTCCATATTGCACGGCACCTGGATTGTTTTTGCGATGTTCCATTTCTCAATATAAATAAAAAAATAAAAACAAATTCTGTTGCTAAAGCCACTTGTTACAGCTGAGTCTTGCAATATGTCGATACATTATGTGTGTTTATATTGATATATCAATTATCACTTGCCGCCACATTTTGCATATTGTGACCTTTACTATCGATACACTTGTGGTATATTTTTTTAGAGCATCGACAGCCGCCACATATAAGCTGACTGGTATATTGTGGAATTTTTTTTATCACATTGCGCTAAATTTAAAATTTGAATTATGGTATTTAAATAAATTGAAAATTGGAATTAAAACACATAGTTTCTGTTTTCCTTTCCATGTACTTTTTAATTTACTGCACTCAATTTGATGATCACATATATACATATATATATATAATTCATATATACGCACATACATATTACTCTTAACAATTTTTCCACCAAAATCTCGTTAACATTTTGATAAAAAAAATGAATGTACAATGAATTCATATGGACAATGCACCTTGGCCTGTACGTGAGTAATATATTGTGTGTGTGTGTGTGTGTGTGTGTGTGTGTGTGTGTGTGTGTGTGTGTGTGTGTGTGTGTGTGTGTGTGTGTGTGTGTGTGTGTGTGTGTGTGTGTTTCATAATAATAATTAACAACAAATTGAGGCTGCCGCACGTAAGCAAAAGATGGCGCAGATTGTAGAAACTGAATTTAACCCACTAAGGGAACTAGGCAAAATCGCAACAGTCTGTTGAAAATCTGTGGCCAGGATTTGCTTAGGTGCCGCCAAAACAAAACAAATCATTAAATCAGTTAATCTAAGTAGTCGCAATATGTGTATGTGTTTATATAATACATAATTCATGATGTGAAATTCAACTAATTAATACTAAATTAATTTTAAACTATATTAGCTACAATTATTAATCAACTATATTTTACGATTTGTATGCATTAGATATATATATATATATATAGTAGTAGTATATATGTATATCTGTACTACAAACTAAATATAAACGAGGAGAGTCTGAAAAATTTGCGACTTGCGTAAGGGAAAAATCAAAATAAATTTTATTCAAATTAATATATATTTAATATATATATAAAATATATATTGTTAAGTCACTAACTTTTCAGACTAGCCTCGTTTGTATTTTCTTTTTATATATATGTTTTATTTTTATATTTAATTTAGCGCTAATTCTACTGGAAATGTGTTTTTTCGTGTTGGTTTACCGATTTCTGAGCTAAGTTCGGCTAAAGTTGATCGATGTGGAACGTGTGGAACGCGTGGAACTTGTGGAGCTACAAACTTTAAACTACGCTGCGCTCGATCTATCTCCCTCCCTCCCACTTGCTGTTTAGCTCCATTTCTCTTTGGCATTGATTAAGTTAAGTTAAGTTTTTAAACTAAGTTCTAGAATGCTACTGAATATGGACTTTTCGAAAGCTTTAAACGCCAAGCGTCTAGATATTTGTTGTTGTTTTTGTTGTTGCGGAACGAAACGGAAACGGAAACGGTAACGGTAACGGTAACGGAAATTGTAACGGAACTGCAGCCAAATAGAATTTTGTTGTGATATAAATTGAATACAGAAGTAGACTAGGCGTTATTAGTTGTTATTATCGACTATCGACTATCGATTTTCGATTTTCGATTTTGTTGTCTATATGGGTATATAGCTAGATATGTATCATGCTATATACACACAGATATAAGCTCATAAATACACAATAATACATATTTATATATATCAATAAATCCCTCGAATTCGTAACATAATTCTTTCACTTTTATGTTTTAAAAAACTTTTACTAAATTGTAAAGCTTACGAGCTACTAAATGAATATGTCTTTCAAATCTGTTAAGATGTTCGTGTTCATGTTCTTCTTCTTCTTCTTCTTCTTCTACTTGTTGTTGTTGTTGTTAGTGGGTGTTAGTGGGGGTTCGGAGTGGGGGTTAGACGGCCCCACACTCCATTAAATATGCAACCATGTGGCCTAGAGGCAAGTACGGTTCAGTTATTAGGGCAACAGTTTATATATATATATAGATGGATTTCACACAATTATCGATATCGTGATCTATATATATATATGCGTGTGTATATATATTGAGAGGGATGCATTTTACAACCAATTTATACTTGAAAATTTAACGGCTCTAGTCATCTGGGTCCAACCCGATTAGCTCCGCTTGCAATCTGCCCTTAGTCTTACAGCAAATGGTTAAACAAAATACTCTCAATGCGATACGAAATTGGGGCGACATGCTGCACATGATCAAAATTTTCCAAAACGAATTCAATATGCCAATCCAGACGACAGCGAAATTGATAAGAGTATTTTGGATAACCTCGCCCATGACCACCTCGTATAGTCGCAATAATATCCATGGCAGCCAGGACATCCAGAATGCAAAGACTAATGCGAATGACATCATATGACTAGGGTTCGATAAATTTTCAGCCAATGCTGTTGCATATTCTTTATCATGTATCGGCTCGCCCGATCGTATCTTACGCATCATTACAAATATGTAGCCATAGTTGTGTACTATCGATATTAAGCTGGGCCCTAACACTAATATCGCCAGCGTGGCGCTGTATGCCGCCATGTTGCCCCAGTCGAGCATGCAGATGTGCGATAAGTTATTGACTATCGGCTGCGAGTAGCCGAGTATCGGCGGGCAGCATAACAGCGCCGCCGATATCCATGTGAAGACCATCCAGCACTGGCAGCTGCAAGCAAAAAGCATTAATCAGTATACAGTGCTCGCCTATCGATTATCGTTCGGCACTAACCGTGTCTTCGTTTGCACCGTTTCGTAGCGCAACGGTTTGCGCACAGCCAAATAACGATCCACCGAGATCCACATGAACGTGTAGACCGATACGGCCCACAGTGTCACCTCTAGGTATCCGGTGAAACGGCATACGATATCGCCATACATCCATTCGCCCGTTAGAGCGGGATAGACTGAGAAGGGCACAACGAGCAGGCCGCATAGCAGGTCCGCAATGGCCAATGAGAGCAGATAGTAGTTGATGACCTCTGTGGGACCTAAGAGAGCGCAACGTGTGGAACATGAGTGCAATATTTGTATGTCGAAAGTCAACTGAACTCGGAGTCCACTTACCTTTGAAGTTCGCATAGGTGGCGATGATTAGCAAATTGGATAATACAATTGCCACGCCCAGTATGGAGATGAGTACGGCTTTGGTGAGTGCCTCCAATTTGGAATTATCCTGCAGGTAGCTCATTTCCTGCATTTTTCTGCCCACTGCAAAGGTGCAAGTAGGTGTGTGTGTGTGTGTATGAGAGAGAGACAGGGGGGAAGCGGGGGATGTGGATGTTGATGTGTGTGTGTGTGTATGTGGGGAGGCTTAAGGTTATGCTAAGGCCAACAACACACGTAAGCCGCCTACCTCACTTCCTGTCATGACGGCCAGCAGTTAGCGTGTGGCGCCCTCTATTGTGCAATAGCCCAAATAGCTAAATGCAAATGCACGACAAGGTCGCTGTCGCTGTCGCAGTCGCAGTCGCAGGTGGCGTCGGCGTTGCCGTCCAAATTTTTTTTTTCGTGTGTTTTTTGTCGATTGTTTATTCCAAGTTTAAGGTTAAGGTGAATGTTGTTGGTTGTTTTGCAATTCGTTTGCGCTGAAGCTCGTTTAAAAGTTGCATTTAAAATTTACCGTTAAAAACTACTAATAGACAATATTTTAGTTGCCGCTTCTGCTTAGCTTTAGTTAATTTCTGTTTAAGTTTTTATTAATTTTTGTTCTATTAGTTAAATTTTTTTTGTTTTTTTTTTTGGTATTAAATTCACAACGCTCTTTGCTAAGTTTAATTAAAAATTTTATTAATGCCTTTTAATGCGCTACTAAAAGTTTTGAATATATGTATATATATCTATATATATATATATATATACCTATATATATTTATCTATGTAGCTCTATGTATAAGTTTAGTTTTAATTTTTTCTAAATTTGTTGACTAATTATTTATTTGCCTTTGTTTTATTGAATTTAAAAATTACACTTTTTAAACTTTGAAGTGGAAGAATAATGATTATATTAATTTTTTAAGTTTAAGTTTAATTAAATTTAATTTTATATTTATATTTATTTTATTGAATTTTGCTTCTGCAACACTTTGTTTTTAAGTACTATAATTAGGAGCACAGCACAATTTTTTTTGAGTTTTTTTTCTGCTATTTTTAAATTATTTCTGTAAGGCTTTTGATGTGCTACGTTTTTAAGTTTGAAAATTTGGTTTATTTAAATTTATTTTTTATTTTTTAATATTGTTTTTTTTTCTTCAGTTTATTTTACTTTATGCTTGTGCTTTATTGTGATTATCCTTTTGCTTGTAAATTCTGGCTGTTGTTGTTGTTTTTGTTGTTTTTATTTGCTCTGCGTGCTGCTATTGTTGTTGTTGTTGTTGTTGTTGCTGCTGTTGTCGTTGTCTTTTTAAGCTAATTGTGCGCATCTATAAAAATAATTTGAATATCAAATTTTGTTACTTCATTTTAAAAATAAAATAATTTTATTTCAATTTTTAATGTTTCTATTTTTTTTTGAATATGAATAGCATTTTTAATTTTTAATTTATAATATATAATTATAATTTATGAAAAGAAGAGTTTTTTTTATAATAATTATATGCATAAATAAATGTTTTTTAATTATTTATTGTTTCATTTTCTAGTAATATATTTTTTGAATATATCTTAAGAAAATAAAATATTGTTTTTAATTAGTAAAAAGAATCATTTATTATAATTTAATTTAAATAATATAAATTAGGTTTGAATATAAAAATATGATTATATATATTTTTATTTTCAATAATAAATAATAAAATTAAAAAATCAATTTTTTTTAAATTTCTTTTAAATTTAAAATTATTATTTTTTAGCTCAATAGTAAATTTTAAAGGAATTTAGTTTTAAAATTATAAAATTTTATTTATTTCCTTTGTTTTTCAGTATTTCATTTTTTACTTATAATATATTTGTATATTTCTAATTTAATGAATATATGATGAAATGAAATTTCTATTAAATTGTTTATGAAATTTGTCTAATTTCAGTTGCACAAAGCGCTCGAGTCAAGTCCTGCATAAAATGCTTTACATAAGCGTCCTTAGCCTGCCCGCCACTTTAAGCATTTTGACTGCCCCGCCTCTGGCCTGAACCGCCCCCCGCACCCCCTTTTCGAGTGCCACGCCCAGCTGGTGCTGGTGTTGGTGCTGCTTTTTGCAGTGACCCACTTTGCATTGTGCACTTGACACAGTTTGAGAGCCATCGCTGTCAAAGCAGCCACTCGAACACATTTCGACTGCAAAATCACAATGCTCAGCCAGTGCCGCTCAAACCGTTGCGCCGCTTGGCAGGCTCTCCAAGAATATTGGACATAAGACTCTTCAAATTAATAAAAGCTAAGCAAAATGATTTTTTTTCATAAGAGTTTGTAACATTAATTTGAAGTAACTGTGACTGTCAAACTTTTGTGTAATACTCGGCTATACTTTATTTGAAGTCATTAGGTTTGAGATTCTTCGCAGTGCTATCATGCAGTAGCTCTAAAACTGTCAGCTGAACTGTCAAGCCGTACAGTCCATAGCTGTGATGTGCGTATATAGTTGTTCGTCTTTAAGGCTCATTGTTTAGCTTACAATTGATGTAAAACTGTAATTGCTTAGCTATGACTGTCTAACTGACAATGTACAGCTGTAGCTGACAAACTGTGTAATTTATAGTTTTGCTGTAACTTTGACTCTTAATCGCTTGCTCTCAAACTGCAACTGACTTGCAACACATTTCAAACAGTTTTTTGTTTAGATTCGCTCCTAATTTTTATAGTCTGATAGTCCAATTAGATTTACTTGTTTGATCATTTTATGTAGCGCTCAAACTGTGCGTGTTTAGAAGTGCTTGTAAAACTGTACCAGGCAAATGCAATTTTTTGAGAGGTTCTCAATCGGTTCTCGTCTTGTGTTCACTCCATATAGTTCTCAAACTGTATTTTCACAGCACTAATTGTCAAACTGTACATGCTTAAGTTATGATTTTTAAGCATTTGTTAAAGTTTTCTAGTTAAACTACTCGTATTTACCATCGGTGAGGGCTGCTAAACTTTAGATACTGTACCTCTCAAACTGTCGTACGAGCAATAGCTGTCAAACTGTACACTCTTTAACTGAACTTTAAGTTGAATTAGTCGCATTTAGTTTTGGTCGCTAGTCTTTCTGCTCCAGCTCTCACAGTGTCATATAAGCAATGACTGTCAAACTGTGCACACAGCTCTTTCTATTTAGCATTTGTCAGTTTAATTTTTTTTTGTATTTTGGTTTTAGTGCTTTCCGCCATCGATCACGCTGCGTAACTAACACTCATTTAGCCACTCGCTGCCATCTCGGGACATTTAGCTACATCTTCATTTGCGCACTGAACTCACTTCAATGCCCCCATTGACCCAACCAACCCACCCAGCTCGTTGGCTCATCAGCATCATTGGACGACGACGTCATTGCGCCATTTTCCACACACACAGAGGGAGAAAGACAGAGAGAGAGAGAGAGAGACGCAGAGATAGTAAAACACAAATACAAACACAAACACAAACACCGGAGCCCATTATCAAATGCCATTAAAAGACAGCAGACTGGGCGCCACAGCTGAAAGGTAAACGACAGAGAAGGAGAGACAGACAGAGAGAGAGAGAGAAAGGGAGAGAGAGAGAGAGAGAGATGGGTAGAGGCTGTAACAAGTTTGTCATTTGCTCGATGCCCGTCTCTCAGCTTGGTAATTTAATTAATGCTAACGGCGCAATGGTTCGGCAGCCCGACAGGTGATAAATAACAATTGCATTTGGCTAAGCTGCAAAAGGAGCAAACACCTGCCCACCCAACGGAGTCGCCGCGACAGGCGCGCAGCTTGTCAATCATTGCGTAAGCTGCAGCTGCCAATTGGAGGTGGGAAGGGGGGGGGGGGCTAGGTGTAAGGGTTGGGGCTAGGCTGCCTTGCTTTGGCTTTGCTTTTCATGTCAGTTTGCGCAAAACGATTTCATGGGCGCCGACAACGAGTCGCCCCAGCAGCAGCAACGCCACCAGTGGCAGCAGTGGCAGCAGCAGCTGCTGCCAATTACAAATGGCAATAACGCTTATTGTGTGCTGCCAACTAAACCGTTGCATAATGAGCCCAGCACAGGGCTAGAGGGCGCGCGGCACATTAGCCTAGCGGTTCAGCGAACCCAAACAACGGCAAAAACTAAATCAATAGGCGCGTGCATATTAATGATTAATTAAGCGAAATCTTTTGCGCATTTTAGCTGTATAGAGAGATAGAGAGAGAGGCAGAGAGTGCGGGCTAGAGCTAGGCTGATGGCAATTTGATTACCAAGCAGCCCTGACTGGTGAGAGCAGCTCAATAAATTTGTTACGTCAAAGGTTGTCAAGGCACTGATGATAGATGTGGGAGTCGATGGAAGCGGAGCTGGGCATAAGTCTATGCCTACATGTTGAGGAACTGCTAGAAATGACGATTACACAGGCCAACAGCATTTGGGTAGACTAAAATCAAAGTTTGCATTGCCAGAGGCTTTTTTCTGCTGGGCTGCGTGAGACTGTGACAGCAGCAGAGCACTTTTAGCTCAATATTTCTGTAGATATTCTAGCTTAAAACTGGCTTTATTTTGAGGTAGTCTTAGGTAACCCTATCTTATACCCCTGAAAATGGGCGTAAGGGCTTTAATGGTTTGTTGAAAATGTTTGTAAAAGCTAACAGAAGGCGTGACAGGAGCTATTAAGTAGATATATTCTTGATATCCGTCTGGCTGTCTGTCTGTCCGTCTCCCCTTTTCTCTTCTTTTATTCCTCTCTCCTGTTCCCTTTTCATCTTCCTCCTATTCTTTTCTTGATTTTACTTCTCTTTCTTCATTTTTCTTTTCTTGCTCTTTTCTTGTCTTCACTTCTTGTTTCTTCTGTTTATTCCTGTAAATCTTATGCAGCCCGAGTGCAGCGCGTGCGTAACGTTCCGGGTATCTTCTAGTCTGGCACTCCCGACTAAAGCACTCTTATTTATTTGTTATTTAATTTTTTTGTAAGTTTTTAAAACTTGTTAAAAAAGTAAAACGAGTTTTGAATATATATCTTTTCATAGATTTCCCATGTATTACTGCAGTTTTTTTTATCAACATTGTAAATCTTAAATAAATTCTTAAGTAAGCCAGTTTAAGCTGTTAATAACTAAACTTTGAATATGTATCGTACATAAACTAGATCTATCGAAGCAGCTTGGCATTGAAATTGTTTTCTAGCCACAGCAAAGCCCAGGTTTCAACAGAAGTTAACTTAGTTGCGGCTCCCAAATATTCAAATACAACATGATTCATTCGTATCATCATTTTATGGTAACATAAAATTACATTTCTAGTGCTACATGCCTATTAATTTTGACACATATTTTGTTTGCATATATACCTATTGAGCAGCTGAAATTAGTTCCACGCGAATAGCTCTTAAGGAAGCTGAGTTCCTAAGGGACAGTTGAGCGTATGAATATCAAAATTGTATCTAAAGCCCATTCAAACGTCTGCTTAACAAACTGGAATACTTTTGTGAGCTGTTGCATAACTACAAACAAAGCCTATATACCCTATATTAGAGCA
This sequence comes from Drosophila anceps, assembly GCA_035045945.1. Taxonomy (NCBI): domain Eukaryota; kingdom Metazoa; phylum Arthropoda; class Insecta; order Diptera; family Drosophilidae; genus Drosophila; species Drosophila anceps. Next base: position 6,293,931 of record JAWNON010000186.1, on the reverse strand, counting down.
TATCCTATATGCTTTTATATAACACCAGAAAGTAGGCTACATAAAATGGAAAAAGTTTTTTGTTTTTTTTTTTTACAGGTTTATGATATGCTATGAAAGCATAAATAAAGAAACTTTTCAGCTTCTAGGCAAATGCGCGCGAGTGTAATGCAGCGCAGACAAAAGAGTTAAATGTGCGTGTGTGAGTGTGTGTGTGTGTGTGTGTGTGTGTGAGTGTGTGAACGACGCTTGTAGATTTCATTTGCAGCCATAAAATATGTATCGCATGCGTGTTTATGGCGCAACAAACTCGCACAGATACTCGGCCAAGCAAAAGATACAGATACAAAAGTACAGCAAGGATATAGAGAGAGCGAGAGAAAGAGTGGAAGTGAGAGAGAGAGAGAGAGAGAGAGAGATGGAGAGATGTAGGTAAGCACATGACGCCACAGTCAAGTGATTTAGAAAGCCACGAGCTGGAACGACGACGCCATAAAATTATATTTAAATGCCATGGGCAGGTGGTTAGGCAGCCCCGCGATGCCCGCTCGCCGCTGCGCCCAGCCAACAGCAAAAAGAAAAGCGAGCATAAAAAAAGAATAATAATAATAGAAGAAAATTGCGAGCGAGGCAAGCGAAGGCCAAGGCGAATGCATGCTTAAATATATGTTTATATATATATATATATATATATATATAAAATATATATGTATTTGTGTTTGTTTGTGTGGGCAGGCAGAGGAAAAGTCTATTCAGTTGATGACGTTGACAGCAGCAGCAGCAGCAGCAGGAAGCAAGGCTGCTGCAGTTGCAGGCGCCGTGGTTGAGGTGAGGCGGTTAGCGGCTGGGGCCGATTGGGGCAGAGCCACGTCATCAGGCTGGCAGCCAGGCTTATATAAGCATGACCTCAGCAAGCGCCTGTGGCGCAAGCACAGCAACCCGCGGCGTTTACCTTGGCAGCAAGCAATACGTAATGCCCTGTGCTTAGTATGAAAAGAGGGCATATTAGTTTTGACTATCAGAATGCAAGCAGTAGACGATATGAGCTACAAATACATAAGCTGTTAGTGTATTGTAAGCGTAATACGAGTTAAGGCTTAAGTTACCAAGAGGTAATCGATAAATATCGATGTTTTTATGTATCTAAAGCATATCTCTAAGATTATATAACAGTTAGATATTAAGTTTATTATGTTTACTTTCCCATCTAGATATAGTTTCAATTTAAAAGCTGCTACTTATAGGCAAACACTTCTTTCTTTTGAAAATATCGATAAATATCGATTGTTAAGGCATTTATAAAGCATTTGAAGCATATTTCTTGGCTATTAATGTTTGTTTTTTAACTCTCGTCTCATATTGTACACATCTAAACATACTTTCAACTTAAATGCTTCTTCTTTAAAACAAAAACTCGTTCATTTAAAAATATCGATAAATTTGGATTGTTGGCTTTTATGATTTGATTCATTTTGTATATACTCTAAGGGCATTTCAGGCCTTGGCGTAGGACTTTATATCTATATAATATGTGCAAAAAGGCAGCCCAATAACAATTTATCGATATATATCGATTGCTACCTTTGTTATTTCAGTGATTTTTGTGTACTCTAAAGGCATTTGAGTAACTATGCAAAGATTTCTCATATATATCATGTCATACTGTGCAATCGGCTAGTTTAATGAAAAATTATCGATAAATATCGATATTTGAACAATTAGAAACTTTTCAATATATAAACCTAAATGAATTCCCTTTCATCTCAAGCCAACTTTCCACTGTTTCCAGGGCAACTGCAAGTCGTGCACTCCCCACCAAAGCTCAGCTCATTGCTCTCCGTTGTTACCACATCTATTTTTAATGCTGTTTATTTTTAGGCACAAAGCGCTTTGCAAGCTCCGTACGCTCGCTTGGGCCGCTCGAATTGAATTGTCTCAGCGGACAAAGCCGTGCCAACTGGGGAGCAGCGCGTCATGCCGTGGCTTAAGAACTTTTGCAAGTTGCAAATGCCACAGGGCCTTTGCCTGTTGCCTGTTGCATGCGGGCAACTTGTCCTGGAGCCTGCAGCGCAGCCAAAATTAAACTTGCCTGCACAACTTTGTCGGCGCATAGCATTAAAATGTTTGCAAAGTGCACATTGTAAATTAAGGACATAATTCTGGACATGACTGACTAGAAAATATCCTGCAAAGGGAGTTTTTTTTTAAATGAAATTTTACTTTTATTTAATTGAATTGAGGCGTTCGATTTTTGTAGGCCCAAGTTGCATGTCCAAAAATTATAAAAACTTTTTGACATATGAAAAAAGCTAAGAATTCCCAACTTACGGCTTAATAGCTTCTTTAAATCTGAATCATTTCTAATGTTCTTTTATATAGAACAGCCTTGTTTAAGATCGAAATTTTTACCAAGCAAAGTGAGCCAACTGAAAACAAGGATTTTCTTCAACAATTAGAGTCCGTCATGCAAGCTCTGGAAAGTGTGTTCATGTATGCGTGTGTCATATATGTACATTAATGCAACATAAGACAAGCGTAGCATGTTTGGAATAGCAGCTCTGCATAGGCTGCAGGGCATTACCTAGTCGGATACTGCCGACTATTGCACTCTTCCTTGCCCAAGTCTAATTTGCAGTTGTTATAATGTATTACCTTTAGCTTTTTAAATAATTATTGTATAATTATTATAGAGTAATTAACAAAGTTGAGTTTTGTCTGCTCCAAACAGAAAAAAAAACAGTTCATTCCAAAAACAATTTCAAGCGCCTCTCTCGCTCTCTCTCCCACCCGCCCCCGCCCCCGCCCCACACAGCTCACGTGTTTGCTATGGAGCGTGGGCGTGTCAAAGGCATATAATAGCCGCCGTTTGTTCGCTCCGCCATCGTATACCATCTATGTACTCATACATATACATATACATATACATATGTATGTGCATATGTATGTGCATGCATGTGTTTAAGCGTAGAACGCGGCGTATACGCAATACGTTCGCTTGCCCCAATTGTTCGCTGAGTTGTTTCATTTTTACTGCTGTTGCTACTGTTGCTACTGTTGTTGCTGTTGTTGTTGCTGTTGTTGTTAGCCAAGGACACGCAGCGCCTTGGCGACGCGCCCGTCTTTAGTTGGCTTTATTGTTTCTATTCCCATTTGCAGCTTTTTTTTTTTTATTATTATTATTTTTATAGTTTTTGCTCTTGCTCTATTTTTGTTATCTATTTTTCCTCGTTTTGATTTCCCTGGAAACGCTTTTCAGTTTTTGTTGCAGCGCTGCGTCGCGCTGTTATAAATTAGTTGCGACAGCGCGCAGCGCGCAGCGCTGCCTCAACATCAGCTTTTTGCTGCCTTTCCATGCAGCTGTCGCGGCCCGGGCCAATGCGGCGTATGCGTAATAAATGAAACTTGCGCTAAGGCTAAGGACAATTGTGTCCTGATGCCGGCTATAAAAAGCAAGCACACACACACACACACACACACATACATGCATGCATATATATGTATGTACAGTCAATCAATAAAAAAGCAGTTCCTAAACAACAACAACAATCTGACTGCAACTTGACATTCAGCGAAGGCGTCCAAAGCCAGAGTCAAAGCCAAAGCGAAAGCGAAAGCCAGCGCAAGTGCAATCAATATGCCAATGCATCAATTTGTCAATTGTTGTTGTCGCTGCTGTTGCTGGCAATAGTTGTAGCCTGTTTATTTGTTGCTATTATTTGCCATTTGATTGATAAGCCCCAGGCAAAAGCGCGCCACGCCAATTGGCAGGAGTTATACGGGCTGCACAGTGGGCCAAAAATATGAGAAGATGAAGACAGATTTAATTCAAATGAAGCGTGAGAAAGAGAGAGAGAGAGGAAGGAAGAGAGGGAGACGGAGATAGAGAGAGACAATCTGGATAGAAGCCAAAGTAGATAGATAAAATGGAATATAAAGAAGAGAAGATAGAAATTCAATGTGTGAGAGATCGAGAGAGACAGGGGAGAGGCTAGAGCAGGACAAAGAAAATGGGAGAAAGAAAGAGAAAAATAGACATATATAGAAGGAATAGAACGAGACAGAGAGAGAGAGAGAGCGAGAGAAATGTCGGTAGAGAGGGGTTAAGCAATATGGGCGTCAGGGAGAGGGAGAGAAAGAATGACAGATGCAGAGTAAGATATGTAAACAGATAGCGATAGCGATATAGGCAGAGAGAGAGAGAGAGAGAGAGAGAGAGAGAGAGGGGGAGTGAGAGAGAGAATGAGAGTGAAAGTAGAGAAAGTGAGTGGCAGCTAGAGGAATATAAAAATATATGGGGTCAAATAGAGAGAGAGAGAGAGAGAGAAAAGATAGAGACAGTTAAAGTGTTAAACGGGAGATAGAGAGATAGAGAAAGTTCAAGGTTGAGAAAGAAATGGAGTTATAGAGTGAACTCGATATGAAGATATGGAAAAGAGACAGGGAATGTAAAAATAGACTAGGCAAATATATATAGCAATCTAAAGAAGTATATAGACAAAATAGAGATGGAGAAAGAAAGAGAGACAGATGTAGAGAAAAGTAGCTAAAGGATATATATACAAATAGAGAAAGCCAGAGAATAGAGGTGCGCCTGCAATACATCGACTGCTGCTATTGATCAATTTAACTTTATCTTTATTGATATTCCAACAATTTATTTGTCAGCTTTACGATATTTTCATGATATTATCTTGACTAAAAACAACTATCATATTTTAGGCCACATCGAATTGCATTTTGCCCACTGTGCAGTACTGAGGGTTTCGTATCAGCTGTGTGCTGCAATTGCCAATTGTATAACAAAGAAAGCGAGCGAGAGAGAGAGAGAGAGAGAGTGAATGTGAGAATGAGGTAAGAAGGAGTGTAAGACAGAGATGGAGCGTGTGCTAGAGAGAGAGAGAGAGAGCTGCTACTGCCGCTGTGTTGCTTCACTGCTATTTCATTTGCAATTTATTGCTCTATGTTATTTTGATGGCGCTGCGTCGCCAGCTGCATGTGACTGTGGCTTGTGGCACAGTTTGACATTGGGCCAATTTGCTTCTGCAGTTAGCGCTGCAGCTGCTTACCCTTCGACAATTGCTGCCAGTCAACCAAGTCTGATATAGTCATATACATGTATGTATCTATTATATAAATCACTGTAGCCAGCCCTCGTCTTATCGCTGACCATTTAGTTGCGGGTGTGGCCAAGGTTTGTCCAAATAGTTTCCCTGGTTGAGTCGACGCCTGTGACAGACAGCGCCTCTTGACAGCTGACGTCGTCGCTTGTCTGTTTTGGTGTTTTGGGCAATGCTCAAACGCCTATTCAGTAAATGTTTCTATTTATGAGAGACGCCAATGGCACTGACAGGCGGGCATGATAAGTCACAGCTCCGTCTCAGCTGCTAGACTACGATCATAAATACATAGTAGCTGGCATTAACTAGGCTTTGCACGATTTCATTGTATTGTGAATCAGCCAAGAGGAAATATACTAGAAAAGAAATCCCCTGCTGTCAACTCAAGACAGTCAAATGTCGTTGATCGTTTAACTAACGTTCAAAAAACCGTCACTAAAGCTTATCATAAAGTTCAATTACGTCATGAGACGTCAACTACTGTCTACTGCCAGCTCGTGTGGTTTTTGATGGGCGTAGATCTGCAGTGATTTAGTCAATCAATCAATTAGCTAATCAATCAGTCAATCAGTTTATACAAATTGTATATATATATCTAAAGCAGACTTCTATGAGCTCATCAATGTGAACTGCTGTAACAATTGCAGTCTTCTGGCACGTATAGTTTATGATATTAATCAGTCTCCTGGCATCTTTCGTTTGTAATCTGCATCAATCACTAGTAGGTCAGTCAATCAATCAGTCAATTTGGACACATATTTACATAAATTTATATAGAAAACTCGCATTTCACTAATAAAATTTGATTTCTTTGCACAATTTAGTCTCGTAGCATCTACATTTGGCACACTGCACAGATATTCAATCAGTCAATCAATCAATCATTCTTTCTAAATTAACAATTATCTAATTTGTATGCCTTTTAGGTTTCATTTAAGTCAAAAAAAGCCTAATAGTACAAAGATTCAAGCATGCTTAGCTCTTAAGAACGTGCTCTTCAGTCAATCAGTCAATTCATTAGTCAATCAATGAAGCTATCCATACAAGTACTTATATTTATAAAGGCTAAGCTTGGCTTAGTTCACATAAGTCTCAAAATTTGATCTGCTTAGCTTTCTAGCTGCTTTAGTTTGCCCTTTGCCTTGCTTTTCAGTCAGTCAATCAATCAATCAATCAATCAATTAGAGTAAACTTAGAGTTGTTATATATACAAAGGTAACAGCTATTTGTGACTAAAGATGTATTTTCCACTCATCTTTCACTCTAGTCCTTACCTAGACACCCATAGACTAACTGTGCTATATCTTCAGCTCTTCCGCTTTACAGAGTATTTAAAGAATATATAGACTAAATATCTTCAAAGAATATATAGAGTGTTTCATAGTCTATGCGTTATTCCTGAAAATATTGCCACAATTTCTACTTAGCCGAATTGTATTTGGCTTTTTTTCCCCGCATGTTTTTATATTTAGCACTCGGTTGTTTGGCATGTCTATATACTATATAGATATATATATCTACTAAATATATACTATATGTACATGTTTGGTTTGTTTTTATGTATTTACCATTTACTCTCACTTTCTAATTCCCATTTTGGCTTTCGGCTCAGTGATAACAGATGTCTGGCTGCAGCAGGGGGGGAACGGAACGAAACGGAACACGCGACGTGGCCCAAACACACGTTGCGGTCGTAAATCTTGGCGTAGGCGCGTTCAACTCGGAAAATATGTGACAGACACATGAATATACATAGATATATATATATATATATATATATATATATAAATAAATGAGCTATATATATCTATATATCTGTATATATAGAGGAACATATGCTACGATTTGATCAGCTAAGTGTGGGCATATTATGTTGCGGTTTATCTATAAAGCATTTGTGCTTAAATACTTTGGAAATAACAAATTAAGTGGAAATTTGTAACTGTGTTGTATGATAATTGGTCGAAGGCCTTTTATACTAATGAAGTTGGAAAAGTGCGTGGAATATGTTAAAATATATCTTTAGATATAAAAGAAATTATTATAATTATAATTATATTTATATTTGTTATAATTTCATAATCCCAAAGCGCTTAGTCTTAGATCTAATGAGTTCCGCATCAGCAAATACTTTATGCTAATCTAATTTAGCTGATTAGAATAGTGAGACTAAAACATTTTTTAAATTAAGAAACTTATTTAAAATACTTAAAAAATAATTAAAATAAATACAAAGTTGTAGCATATGATGCGAAAACAATTTGCCTGCTTTGGATTACGGATTGGATTATATTACATTATATTTATATTTTATATTTTGTAAAAAAAATATATATATTTTTCAAATAATTTAATTTAAGCTTTCAATATTTTTTTTTATTTATTTTAAAACAGTTTCTCTTCTTTTTTTAAATTAATAATAAAAAAATGTATTAAAACAATATTAAAAGCAAACTTTTTTCTAATATTTTTTTTTAATTCATATATAATATACATATATGATTATATTGAATTTATATATTTTCGTATGCAAAGATTTTGGTTAGGTTTTTTTTTATTATTTATTTTTATTTTTCTATTATTTAATTTAGTTTTTTTTTTTTTTTTTAATATATTTATTATTTAATTTAGTTCAAGCTGCGTTTACCTTGCCTTAGTTTTCTTGTAAACAAATTTTTATTGATATTAAATTTGTTTTGGCAAAGATGAATCGAAAATCTGTTTCATTTCCAAATGTTCCAGTGGCTTGCCAAATTTCAGCTTTCCTATATTCCGGCATCACTCTTTATATGCAATTTTCTTTTAAAGTTTCTTCATTAAAAACTTTTTTAAAAATATTATTAAACTGACTAATATTTTGAAATATTTCCTTCGATAATCTTAGTTATTTTTTTTATATTATATTATATTTTATATTTGTTTTTATATTTCAAAATGTTTTTTCTTTCCACTTAATTAGTAGAGCCTGTGTTCTATATTCTTAAATGGCGCTGAGCAACGGTAAATATGCCCTTGGAAAAACCCATGCATAATACATATGCATATGCATACATGTATATATATATCTATATATATATATATATATATAACATATATACACATACATATACATCACGTATGCAGTGGAATATTGTGTTGCAGCTGGGCTAATTGTGAGCGTGGGTGGAAAGAAAAACAATTACGTCGCGGCTCATAAATGTGGCAATAAGAACAAAAGGGTGGCTTAACAAGAAAAACGGCGGTGAAATTGAAAAGAAAAAAAACGTGTAAGAGGGAAATGTGTGGCAAAGCGAGGAAAAGTGAGGAAAAGTGTGCGGCATGCGCCATTTGGCATGTAAATTAGAGGCCAGCCTTGAAGTATGCAATGTAATTTGTGCGCTGGACGCACGGCGCAAAATGTTGCATGCAGCCAGCCATGTGTGAAAACTTGCAACTGTGCCACAAGCAGCCAAACAGAGGAAGAGAGAGAGAGAGAGAGAGAGAGAGAGAGAGAGAGAGAGAGAGAGTGGGAGAGAGTGGGAGCGAGCGAGAGCTAGCTTCGATCTGAAGACCCTTGAATTATGCAAAAGGCAAGCAAAGACGACCTTGAAGTGAGGCGCAGCGCATAGCTGGTGGCGCCACAGCCGGTGGCAAGGTGTGAAATTTCCCATTGTGTGATCGATAAAGTGGCCCATGTCTGTGGCATGATTATGATACGGGCGGGCGGTTGGTCGCTCGCTCGCTCGGTCGCTCGGTCGTTCGCTCGGTCGGTCGTCCTTGAGCAAAAAATTTACGACAAAATAAACAACTTGACGGGCAGGCAAAGAAAGCCGAAGAAAGCGGCTATAGATAAGGACGCAAGGACACGCCAGCAGCAGAAGCAGCAGCAGCAGCTCAGCTGGGCTCGGCTCAATTTTATGACAGTAGCACGACTTCCCCACCTCCTGCACACCCACACAAAAGACAAATAAAACAAAAGTTGTTCATAAAATGTAGCGAAGCGAAAGAAAAGGATACGCATGCAATATCCCCAAATAGATACAAGTTTCAGCGAATTATCTAAATACGAAAAGTTCTACTATTTATTCAAAAGTTCAAAAGCTCTTTTCTTTATATTTATATTTTAAACTTATTTTACTTCATCTCATTTAACGCAATCATATTTTTGCAGGCACTGTTAAATCAGTTTCAATTGATAAGCCAATGCCTGTCAAAGTTGCATGCATGTGTGCGTGTGTGTGTGTGTGTGAGAGAAAGTGTAACACTTAAGCTGTAGCAACGCAGGCAGCGCAGCTCAAATGAGCTTTTCAATATTTACGCAGTGACTTGGCTTTGGCTGCTGCTAATCTCAACTAGCTGCTGACTGCGCTGCCACTGGCTCGGTCTCTGCCTGATGCCTGTGCCCTCTGCCTGTGCCTCTGCCTCTGTTTCTGTCGCTGCCTCTGCCTGCTGCCTGCTGCCCGCTGCCTCTGCCTCTGGCTCTGCTCGCTAGCCAAACATTTTTTGCATTGAGCTTTTCAAGTAAATTTGCTTGTTTGCGCTGCCTATTTGAGGCACAGCTGCACAGGAACTGCGGAGACGTCGACGCAGCTGCTGCGCAGCATTTGGCAGCTAGAACCGTTAGGCTTTCGCATTGGCTTTGGCTTTGGCTTTGGCTTTGGCTCTTGTGGGCATTTTGGGGTTGTTTATGTTTTGCTTTGCTGCTGTTGAGGTAGGATGTGTGTGTGCGTGTGAGTGTGTGTGTGTGTGTGTGTGTGTGTGTGTGTGTGTGTGTGTGTGTGTGTGTGTGTGTTGCTCATGTTTCTAGGTGTGTCTATCGTTGCAGCCAGTGTTGTATACTCACCTTTGACTTGACATCTTTTGAGTGCTGTTCAACATTTTTTATATTTATTAATTTAGGTTACTGATTAGATTTTGTTTTTGTTTGTTGTTGGTGTTGTTGTTTGTTGTTATTTATTGTTGTTGTATAATTAGTTATATATTTATTACATTTTGTCTTGAACACTTTGTCTTTATCACTTTGTTTGGCTGCAACGGTTCAGAGAAAACTATCAAACGTCTAGGTGCGTGGCCGGATCTTATTACCGTTCGCGGCCCCCCGCTCATAAATCAATCAAATAATATTTTAATACATGTATTTAAATAAATGATAGATAAACGTTAAATTATAGATACCAAAACAAAAACAGCCGTTTCAACTGTTTAGATTTGGGCTTAAAATAACATTTAGATAAATGTAAATGTGGGGCATTAGATGGGCTTTGGTAGGTGGGGCACAGTGATAACACGCTATGGCGCACAGCTGCCTTTGTTGTTAATCGAGGTTTATTTAGTTAATGATATAGAAATTATGAGATTTTTTAATGGATTTGTAGAATTTTATATTATTTAAGAATTTTTATGCATTTTAATCAGCAAGTTTTATAATTTAGTATTACGTTTTTTTTTTAATTTTATTTCAAATAATTTTTTTTATATTAAAAAGTTGTTTTATTTTTAATTTTTTTTTAAAGTTTATATATTAAATATTTTTTAAAAGTATTCTTAAATTGTACGTATCAGTTTTCATCAATTTATAGCATTAATTAAATGTCTGATTTTTTTTAAAATTTTTTTTTTTTAATTTACACCAAGAATTCTGACTTTTAGTAAAACAGTTTATATATTTTATCAGGCTTGGTTTTGTTTTATATTCAAACAATTAAAATTTTTCGTAAAAGTTTATAAAAAAAAATAATTTTACTGCTTTTTAAAAGTAATTTAAAATAAGAAAAATAAATGAAGAAAAAATTTGTTTAAAAATAAGAGAAGCTAAGAAAAAATAAATAAAAATATACATGCTTTTGCTTTAAATTTTGCATTGTTATTTTTTTTTTTCAATTTTACTTTTAGCTAATTTTAATTTTCTCAATGTTAAAATATATAAAAACTGTTAAATGTTGTTTACTAATTTTTTCTAGATGTTTCATGTATTAAACAAAAAATTTTTAATATTTTGTTCAACGCTTTTTAATACATTTTGCAGCATTTCTTTTTATTTAGTTTTGGTTTTCAATTAATTTATTCTAAAACATTTTGTTGAACACGAAAATTTCTTGTAGTTTGCACAATTTTCATTTAATTTTCACACACGTGCTACCTGGCATTGATGTTGCCCCAATGTTTTTGGGGCACATGCCACAGTTTTTTTTTTGTGTTTTACTTGTTGGCTTTTCTTGTGCCTTGGCTGCTTCGGCTGCTGCTGCTGCCTCGCTTAGCCTTCAACACACACACAAGCAAGCAAGCGCACACTCACACACACACACATACACACACGCAGTGTCTGTGTAACATGTGCGCAGGTGTGCGCCTTGACTTGTATCTGTTTCTTTTTCTTTTTTTTTTCAATTATTCACAAGTTAATTAAATAAATTTGCATAATTTACTTGCTGCAAATGGGTAAATTTCGATAATTTCCTGCTTTTAATTTTATTTTCGCCCGTTTCTCTCGTTGACACACAAAATAGTTGGAAAGAATAATCAAGTGAAAAAACTTTTCTTGTTTTTTTTTTTTTTTTTTTTTTTATTTTTTTTGTTGGCCAAAAGCGGAACAGAAAGAACAGAAAATTTTGTTTGCTGGCCGCCGTACGCCTGTGTGCGTGTGTATTGCTATGTATATGTGTGTGTGCGTGTGTTTGTGTGTGTTTGTGTCTGACTGTTTCCAACAACCACTGAACGCGCCCGCGCTGCTGCTACTGCTGCTGCTGCTGCTGCTGCTGCTGCTGCTGCTCGATGCGTGCGTACGTGCGACGCGCTGAATGTCTGACTGGCGACTGGGCCAGCGTATCGAACTTCAATTGGACTAACGCCCCGAGTGAGAGAGCGAGAGCACGCGAGAGCGACTGTGCTGGAACGCGCGCCTGCAACAACACGCAACAGGAAGAGACTGAGACTGCGACAGAGAGCGAGAGAGAGAGAGAGTGAGAGCGTGCGAGCTTTCGCCTAGTTTATGTGCGACGCTTTTTTCGCCGAGCTTTTTTAACGCACATGGCATTTGTTTATATTTGTTGGTCTTTCCAGTCGCCACTGACTGGAAGCGGCGGCGGCGGCGGCAGCGTCGACTCCTCTGCTGTTATAAATAGCCCATTGCATATTTTTAGGCCGCATTTGCGGCGAGTGCGCATGAACTGAACGGGCAGAAGATGGCAAAAGACTGAAGAACGAACGTCTGTCTTTAATTTTGTATTCGTTTAAACAGTATGATTGCGTTTGGCGTAGAAGTGGAGGGGGGAGGGGCTCTCAAAATTTACAGGTTAAATTGGTCAGTTCGATAATTTTAACGAAAATGAATGAAACTGAAATCAAAATGGCAGCAGGTGACAAAAGCTCGCTTGCTCAATCCACTGCAGCGGCGTTCGCCTCGATGCCCGTGTGACCAATGTTCAATTGCATTTCGGCCTGTGAGTGCCGCAGCGGATACAGATGGTCCATGTGATCGATGAAGGGCCGCACTCCCTCTGGATTCTTCATATACTTGGCCACACTGAGGATGATGTGCCGATAGATCTGATGATCGCGATACGCAGCATTCGGACGTCGTTTCTGAGGTGGTCTGCAATAAACGCAAACGAGCAGTTAATGGCCCAACGGCGAGCGATATATAGAGACTGAGGGAGCTCTAAGTAAACAGATCACAAATGGGATCGCAAATGGAGAAATGGCTAAGATAATTTCAAATGGGAAATTTCTAAAATATTCTGTTTGATCAGGATTTCTACATACAGCATGTATGTAGGGCAGAAGAAGAGGGAGTTGTGTCATTGAAGAAGTGTAGGAGGAGGAGGATAGAGAAGAGGACGACGGAAGAGGTGCAGAAAGAGGAAAGGGAGGAGCAGAAGGAAAAAGAGGAGGGAGAGGAGATGAGGAAAGAGGAGGGGCAGGAGAAGGAGAAAGGGTACAACAACTAGAACGAGGAAGCGGAAAAAAGAAGAAGAGGTGGAGGAGAGTGAAGGCGAGTGGAAATGGAGAATGAAGAGAAGTGGATGAGAATAAGGAACTAGTGGAGGTGAAGAGTAAGACGGAGAAGGACGACAAGGAGGATAAAGAGATTGAAGTGAAGAAAGAGGAGGTGGAAATTGCGGTGAAGGAGGAAGAAGGATGTAGTGAAGCAGATGGAGGAAGAGTGAAAATAAAAGTGGAAATGTAATCGGAGATTGAGTAGAAGGTAGAGGAAGAGATAGAAATAAAGTTCAGTAGAGATGGAAGAGAAAATTGGGAAGAGGTGGAAAAGGAGGTGGAACATATAGTAGAGGAGGTGAAAGAGGAGGTGAAAGAGGAGATGAAAGAGGAGGTGAAAGAGGAGGTGGAAGAGAAGGTAAAGAGTTGGAAGCAGGTGAAAGAAGAGGCGAAAGAGGAGATGAAAGAGATGGAACAGTATGGAAAAGGAAGTGGACGAAGAGGTGGAAGAACTGTTGGAAGAAGGGGTCGATGATGAGGTGGGAGCGAGATGGAAGAGAAGGTAAATGGAAGAGGAAGCGGAAAAGGTGGTGGAAAAGTATTTTTACAAAGGGGTCGTAGATATTCAAGCTTTTTTTTCGAGTTTTATGTTAAAAATTGTAATATATATGTAATATGTCTATATATAAAATATGTCGAATGCATATTGACTATTTTTCATATAAATTGTTTCTGCATTTTTGAGCTTACCGTTCCTGGGCGCGCTGAATGACCCGTCTGCGTTGAACAATCTCAGTTCTCCGGCAGCTTTCGCAGTAAGCGAAGTAGCCGCAAATGGAGATGACAATGACGGCAATGGTGTAAATCAACCAGCTCCAGCCGAGGAAGCTGCAACAGACACGCATTAGTCAAATCTGAATCTGAAACTGAATCTGAATCTGAATCTCTATCTGTCTCACTCTAGCTTTCATTCTACCTCTATCTCTTCCATTTATGCTTACGTCACAAATGTTGCATTCAAATCCTTCCAGATTTGCGAGACATTGTCGCGCGGGTTCCTCTTAGCCTCGTTCCTCCAGAAGGCAAACGAGAACATGGTCCTTATATGGATATTATTTTTTTTGGAATAATTTTTGCCTACAACAAATGTGTGTCAAGAAATTTATGTTTATTGCCAAGATGTATTTACTTGTTGTCCGTAAACTGTATAGAAGTCGTAGCACAACGAAGCGAACGCCAAGCAAGGCCAACTGCGAACAGTAGGCTCTAAAGTAACTTTCAGCTGACGACTGGTTCCAGTAGCTCCGATTTGTGAACAGTGAGTCATACAAAGTAAACTTGAAACTGCTAGCACTAAAGCAGTTTATAAAAAGAACTAGAACTGGTTCCTTGTTCCAGTCATAGTAATAAATCAGTTTATTAGACAACCATTTTCATTTCTATCAAATTAATAACTGAGCTGAACCATTCCAGTTCAAAAGAACCAATTATGTAGTGGAGATGGAAGAAACTTTTCTCAAATTAAACTTGGAGCTTGTAAATGTCCACAATTGGGTTCTTTAAATGAACTTTTTCTGGGAATTAGTTCCAAATAGGTTAAAGTTGATTATTGCATGGTGAACTGGTAGCTCAAAATATATAATTAATGGTAAGAAAACTAGTTCCAAATTGAACTTTGGGCTTATTTATGTGAAAACTCTTGTACTCTAAATGAACTTCAAAAATATTTTTATTGGAACTATTCGAACTAGTTTCAATTTGTTAACAGCGCACTGAACTAGTAGTTCAAATAGCATAAAAATGGTTGAGAAAATTAAAAAAGAACTGAAATTTGGTCTGTCGTATGTGAAAAGTCGAATCAATTGGAATTTTCATATAATTTTCTTGTTGTTCTCATTGAAATTCTTGAACAGCGTTTGGAATTAATTAGCGTCTTGTCATCTGTAGCTTATCCTTAACAACGAGGAAGTTGTTTATAATTGTTTTGCGCATTTTCATGCTTAATAAGGCGTCAAGGTCGCTACGATCGACGATCGACTCGACGATCAGTTGATCAATTGATCAGTTGATCGCAGCGCTTAATGCTAACAAATTCGAGTCGAGATTCACTTTGTCTGTGAGAAATCTCGATTTGGCGAATTGGCGAATTGTCGATTCGTGCTCTTCCGTCAACGTCGTCGCATCGACTGGGAAAGCGTGATCAAATAAATTATCTATGGAGCTCTGTGTGGCGGCAGCGCAGCTGAACGGTGTCAAAAGATCTTTTCAGCGCATACATTTGACAATTTGCTCGGACACATGAGCTCGATTTATGGCCAACTCTTTGGGCCATAGACAGAGACACAGACACAGACACAGACACAGACAGAGCCACATGGAGGGGGCTATGGCGGTGCCCATATGACATTGCATATTGCTCCAAATTGTCGGCCCAGCCCATAAGAAAGAAAACAAACCAAAAAATAACAAAATTGTGTGTATGCCTGCGTGACGGGGCTAACAAAACAAGCAAATTGCAATGCAGACAGCGTCAGTTCCATAATAAAATGATCCTAACTCTCGATTCTGCTGACACATGCTGCCCCCAGCTCCAGCCACAGCTCCAGCTCCAATTCAAATCGAAGTTCTAAGCTTATGCAAATACTCTTATTGGAGTATTAGGTATATATAATAGGTATATTTTTATACAGTTTTAGAGTCACAGTTACCTCAACTGGAACACTGCTCTAAAACTGTATGTGCTTAGAATGCCATTTCAACTGTTAGGCAACTGCGGATTGCTCTACTTGTCTAACAGTTTGACAGTCATTCTGAAACATTTACTATTTGAAAGGCATATTCCATGATCATATGTTAAAAGTAAGTTCTTTTCATACAGTTTAAAGTGACGTCAGTTTGACATGCACACATTTTTTTGCTATTCTTTTAAATTCATTTAAAATAAGTTCGGCTACAGTTTTAGAGTCAATAAATATTAGTTAATAGTATATGTGATAAACAAATATAATAAATATCAATAAAAACGAAAAACGAGGGTAGACTGAAAAATTAACGTATTAAATATATATAAAAATTTTAAAAATCGAAAATATAAATATTTTTTAAAATAAAAATATATACAGCTGTGGTCATAAGACTTAAATTAAACTATATATTTATATATTTCTGTACCTTCAAGTTGTTTTCAAAATATTATGGCTATTACAAAATTTTGTTCAACATTTCAGTCGCACTACTATTTTTCTGACCACAGCTGCGGTCACAAAAATAGTAGTGCGACTGAAATATTTTTTTATTATATTCTAAACAAGATCCAAAATATTGCAAACGATCCTAGAATTGTTTTCTCTTTTTCTAATCAGTGTTTTCATTTATAATTAAAACAGGGTATTTCACAGTCGTCGCTTCCTTCAAGTACAACGTCTGTTGAGTGCTTTTATAAGCCAATTCATTTTTATGGTATTTTTTTTTTTATTAATTATTTTTGTTTATTAGGTAATATTTTTTTTTTTCTAATAGCAAAAGTGAGAGAATTTGTAGATCATTTTTGGAGAGCTGTATGAATTTGAATAGAATTTTCTGAGCGGTAATTTCACAAAGAACAATTGAAATTGTTTTTCACTGGAAACATAAAAGTTAATTTCGAATAGTTAAATAAATTTGTGAAGCTCCACATTTATGTGGGGCATTGGGCGTTACGTAGAGCTTGTGGAAGTGCGTATACCTCGCCTGATAAGCTGGCACAAATTGTCGGAGATCTTGAAGATTGTTTGCCATGAAGTGTTTACCTGTTCACGGTTTTCGATTCGATTCGATTCGATTTGATTTGGTTTGAAACGCTTTGATTCGATTGCCACTTAAAAACTTGATTTGACTTTTTTCGGCTCATCAAATTTCGGCTGTCAAATTAACCGAAAAAAAAAACATAATCGAAACTTAATGGGAGATGTCTGTGATGAGGGGCGCCCACACGAAATGCAAATGAATTGTTATCAGTTAATTGTCAACAGCTATCCGCCTCCCTGTCTCTCTCTCTCTCCTTCTCACTCTCTTTCTTCGTCTCTCTTTCTTATCATAAAAGGCGCGTGGGTGTTCCTGCACACAATAAACGGCAGCTAATAGGCCCCATTTAATACCTTTTGTGATCAGTTATAAAGCGCAGCTGAATGCCTGACCAAATCCTGCTGGCCAACAGTTATGCACAGTGGGTGCGTGGGGGAGGGGGGGGGGGGGGGCAGTTACATAGATGTCACTGCATTTGGGCAAGGGCAGCGAAAACAAGTTCTTGTGGCATCTGTGTGAAAGATCGTCTCTAAATGGGCTGCTCGCCATGGCCAAGCGCAAATATTTAAGTTAACAACTCGCCACTGAAGAAGAACATGAAGAAGCAGCAGAAGAGGAAGAACAACAGTGCCATAAAAGCATAAACCGCAACTGCAACAACAGCAACTCTCATCTATGTGTCTGCATCTAGCTTGCGGGGGCGCAACGTTCAAAAGCCAACAAGAATAACATTGTTTTCTATTTGTGTAGTCGAATATTGAATACTCTTAAATAATTTTCATATTAAATAGAGTAAGATGAAAGAGAGAGAGAAAGAGAACAGAATATAGTTAAATTGATCAAGAATATATATTTAATTTTTTTTTATTTCTTCCAAGCGTAACATATTGTATGAGAAAATTCGAGTGGCTCTCTGCAAGAGTAGCGAACAACGGCAGCGACAACAGCAGAGCTGCAGCAGAGCATCAGAAATGCAACAGAGCTGCAGACTAGCAGCAGAGCATCAGAAAAACAGCAGAGATGCAGAGCAGCAGCAGAGCAGCAGCAAAGCAGCAGCAGAGCTGTAGCCAGTCGAGCAGCAGCTGAAGAGCAATAGCTACAGAGCAACGGCAGAAAAAGCAACAGCGGCAGCAGAGGAGTTACAGCAGCAGAAGTGCAACCCAGCGGAGCAGCAACAGAGAAGCAATACCGGCAGAGCAGCAGCAGAGAAGCAACGACAACAGTCGAGCTGCAACTGCAACCACAACACCATCAAGCAGCAGTTGCAGTTGCTGCTATGGCTGACGTCGCCGTCAGCATCGCACCGAAGAGGAAAGAAAGCGAACTTGCTCTTCGACGGCAGCCCAAATCCGACGATCAGCTCGATGCAGCTCGGCACGACGTGCTGTTGCGACCGGCCGAACGTTCGGTAACTGGACTTGGACTTTCGGTTTCGGTCGTGATCTCAGTGCTTGAGCACAGTTCGTCTCGGGACTTCTAAGCGAACAGTTGTGCTTTTGGCTGCGCCGCAAGCAGAGCTCCTCCAGTGTGCAATCGACCGGCGATCAAATATCACGCACTGAACGTGATCAGTGATCCGCAGGGAAAATCGCTTGAAAAGATTTTTACGGCATTTTTATTTGGCATACGGAAGCAGCAAATGTTTATACAATTTTTTACGAATTAACGCACACACAAACATATATGCATACGGTATAAGCATCAATATATACATATATAATTTATTACACAAACGAATGCCGCATATCTGCTTAATGTCAGCGCGAAAAAGTTCAATTTATTGTTTGTGATTGCAAATTTGACATAATTCGTGTATTTAATACACGCCCCGTCGCTTCCTCGAACTGCACATTCATCTTATCGCAACGTATATACAGATATACATCAATATATAAGTATATATATATATATATATATATATATATATATATATATATATATATAGATATTTCTATAGCTGTTAGTTGGCAGCCTCCAGAACTTGGCCAATTGATTTGAACGTAAGTTAAATGCAAATTCATGTTAATCGCAATTAATTGCAATTATTTATAAAGTTGACATGCGACATTTCCTAGTTTGGGCATGCCTTGGTGCATTCATCTTGCTCAAAGATCGGACAAGACAACATATACTCTAAGCCAATTAAAGAGAACTCTGAGCTTGTGCTTTTTACTATATCAAAATTGACTGACCTTATAAAAACAAAACTTAGATAACCTTGAAATTATTATTAAACTTTTGACAACAAAATAAAATTGTGAATTTTGATGATTACCAATTAGGGAAAGATTATTAAGACGATGTTATATTTAATATATATATATATATATATATATATATATATATATATATATATATATATATATATATATATATATATATATATATATATATATATATATATATATATATATATATATATATATATATATATATATATATATATATATATATATATAGTATGTATATATATATATATATATATATATATCTGTATATCTATACCAATATTTATATCTATATCCCTAACTTATTAAATTTCTGCTTTGCTTCTATGTATTGTCTTTTAAAATCTATTAGCTATATCTATGCGATATGTTGATCTCACAAAGAGTACATGATTCACATTTGAAAGTATTTTTACTATACCCATAATATTTGGCCAGGTGTGAAACTTACATTACCTTTTAATTACCCATTTTGATGTTCAGTTCATTTATGACGTCTCGAGGAAATAATAAAACAGAATTGTTGTTGTTTTGTGATTGTACAAATATGTATCCTAGAATTTCCGTTCGCATTGAAAATCGTGTGACAAAAAAAAAAAAAACAAAACAAAACAAAAATTAAATTGTGACATTGTCACGATCGCAGAATGTCGATCGTGCTGCATATGGAAATAAAATAGAAATAAATATATATATTTCATGATTTGCGCAATTTGTGCTAGAATAGAGCATATATGTACAGATACACACATATATAACTAGACTATATATATATATATATATATGTCTATATGTTCTTCAATATGTCTAGTCTGAGTAATGTGCATAAGTTTTCGAGCTTTTCGTTTTTTTTTTGGCTAAAGCGCATGTTAGACTCGGCTCTCCATAATTTTCAGTTTTGTAATATTTCTTGTTTCTGCTTTTCTAATTAACCGAAAGTCATTTGCATGAATAACGCAGCTAACGGTAAATGGGGTTTATGTCTTTTGTCTGTACCAGACAAAACTCTCTGGGTCAGACAACAAAGACATATGTATATATATATATATATGCATATATACGACGTGGATTTGGACTGCGGCTTGAGCACGGACTGGAGGCTGGGCACTGGGAGAGCGGGAACTGGAGTTGACTGGTAGGATTGCGGCTGCGGGCCGTGTAAGGCGTTTATTTTTTTTTGTGCGTGGGCGTGACCAACGCCCCTTTTTACAGCTGCCAAGCAATTAGCAAAAGACGCTGGGACAGCAGCGCCTACAAAATACTTGTTACAAACTCGAGTTGATTTTTTTCATATATGCCAAATACCCATTAAAAATCATTTGACTGCGGGTAGACTCTTTCGTCTTCAGCCGTTTTCTGTCTTGAGTTGGTATTTTCTGTAAAAGTTGCGTGGATAATTCCACGCAGACACATGAAAAGTTATTTAAGCGGGGGTCGACGGACTCTCTCTCTCTCTCTCTCTCACATACACTTTTTATCATTGTCTGTCTCACTCTTTCTCTCCCTCACATTCACTGCATATTCGTTTCCAGTTGTCCTTATAATTGCTCTTTTTATACATAAAATATATATAAAATATAGTTGAAGCTGGTAACCTGAAGTTTTGCCTATCAAAAGCTATCGATAAATCTTTGTTTATTTACAAATATATTTAAATTATTATAAGAAAATGCCTATGTTGAGCTTACGTTAGCATGCATTTACATTTGGGTAAATATGCTGCTTACAGGGTATCTGCTAGTCGCTCATATTAACCATCTATTTTTTAAATTTTGTTTATGAATAGACGTTATGTATGATTCCTTATATATACATATATATCATTTTTTATGTTTTATCTTATGCACGCCACTGTTTACAGGGCATCTGCTAGTCGATCCCATGTAACCAGCTTACATTTACCTGTTTTTTTTTTTGCCTTTTTGCAATTGTTATTCGAATCGAAGTTTTGCATTTGAAGTTGAACTTGTTGAGCTGAAGTCCGAGTCGTTATGTTATGTTTGTTATTTGTTAAAGGTTTTCATGTTGTTGTTGTTGTTAATGTTGCTGCTGTTGCCTGTTGCCTGTTGCTGTTGTTGTTGTTGTAGTAGCTGGGTGCCAAAATGTCAAGCTGTCCGCATTGGAACATGTTGCGCATAGTTTTCTTTTGACTTTGAGAAAACACAAGGCGCAAGACTTGAAACACATTCCATTAATTGGACCGCGTGTAAAGTGTAAACAAAAAGCCTGCGATCAATCGCACGTACCACCTCCTCCCACTCACACACTCACCTCAACCCCTGGCAGTCAGTTTGTTGATCTTGCTTGGAAAAAAAATAAATAAAACAAAAACAATGAAATACAATAAAATTAAAAGTGAAATACAATAAAAAGAAAAAAATAAAATCAAATGTCAAAAAAGTTAACGAAATACAAAATGCGAGCAGATGCCAATGAAGCGTGGATGTAGGCATTCAATTAAACGACAATGATGTGAAACAAATAATAATAAAATAGAAAATAATAAAAAAATGATCAATTTATATGATTTTTGTCACTAAGCAATCATTAGAAAATGTTAAAATAAATAGTTGTAGTTAAGAATACAACTAAAAATTAAGAAAAAATATAAAAAACATGAGATAAATTGATCAAAAAAATATTATATAATACCATATAATATATGATTTAAATATTATACTTAAAAAACTATAAAAAATTATATAAAATAAAAGAAAATGCTCGCAATTAAATATAAATAATATAAATAATACTTCGGCTAATAAATTAAAAATGTAAATAATTTAAAACTAAAACAATAAATAAAAGAATTTAGTAAAATAATACAAAATGGTTATAAAAAAAATTAAAATAATATATAAAATAAATATCTTTAAAAAAATTAAATAAAAATATCATAACTTTTTTAACTTTTGTTTCAGTATTTAAAGATAATTTAAGGCTTAAATACTCTATATGCGAATAATAGAGTAGTTAAGTGCTAATCAGAGAGAGAGAGAGAGAGAGAGAGAGAGAGAGAGAGAGAGAGATGATCAATAGCAGCGGTTGCTTAGCTAGAGTTTTCACTGTACCTCATCGATGCGCTTACTTAACATTTTTGACCTTCTGACGTGAGAACCAAGAAGCGAAGAACAACAAAAAGTCAACGAGAAACAACAACAGCAACAACAACAACAACAACATTGTGAAGACACAATGTCCGTAGTATGTGTAACGACAGTTGGCACATATTTGATGATCTGTCAGATAAGATATAGCGCGACAGGAATCCATCGAGAATTCCGCTAGAGATGCAAAGTTTATTGAACCCAAAAAAAAATAAATAAAAATTTAAAAAAAAAATTCTGCAAAACAAATGGAAAACAAATGAGAGCTAATGTGGCTAGCTAATGTATATAGAACGGGTGGTGCAGGGTGTTGGCTGTGTGGTGCTAAAACTCAACTAGCTGCCAGCTGGATACATTTGATAGACGCAACGTTCAGTAATTTGATGATAGCCCAACTTAGGCTGAAGATCTAAAACATTTAGCAGTTCATCTATGTTCGTGTGAAACATTTGAATAACCAAGAGCGATAAATACAAATGTTGCCAAACAAATGTTGTTGTTGCTGCTGTTGAAGTTGTTGTAGTTGTTGTAGTTGTTGCAGTTGTTGCTGGCGTTAAGCTCTTAGTTTATCTCTTTATAAGAACATCGAGGCGTGCCGTGTTTGTAACATGTTGCAGAGTTGTTGTTGCTGTTGTTGTTGTAATGCGATTACACAAAACATAAATAAAAACGCAGCTGTTTGAATTGCACAAAAAAAAAAAGGAGAGAGAAATATGTGTGTGTGTATATATAGAGACCATGCAGCTTTGGCTGTGAAGAAAAAAGAGACTGAAACGGAGGGAAAGGCAGCCGAGCATTTAATTAACATTTAAATTGCAGTGCTTGAGGAGCTGTTACTTTAAATTACGGCAGCCAAAAGATGAAAAAAAAAAATATATGTATCTTAAACACCAACACACACACACACACACAGATATAGCTGCGTGAGTGTAAACAGGTTCGAGTTAAACAAAAATCTGTGAAGAGAGACAAAATTAATGCCCACGATAATTAAGCAATTGCACTATGTGTAGAGGCTGTAGTCAGCGGCAGCATAGTCTGCCACGCCCCCTCGCTGCCCGACGCGTCGCTGGCCTTTCGTTCACCAAATGATTAATGGAGAAATGCAAAAGTTTTATTAATAAAACGACTGTGGCCACGTTCCCGGAACAATTCTTAGACAGCGAAACAGCAACAGACTCGAGCCACACCATTTGCCAGATCGTCATAGAAAAATACACAGAGTATAGATGTACATATATATTAATATATATATATATATATATAAAGATTTTTCTATACTTGTACAGTGCGTATACGCGTTAGTGAACATGCGCCAACGCCTACAGTCTGCTGTTGAATATTTGTGAATTGTTTAAATTTCAGTTGTTAAAAGTTTTTAGACATTTTTTGTTTGTTTTATATAATTTTATATTTTTTTATTAATTATTATTATTTATGATTAATATTTGGGAGAATATTCAGAAAGGTGTGAAAAAGCATAAAGTGATTATTTGAACTTATTTTTATTATTCATTAAAAATACTAAAGTGAACTTCCTACATTTGGGTAACTCTAAAAAGTTACATCAATTTTTAAAAACATAAAATAAATTTAGAAAACTTTTGATAAATTTTGAAAAATTTGGAGAATCGCAAAATATTTTTAAGCTATTTTTGGTAAAGTCTTAATAGTATCTACAATATTCGATATCTATATATGCTATAAAAATGTATTTATTGTATGCATGCGTGTAAATATGATTATAATATGTATATGTCATATGTGACGTTTATTGCGAGTGTTTACTGTTTGTCCTATGTGGTCATATGTGCTTATATCTTCAGCATCTATAGCTATATATATGTCTATATATGTATCTCGTCTGCTTCTCGCATCTCTTGTGATTCATTGGCTATAGCTCATGTCTGGGTCAGTCAACACACACACACATGGACAACATGAACACCCACAGCTTTGTGGTGTGTGTGTGTGTGTGTATGTTTCAGCTTGACAAAAATAAAGTTGACATTTTCATGCTGAGAATGTCGCTGTATTTTTCCTTCTTCTTCTGCTTCTTTCGACGCCTTCAAACACAGTGCAGTATTTAGCTATGTGATTTATGTGCTGGGAAAACAGATCAATAACATTTAATACACACACTAATTTCCTGAATCCACACACACACACACACACACACACGCACACACACACAGCCAAGCACACATTTAGCTTCAGATATTTATGGCCAAAATTCCAGTGAAGCAGGTAAACTTGATTTATCCGGCATTTGTTCCTTATGGCCAATGCCATCTATTAATTAGAAATATATCAAAATATTTTTGCGTTCTGACTCTTTTGTTTTAAGCCGCGACCCCGTGCCCGTTCCCACCGTGCACGGTGGGCCCGAATTGATTTATCTCTGCCTTGAACGATTTTGGCAAGCCTCCGACGCGTCGGTGGACCCGGAGCCAAGACAAGGTCAAGGCGAGTTGTCAACCTAGCTTTGAACTTAGATTTCAATGGAAAAAGCATTTGCTAATGTTTTATATAGATATATATATGTGTATATATATTTATTTATTTTTTATTTTTATTTTATTTTTTTTTTTTTTTTGGTGTCTGCAGTTTCGATTAAGCGAAACCTTTTTTGCATTTCGCGGAAGACTCGCACAAGTTATGACAACTCAGCTGGCAGACTTGCGACTGGAGTTTTGACCTGACTAAAAGATTTTTTTCTTTTTGTATTTGGGGCCAGTCTGACTGACAGATTGGACAGAGAGACAGTCAAGCCTCTTTGGCTTTGGGTTTCACTTACTAAGCGGCTTTGGGCCGCACCTGATGAGCCAAGGCAGAGGAGCTGAACTCCTTCGGTTGCCGCTCTCTTTTCTGTAACTTGACTTCTTCTTCTTCTTCTACTTACTTCATCTTATTTATTTTTTGTAATTTTTAATTAGCTACAGCAATTGGTAATCGTGTTGTGGCTGCTGTCATTGCGCATTTTCAATTTTGCTTAAATTGTTTTTTAATATGCCCATTAAAAGGGGTAGCAAGTGGGGTATATTGTTTGTGAGGGAAGCAGACAGCTTAGGCATTTGTGCAAAGTTGTTGATTGAGATAAATGGATAAAGTTAATTAGAAATGAATTTAGTGTTAAAGCTCTCTAAAGAGTTTTGCTTATAGACTTACCATAACGACTGGACATGAACTGCCTATAGGGTATCTGTTCGTGCAGCATTCTTGCCCAATTGACTACCAATTTCTATGTAAGTGGAGCAGCAACAACAACAACATCATTTAAGAGACACAAGTGTAACAGATGTTAGGCCAACTTGAAGTTTAATGAGCTGCGTCGTAAATTCAATTTGATGCCTGCCTGAAGCAATGAATATTAATAAGCTCACTGAGCAAGTGCAATTGAAATTAAAATTGTTGTTAGAGTCGAGCAGTGGCGGGGGCGGGGTCTGAGTCTGAGAAGGGGGCATGTTGACAAATGATGTGCCAACGGCGTGAAATATTTTTCGATATAAGTGTCGGAGGCGACAACAAAGCGTTGCCAAAAAAAAAAATAAGAAAAATTATTATAATTCACTTCCGGCTACGCTTCAATTAATTTCAGGTCAGTTGCCGGTTCAGTTAACTGATAACGCGTTCTTTTGTTGTAGCTAAACAACAACAATACCATACATAATATTAATAATATTAATAATAATAATAATCGAAATCACTGGCTACGTCACGTTGTACAAATTGCCTTTGTCTCCCGCTCTCTGTGGGCTTTACTCAAGTGTTTCCACTCGACCATGAAAAGAGCAAAAAAAAAAAAAAATGAAAAAAAAGAATATATGAAACACTCACTCGCTGACAGCTTTTGAACTTTTGAATGCCCTTTGTGAGCGTCTATAGAGTATAGAGTTTAGGTGACTAACTGAACTGAGTTACAATAAAGATACAATATGAAGTTAAAGACACTTTTTGAATGAATTTGTAGCTCTATATTATGATCATATATGCAGCTTGTTTAAGGCACAGCTGGAGATCTACATTTGGCTGTATTAACAGTGAAAGCAATATTAAACAAACATTAGTGTTAAGTTATGTTCATGTATTTCTTGCTGTAATGTTAAGCGAGCAGCACTGTGAAGCTCTTGCTATGAATTTGTTACTGCATTGTTGAGCAAACTTTTTTCTTAAAGAGAATTATTCAAAGTTAACAGCATGTTAATGAACTCTTACTACTATCAAAATCTTAATACTTTTACGCTTAAGCTAAGCAATGTTAAGTATTTACTGCACAGCAACACTGTTAGCACTTCTGACTGTTGGCAGACAATTGACGACTCATAGGCTTGCAGCACAGCAACAATGTTACGATATCTCCTCCATATTAGCAGACATAACTCAGGCAGACACTTGCCATAGTTTAGCAGACTTACGGTTTTGAAGCTATGCCTACTCGAATTCCTTTAAATTATACAAACCTGAACAGCTTGACTCAGGTCGACTCGACTGGACTCAGCTGCGTTGATGGACAGGTCGGCGTGCTGGGTAGACAAAGGAATTGTTAATGAGCAACGAGGATACTCGTTATAAAGAGAGACAACAGCGCAACGGACAGCAACTTGTGATCCGTCTTGCTGCTTATATTAAGCGAGTGGCTAGGAATTTGAATGAGTTGACGGAGCGAAAGTGAATGGCTGCTCACTTAATAAAGCTGTATCTCTTCCTATTTGCAGTTACACTTGGGTTCATCACGATGACGATGACGATGATGTTGCTCCACTGCACAGTGTTGCTGCTGCTAGCCGCAATAGTGGTGGCGACAGCGACGCCGGCGACGGTGGCAACAGGCAACAGCCAGAACCACAGCCGTCACAACCACACCCGCTTGCACCACATCGGACATCGATTGCATCGACAGCGTCATCTGCACAACGCGGTCAAATCGGAGGTGGAACTGCTGCCGGGTGTGTCAATGCCCCCAATCGGTCGTGGCACGGATAATACACGATTGCGTCGTCTGCATCATGCGCACCACCCATACAACAAGGTGTTAACGCGTCGCCTTCATCAACGACCCACCGAGTGGGATTATAATACATACAACATTTATACAAACACCTTTGGACCGCCGCCACCTCCCATGCCGCCTGTCTCGCCCTATGCCGGCAAGGGCGAGGACAATACAGGTGACGTGGAATTCATTGGTGTCACCGGACGGGGGCGTGGCAATGAGTATGTGCCACCAATTACGACATCTGCACCGCCACCGAATCTGAACCGTCGTGCTGTCACGCCCGGCCTGAGCATGGGCACGGTGCCGCCGCTGGTGCCGGCGAGACGTGGCTACAGCTATACAACCACGGCGCCCAGCACCACTACCACCAGCACCAGCACCACTAGCAGTCCCACCACCGAGGAACCCTATGAGACGAATACAATCAGTCGCAACTATCCCACAGATGCCAAGGA
This sequence comes from Drosophila anceps, assembly GCA_035045945.1. Taxonomy (NCBI): domain Eukaryota; kingdom Metazoa; phylum Arthropoda; class Insecta; order Diptera; family Drosophilidae; genus Drosophila; species Drosophila anceps. Next base: position 6,266,352 of record JAWNON010000186.1, on the reverse strand, counting down.
AATGGAGCGGTAAGTTGAGCAGCTGGCGAATCGAAATACCCTATATATTTAGGGAAAATGGGTGTTTAAAGGGTATAATCTAAGTCTAATTGATTATGAGGCAAGCAGTAGAAGGAAAAGTTAAGCTGTTTTTCTTTCGATTGCTGCCTCTAAAACGATATATATCGATTGTTAATCTAGATTTTAGAGCTTATTTTATAACTAGGCTGATAAGAGCAAGTTAATCTGGAAAGGTATAGGAGATGTTTCGCATCTGTTGATCAAACTGTGTATTAATACCCTGTAAATATATCGCATATACGTACATGTATATATGTAAATATAGTTTATATTGCAGTTGTGCAAATGTAATGAAAAGATAAGGAGAAAGAAGAGCCTGTAATTAATCTTACTATATCCCTTTAATCGTGTGCTGTGTGTTGGTAAGCCTCAGCTGCTTCTTACTCGAAATACCCTGTACAGGTTATACTACAGTTGTATAAAATCATGAAAGAGTTGATAGAAGGCGGAAAGTTAGATTTAACTAGCTATTATCAGCTGTCTTTCTGGTTATCTGTGAATAGGTATATACAAATATATGCTTTCTACTGTTTTTCCAATATCGATAAATCGATTTTATACATATATATGATATTGAAAAACTTGAGCTGCTACTACCTACCTACTCCTACTACTGCCACTTTTCCAATTCTTAGCTACCGACAGGGTATGTTTGTAGTCGTGCCACTTGCCGCTTCGCTCTTCAGTTGGGCGTATGCAATTGCATTTAGTTGTGGACCGGCCCAGTCCAATATTCAAGGCTGCGCAAGCGATAAATTTTCACCTTTACCTTTAGCTTTAGCTGTTGCTGTTGCTGCGCTGCTGTCTGCCTGTTGGCCTGCCTGGCTGCCCCTAAGCAGCGAGCTTATCTGAATGCTCATAAATTATTTAAATGTGAAATGTTTCAATGTCGCAAGACGCAGCCCAACGAGCACCAACTGCCGCTGCTGCTGTTGCTTCAATGGCTGCTCCTCTCTATGGTCGCTTCAAATGTCAGCCTTATTAGCTTCAAGGCTAAGTGGCTGGCGAGTTGTTTCAATTGTTATGTCAATTGCAACAAATCAATGCGCACTTGTTGTTGTTGTTGTTGTAGACAGACTCCTTTAATGTAACATGCCACAGAGCTAAGTTTGCGTCTGGCATTGACTTCGACTTCGAGTTCGAAGAAGCGCTTCAAGAGTTCTGCGTCAGTGTCTCTCCGGAAGGTAATGAACTTTAACGAGTTTTCAATTGGCAATGCTGATACTTTGTAATTGGAATTAATGTGCGTCTACTTAAGGGCCGTTGCATGCCACGCCACAGTCGCAAATGCCAAATGGCAATCAGCCATCGACAACGGCAATGGCAATTGCCATTTGCCAATTGGCATACGATGCGTATGCGCAATCTGCAGCAGCCGCAGCAGCAGCAGCAGCAGCAGCCGGCGCTGCAATTGAAGGTGTTGCTCTGCTTGTTGTTGTTGTTTCTTGTTGTTGTTGCTAGTTATGACACATTTTGATTTATGTGGCAGCTACAATAGCAACAACAGCAACAACAACTGCCAAAAAGCGCCAGCAGGCATATAAAACATTCGCATCATCAGTCATAAATTGCTGCCACACAGCACAGTGGCACGAAATGCAGCTACTGTGTGACAAAGTTTGATATATGTACGATATATTTAATATATATATACTTACTTTATACTATATCTACTCTCTGCATCTACTCCATACTTTCGAAGTTGCATAAATTTGATGAAAATGCAAAAAATTTCAGCTCAGATACTGACACCACTGTGCTGGGCTCTTGTTCATGTAGGCGATAGTCACGGCAACAACAGCAACGATAACAAATTTGATGGTGCCTTGCCTCTATTTCTATTTATTTAAGCGTTGCACGTGCAGCAGGCAGCAAAACTGCAAAGTTGCAACTTGCAACTTGCTGGCTGCAAGTTATTTGCCGCTTGTTGCTGCAACAGTGGATATGGAAATGACTGCTCATATTGCATTCACACGCACCTCCTCGCGGCCCCTAGCCAAATTGAGCGACTGGCTCTAATGGACAGGGCAACGTTTCAATTGCGATTGCCGCCGGGTTGTAATGCGGTGTTAATCAGCGTCATATATGCGCCGATTTGCTGATATAAAACTATGTTAAGAGTGCGACATCAGAGAGTGATCGACTGAGCAGATACCCTGTGGTTGGGCTTGAGCAGAGAAAAAGACTTGTGAATCGGAAAAATGCAAGACATTTTTATGAAAATAAATTGTTTAATTTTTGAAAATTTTTGCTACTTTCAGAACTGAAATACATAGACTACTTGTTATATTACCGACTTTAAACTAAGATTTTGGTTTGGAATCGTCAGCCTTATGGTTAAAGAAAATATATATCTTAAAGTATATTTGTTTTGGTCTTGGGTTTTAATTGAATTGATCAGGAATCTAAGATAATATTCATTCCAATTCTAAAATTGTATTTGAGGCTACCACAACACTTCCAGGTCTAATGTCTTACGATTGCCCTAGTTCGCATAAATCTAAAATCATATTAATTCAGTGAAAGAAAACTTAAAAACAAAATACAATTTTTTTTGGTTGGGGTTTGAACCCAGGTTGGTGAACAGAAAGAGTAAGGGAGTTTTTTGAAATCATATTTGTTATGATGACATGGTAAAAAATTCCCAGATCTACTTTTCTTTCTCTCCCCTTCAAATCCGACGTATCCAACAAAAACCACCTGCGCGGAATCTCACTCTGCTCTTCACCAGAACTGAACCGGGGCTCGTCGCCTGCCAGGCCCCATGCCTTGCCATTGAGCCACATCCGGCTCCAAGTTGTAGTAATCTAGTATTCCATATGAACTAAGAGAGAACATAAAATTGATTTTAAAATTTTTTTTTAAGTGGGAGAGAGAAGAGGGGGACTTGGGGCTCGGACTGGGGCTTTGAACCTGGTGTCCGTATGTGATCTTTGAGAGTTTATATTATTATTTAATCCAAACGGGATTTGAGCCCAGGACCGTAACATGATTAGTGTGCCTGCGCTTGGCCCACTGTTCTATAGGGAAAACATTTCAACCGTTTTGAAAACTGTTTTGCTTTCAGATATCAAGCAGGCATTGGTTTAACTGTAATTACATATACATTAAATTTATATTTATAGTAAATGCATGTAAATAAACATATATTTCTTTTTTATTTTCTACGTATAAGCGAGTATATATAATTTTGGCTATTGCTTGAGTTATAAAAGTTAAATTTATATGTTATTTCAATATACCCTACATAGTTAATGGGTATCAGCAGCAGCCTGATCCACTCTTTCTCTCTTTCTTTCTCTCGTTCTGTCTCTGTCTCTGTCTCCACTGCTGATCTTTTCAATTTATAGCTGTTCTGTGCATGTTGTTCGCAATTTGTAGTTGTTGCTGCCTGTCGCAGCTGACAATTGATGGATGTCTTTTTTGTGATATTTGTGTGTGTGGCGCACGCTTTGATGGAGAATTTTGATTTCGTTTTTCTTCCAGCTGGAATTGATTTTGTTTGGGTTTACGGTTAATTATGCGAGGTGTTTACTGTGGCAGCAGCCCACATCGAGCCGAATGGAAAGGCCACTTGCTGCAGTTGCTGCATCTGGTATTGGTAACAAAGCAAAGCCTTGACTTCAATAGCAGCAACATGCAGCCAGCTCGCTAGCTAGCATTTGCAACAATTGGCAACAAATGGTTAAATCAAATGAGACAACAATGCAACCAGCAACAATTTCAACAGCAACAACAACAACAGCTGAGTTATGTGCACTTAAAGCAACTTTGTGACCCTAAACTTTGCCACAAGCCGAACGCACACAGCTGAGCAAATTGCTTGTCAACGATCGAAGGCGGCTGCAACATGGGGCATGCAACCAGCCAGCCAACAGCCCCAACTGAAAACCCAGCTTAGGAGTCTAGCCCATAATTACATAGACTGATTTGATATGCTGTGTTTGAGCTTTCCTATGCGCTGGAAACTCGTTGGGTTTTTTCTTTGTAAAATTTTTTTGTTTGCTGCAGCGTGGTGGCTAGGCCACGCCCACGCGTACCTAAGCGTGGGCAACTGGGCTGTTATCTGTGGAGTTGGTCATGCCCATCTGGCAGGGGGCAAGGGCAAAGCCTTGGCCCAGCCAGTGCTGAGCTTTAATGAGCTTTTCCACAAACAGAAAAAAGAAGATGTTAGAAGGGCCATGGCTCGAGACACGACACGATTTGAAAAGATTTCCATATAACTATAGCATAAAAATATATATTTTATAAAAGGTTTTATAAATGTTGCTCTTCACCAGAACCGAACCGGGGCTCATCGCCTGCCAGGCCGCATGCCTTGTCAGTGAGCCACACCTGGCTCCAAATCATAGTAATATAACGTTCTATATGAACTGAGTGAGAGAAAAATAAAAAAAAATTTGTTTTCGGAAATATTTTTTTGTGTGGGGTTCGAACCCGGGTTGTGTGAACAGGATGAGTAATAGAAAAGGGAATTTTTTCAACGTCAAATTTATTATGACATGGTAAAAAAAGTCCCTGATGATCCACCTCCTTTCTTTTCTCTCTCCTTCAAATCCGACGTATCCAACAAAAACCACTTACACGGATTCCACTCACTGTGCTCTTCACCAGAACCGAACCGGAGCTCATCGCCTGCCAGGCCGCGTGCCTTGTCAGTGAGCCACACCCGGCTCCCAAATCATAGTAATCTAACATTCTATATGAACTGAGTGAGAGAAAAATTAAAAAAAATTTGTTTTCGGAAATATTTTTTTATGTGGGATTCGAACCCGAGCTCTGAACAGAATGAGTAATAGAAAAAGGAATTTTTTGAAGCAAATTTATTATGATGATATGGAAAAAAGTCCCTGATGATCCACCTTTCTTTTCTCTCTCCTTCAAATCCGACGTATCCAACAATAACCACTTACACGGATTCCACTCACTGTGCTCTTCACCAGAACCGAACACCGGGGCTCATCAACTGACAGGCCACATGCCTTGGCAGTGAGCCACACCCGGCTCCAAATCATAGTAATCTAACATTCCATATGAATCCAGTGAGAGAAAACTTAAATAAAATTTGTTTTTGGAAATACTTTTTTGTATGGGGTTCGAACTCGGGTTGTCTGAACAGAATGAGTAATTGAAAAAGGAATTTTTTGAAGTCAAATTTATTATGATAATATGGAAAAAAAGTCCCTGATCCACCCTTCTTCTCTCTCTCCTTCAAATCCGACGTATCCAACAAAAACCACTTACACGGATTCCACTCACTGTGCTCTTCACCAGACCCGAACACCGGGGCTCATCGCCTGCCAGGCCGCATGCCTTGTCAGTGAGCCACACCCGGCTCCAAATCATAGTAATCTAACATTCTATATGAACTGAGTGAGAGAAAAATTAAAAAAAAATTTGTTTTCGGAAATATTTTTTTATGTGGGATTCGAACCCGGGTTCTGAACAGAATGAGTAATAGAAAAAGGAATTTTTTGAAGCAAATTTATTATGATGATATGGAAAAAAGTCCACTTACACGGATTCCACTCACTGTGCTCTTCACCAGACCCGAACCGGGGCTCATCGCCTGCCAGGCCGCATGCCTTGTCAGTGAGCCACACCCGGCTCCAAATCATAGTAATCTAACATTCTATATGAACTGAGTGAGAGAAAAATTAAAAAAATTTTGTTTTCGGAAATATTCTTTTGTGTGGGGTTCGAACCCGGGTTGTGTGAACAGGATGAGTAATAGAAAAGGGAATTTTTTGAAGTCAAATTTATTATGATGATATGGAAAAAAAAGTCCCTGATGATCCACCTTTCTTTTCTCTCTCCTTCAAATCCGACGTATCCAACAATAACCACTTACACGGATTCCACTCACTGTGCTCTTCACCAGAACCGAACACCGGGGCTCATCAACTGACAGGCCACATGCCTTGGCAGTGAGCCACACCCGGCTCCAAATCATAGTAATCTAACATTCCATATGAATCCAGTGAGAGAAAACTTAAATAAAATTTGTTTTTGGAAATACTTTTTTGTATGGGGTTCGAACTCGGGTTGTCTGAACAGAATGAGTAATTGAAAAAGGAATTTTTTGAAGTCAAATTTATTATGATAATATGGAAAAAAAGTCCCTGATCCACCCTTCTTCTCTCTCTCCTTCAAATCCGACGTATCCAACAAAAAACACTTACACGGATTCCACTCACTGTGCTCTTCACCAGACCCGAACACCGGGGCTCATCGCCTGCCAGGCCGCATGCCTTGTCAGTGAGCCACACCCGGCTCCAAATCATAGTAATCTAACATTCTATATGAACTGAGTGAGAGAAAAATTAAAAAAAATTTGTTTTCGGAAATATTTTTTTATGTGGGATTCGAACCCGGGTTCTGAACAGAATGAGTAATAGAAAAAGGAATTTTTTGAAGCAAATTTATTATGATGATATGGAAAAAAGTCCACTTACACGGATTCCACTCACTGTGCTCTTCACCAGACCCGAACCGGGGCTCATCGCCTGCCAGGCCGCATGCCTTGTCAGTGAGCCACACCTGGCTCCAAATCATAGTAATATAACGTTCTATATGAACTGAGTGAGAGAAAAATAAAAAAAAAATTTGTTTTCGGAAATATTTTTTTGTGTGGGGTTCGAACCCGGGTTGTGTGAACAGGATGAGTAATAGAAAAGGGAATTTTTTCAACGTCAAATTTATTATGACATGGTAAAAAAAGTCCCTGATGATCCACCTCCTTTCTTTTCTCTCTCCTTCAAATCCGACGTATCCAACAAAAACCACTTACACGGATTCCACTCACTGTGCTCTTCACCAGAACCGAACCGGGGCTCATCGCCTGCCAGGCCGCGTGCCTTGTCAGTGAGCCACACCCGGCTCCCAAATCATAGTAATCTAACATTCTATATGAACTGAGTGAGAGAAAAATTAAAAAAAATTTGTTTTCGGAAATATTTTTTTATGTGGGATTCGAACCCGAGCTCTGAACAGAATGAGTAATAGAAAAAGGAATTTTTTGAAGCAAATTTATTATGATGATATGGAAAAAAGTCCCTGATGATCCACCTTTCTTTTCTCTCTCCTTCAAATCCGACGTATCCAACAATAACCACTTACACGGATTCCACTCACTGTGCTCTTCACCAGAACCGAACACCGGGGCTCATCAACTGACAGGCCACATGCCTTGGCAGTGAGCCACACCCGGCTCCAAATCATAGTAATCTAACATTCCATATGAATCCAGTGAGAGAAAACTTAAATAAAATTTGTTTTTGGAAATACTTTTTTGTATGGGGTTCGAACTCGGGTTGTCTGAACAGAATGAGTAATTGAAAAAGGAATTTTTTGAAGTCAAATTTATTATGATAATATGGAAAAAAAGTCCCTGATCCACCCTTCTTCTCTCTCTCCTTCAAATCCGACGTATCCAACAAAAACCACTTACACGGATTCCACTCACTGTGCTCTTCACCAGACCCGAACACCGGGGCTCATCGCCTGCCAGGCCGCATGCCTTGTCAGTGAGCCACACCCGGCTCCAAATCATAGTAATCTAACATTCTATATGAACTGAGTGAGAGAAAAATTAAAAAAAATTTGTTTTCGGAAATATTTTTTTATGTGGGATTCGAGCCCGGGTTCTGAACAGAATGAGTAATAGAAAAAGGAATTTTTTGAAGCAAATTTATTATGATGATATGGAAAAAAGTCCCTGATGATCCACCTTTCTTTTCTCTCTCCTTCAAATCCGACGTATCCAACAATAACCACTTACACGGATTCCACTCACTGTGCTCTTCACCAGACCCGAACCGGGGCTCATCGCCTGCCAGGCCGCATGCCTTGTCAGTGAGCCACACCCGGCTCCAAATCATAGTAATCTAACATTCTATATGAACTGAGTGAGAGAAAAATTAAAAAAATTTTGTTTTCGGAAATATTCTTTTGTGTGGGGTTCGAACCCGGGTTGTGTGAACAGGATGAGTAATAGAAAAGGGAATTTTTTGAAGTCAAATTTATTATGATGATATGGAAAAAAAAGTCCCTGATGATCCACCTTTCTTTTCTCTCTCCTTCAAATCCGACGTATCCAACAATAACCACTTACACGGATTCCACTCACTGTGCTCTTCACCAGAACCGAACACCGGGGCTCATCAACTGACAGGCCACATGCCTTGGCAGTGAGCCACACCCGGCTCCAAATCATAGTAATCTAACATTCCATATGAATCCAGTGAGAGAAAACTTAAATAAAATTTGTTTTTGGAAATACTTTTTTGTATGGGGTTCGAACTCGGGTTGTCTGAACAGAATGAGTAATTGAAAAAGGAATTTTTTGAAGTCAAATTTATTATGATAATATGGAAAAAAAGTCCCTGATCCACCCTTCTTCTCTCTCTCCTTCAAATCCGACGTATCCAACAAAAAACACTTACTTACACGGATTCCACTCACTGTGCTCTTCACCAGACCCGAACACCGGGGCTCATCGCCTGCCAGGCCGCATGCCTTGTCAGTGAGCCACACCCGGCTCCAAATCATAGTAATCTAACATTCTATATGAACTGAGTGAGAGAAAAATTAAAAAAAATTTGTTTTCGGAAATATTTTTTTATGTGGGATTCGAACCCGGGTTCTGAACAGAATGAGTAATAGAAAAAGGAATTTTTTGAAGCAAATTTATTATGATGATATGGAAAAAAGTCCACTTACACGGATTCCACTCACTGTGCTCTTCACCAGACCCGAACCGGGGCTCATCGCCTGCCAGGCCGCATGCCTTGTCAGTGAGCCACACCTGGCTCCAAATCATAGTAATATAACGTTCTATATGAACTGAGTGAGAGAAAAATAAAAAAAAATTTGTTTTCGGAAATATTTTTTTGTGTGGGGTTCGAACCCGGGTTGTGTGAACAGGATGAGTAATAGAAAAGGGAATTTTTTCAACGTCAAATTTATTATGACATGGTAAAAAAAGTCCCTGATGATCCACCTCCTTTCTTTTCTCTCTCCTTCAAATCCGACGTATCCAACAAAAACCACTTACACGGATTCCACTCACTGTGCTCTTCACCAGAACCGAACCGGGGCTCATCGCCTGCCAGGCCGCGTGCCTTGTCAGTGAGCCACACCCGGCTCCCAAATCATAGTAATCTAACATTCTATATGAACTGAGTGAGAGAAAAATTAAAAAAAATTTGTTTTCGGAAATATTTTTTTATGTGGGATTCGAACCCGAGCTCTGAACAGAATGAGTAATAGAAAAAGGAATTTTTTGAAGCAAATTTATTATGATGATATGGAAAAAAGTCCCTGATGATCCACCTTTCTTTTCTCTCTCCTTCAAATCCGACGTATCCAACAATAACCACTTACACGGATTCCACTCACTGTGCTCTTCACCAGAACCGAACACCGGGGCTCATCAACTGACAGGCCACATGCCTTGGCAGTGAGCCACACCCGGCTCCAAATCATAGTAATCTAACATTCCATATGAATCCAGTGAGAGAAAACTTAAATAAAATTTGTTTTTGGAAATACTTTTTTGTATGGGGTTCGAACTCGGGTTGTCTGAACAGAATGAGTAATTGAAAAAGGAATTTTTTGAAGTCAAATTTATTATGATAATATGGAAAAAAAGTCCCTGATCCACCCTTCTTCTCTCTCTCCTTCAAATCCGACGTATCCAACAAAAACCACTTACACGGATTCCACTCACTGTGCTCTTCACCAGACCCGAACACCGGGGCTCATCGCCTGCCAGGCCGCATGCCTTGTCAGTGAGCCACACCCGGCTCCAAATCATAGTAATCTAACATTCTATATGAACTGAGTGAGAGAAAAATTAAAAAAAATTTGTTTTCGGAAATATTTTTTTATGTGGGATTCGAGCCCGGGTTCTGAACAGAATGAGTAATAGAAAAAGGAATTTTTTGAAGCAAATTTATTATGATGATATGGAAAAAAGTCCCTGATGATCCACCTTTCTTTTCTCTCTCCTTCAAATCCGACGTATCCAACAATAACCACTTACACGGATTCCACTCACTGTGCTCTTCACCAGAACCGAACACCGGGGCTCATCAACTGACAGGCCACATGCCTTGGCAGTGAGCCACACCCGGCTCCAAATCATAGTAATCTAACATTCCATATGAATCCAGTGAGAGAAAACTTAAATAAAATTTGTTTTTTGGAAATACTTTTTTATATGGGGCTCGAACTCGGGTTGTCTGAACAGAATGAGTAATTGAAAAAGGAATTTTTTGAAGTCAAATTTATTATGATAATATGGAAAAAAAGTCCCTGATCCACCTTTCTTTTCTCTCTCCTTCAAATCCGACGTATCCAACAATAACCACTTACACGGATTCCACTCACTGTGCTTTTCACCAGAACCGAACACCGGGGCTCATCAACTGACAGGCCACATGCCTTGGCAGTGAGCCACACCCGGCTCCAAATCATAGTAATCTAACATTCCATATGAATCCAGTGAGAGAAAACTTAAATAAAATTTGTTTTTGGAAATACTTTTTTGTATGGGGTTCGAACTCGGGTTGTCTGAACAGAATGAGTAATTGAAAAAGGAATTTTTTGAAGTCAAATTTATTATGATAATATGGAAAAAAAGTCCCTGATCCACCCTTCTTCTCTCTCTCCTTCAAATCCGACGTATCCAACAAAAACCACTTACACGGATTCCACTCACTGTGCTCTTCACCAGACCCGAACACCGGGGCTCATCGCCTGCCAGGCCGCATGCCTTGTCAGTGAGCCACACCCGGCTCCAAATCATAGTAATCTAACATTCTATATGAACTGAGTGAGAGAAAAATTAAAAAAAATTTGTTTTCGGAAATATTTTTTTATGTGGGATTCGAACCCGGGTTCTGAACAGAATGAGTAATAGAAAAAGGAATTTTTTGAAGCAAATTTATTATGATGATATGGAAAAAAGTCCCTGATGATCCACCTTTCTTTTCTCTCTCCTTCAAATCCGACGTATCCAACAATAACCACTTACACGGATTCCACTCACTGTGCTCTTCACCAGAACCGAACACCGGGGCTCATCAACTGACAGGCCACATGCCTTGGCAGTGAGCCACACCCGGCTCCAAATCATAGTAATCTAACATTCTATATGAACTTAGTGAGAGAAAAATTAAAAAAATTTTGTTTTCGGAAATATTCTTTTGTGTGGGGTTCGAACTCGGGTTGTCTGAACAGAATGAGTAATTGAAAAAGGAATTTTTTGAAGTCAAATTTATTATGATAATATGGAAAAAAAGTCCCTGATCCACCCTTCTTCTCTCTCTCCTTCAAATCCGACGTATCCAACAAAAACCACTTACACGGATTCCACTCACTGTGCTCTTCACCAGACCCGAACACCGGGGCTCATCGCCTGCCAGGCCGCGTGCCTTGTCAGTGAGCCACACCCGGCTCCCAAATCATAGTAATCTAACATTCTATATGAACTGAGTGAGAGAAAAATTAAAAAAAATTTGTTTTCGGAAATATTTTTTTATGTGGGATTCGAACCCGGGTTCTGAACAGAATGAGTAATAGAAAAAGGAATTTTTTGAAGCAAATTTATTATGATGATATGGAAAAAAGTCCCTGATGATCCACCTTTCTTTTCTCTCTCCTTCAAATCCGACGTATCCAACAATAACCAATTACACGGATTCCACTCACTGTGCTCTTCACCAGAACCGAACACCGGGGCTCATCGCCTGCCAGGCCGCATGCCTTGTCAGTGAGCCACACCCGGCTCCAAATCATAGTAATCTAACATTCTATATGAACTGAGTGAGAGAAAAATTAAAAAAATTTTGTTTTCGGAAATATTCTTTTGTGTGGGGTTCGAACTCGGGTTGTCTGAACAGAATGAGTAATTGAAAAAGGAATTTTTTGAAGTCAAATTTATTATGATAATATGGAAAAAAGTCCCTGATCCACCCTTCTTCTCTCTCTCCTTCAAATCCGACGTATCCAACAAAAACCAATTACACGGATTCCACTCACTGTGCTCTTCACCAGACCCGAACACCGGGGCTCATCGCCTGCCAGGCCGCGTGCCTTGTCAGTGAGCCACACCCGGCTCCCAAATCATAGTAATCTAACATTCTATATGAACTGAGTGAGAGAAAAATTAAAAAAAATTTGTTTTCGGAAATATTTTTTTATGTGGGATTCGAACCCGAGCTCTGAACAGAATGAGTAATAGAAAAAGGAATTTTTTGAAGCAAATTTATTATGATGATATGGAAAAAAGTCCCTGATGATCCACCTTTCTTTTCTCTCTCCTTCAAATCCGACGTATCCAACAATAACCACTTACACGGATTCCACTCACTGTGCTCTTCACCAGAACCGAACACCGGGGCTCATCAACTGACAGGCCACATGCCTTGGCAGTGAGCCACACCCGGCTCCAAATCATAGTAATCTAACATTCCATATGAATCCAGTGAGAGAAAACTTAAATAAAATTTGTTTTTGGAAATACTTTTTTGTATGGGGTTCGAACTCGGGTTGTCTGAACAGAATGAGTAATTGAAAAAGGAATTTTTTGAAGTCAAATTTATTATGATAATATGGAAAAAAAGTCCCTGATCCACCCTTCTTCTCTCTCTCCTTCAAATCCGACGTATCCAACAAAAACCACTTACACGGATTCCACTCACTGTGCTCTTCACCAGACCCGAACACCGGGGCTCATCGCCTGCCAGGCCGCATGCCTTGTCAGTGAGCCACACCCGGCTCCAAATCATAGTAATCTAACATTCTATATGAACTGAGTGAGAGGAAAATTAAAAAAAGTTTGTTTTCGGAAATATTTTTTTATGTGGGATTCGAACCCGGGTTCTGAACAGAATGAGTAATAGAAAAAGGAATTTTTTGAAGCAAATTTATTATGATGATATGGAAAAAAGTCCCTGATGATCCACCTTTCTTTTCTCTCTCCTTCAAATCCGACGTATCCAACAATAACCAATTACACGGATTCCACTCACTGTGCTCTTCACCAGAACCGAACACCGGGGCTCATCAACTGACAGGCCACATGCCTTGGCAGTGAGCCACACCCGGCTCCAAATCATAGTAATCTAACATTCCATATGAATCCAGTGAGAGAAAACTTAAATAAAATTTGTTTTTGGAAATACTTTTTTGTATGGGGTTCGAACTCGGGTTGTCTGAACAGAATGAGTAATTGAAAAAGGAATTTTTTGAAGTCAAATTTATTATGATAATATGGAAAAAAAGTCCCTGATCCACCCTTCTTCTCTCTCTCCTTCAAATCCGACGTATCCAACAAAAACCACTTACACGGATTCCACTCACTGTGCTCTTCACCAGACCCGAACACCGGGGCTCATCGCCTGCCAGGCCGTATGCCTTGTCAGTGAGCCACACCCGGCTCCAAATCATAGTAATCTAACATTCTATATGAACTGAGTGAGAGAAAAATTAAAAAAAATTTGTTTTCGGAAATATTTTTTTATGTGGGATTCGAACCCGGGTTCTGAACAGAATGAGTAATAGAAAAAGGAATTTTTTGAAGCAAATTTATTATGATGATATGGAAAAAAGTCCCTGATGATCCACCTTTCTTTTCTCTCTCCTTCAAATCCGACGTATCCAACAATAACCACTTACACGGATTCCACTCACTGTGCTCTTCACCAGAACCGAACACCGGGGCTCATCAACTGACAGGCCACATGCCTTGGCAGTGAGCCACACCCGGCTCCAAATCATAGTAATCTAACATTCCATATGAATCCAGTGAGAGAAAACTTAAATAAAATTTGTTTTTGGAAATACTTTTTTGTATGGGGTTCGAACTCGGGTTGTCTGAACAGAATGAGTAATTGAAAAAGGAATTTTTTGAAGTCAAATTTATTATGATAATATGGAAAAAAGTCCCTGATCCACCCTTCTTCTCTCTCTCCTTCAAATCCGACGTATCCAACAAAAACCACTTACACGGATTCCACTCACTGTGCTCTTCACCAGAACCGAACACCGGGGCTCATCGCCTGCCAGGCCGCATGCCTTGTCAGTGAGCCACACCCGGCTCCAAATCATAGTAATCTAACATTCTATATGAACTGAGTGAGAGAAAAATTAAAAAAATTTTGTTTTCGGAAATATTCTTTTGTGTGGGGTTCGAACTCGGGTTGTCTGAACAGAATGAGTAATTGAAAAAGGAATTTTTTGAAGTCAAATTTATTATGATAATATGGAAAAAAGTCCCTGATCCACCCTTCTTCTCTCTCTCCTTCAAATCCGACGTATCCAACAAAAACCAATTACACGGATTCCACTCACTGTGCTCTTCACCAGACCCGAACACCGGGGCTCATCGCCTGCCAGGCCGCGTGCCTTGTCAGTGAGCCACACCCGGCTCCCAAATCATAGTAATCTAACATTCTATATGAACTGAGTGAGAGAAAAATTAAAAAAAATTTGTTTTCGGAAATATTTTTTTATGTGGGATTCGAACCCGAGCTCTGAACAGAATGAGTAATAGAAAAAGGAATTTTTTGAAGCAAATTTATTATGATGATATGGAAAAAAGTCCCTGATGATCCACCTTTCTTTTCTCTCTCCTTCAAATCCGACGTATCCAACAATAACCACTTACACGGATTCCACTCACTGTGCTCTTCACCAGAACCGAACACCGGGGCTCATCAACTGACAGGCCACATGCCTTGGCAGTGAGCCACACCCGGCTCCAAATCATAGTAATCTAACATTCCATATGAATCCAGTGAGAGAAAACTTAAATAAAATTTGTTTTTGGAAATACTTTTTTGTATGGGGTTCGAACTCGGGTTGTCTGAACAGAATGAGTAATTGAAAAAGGAATTTTTTGAAGTCAAATTTATTATGATAATATGGAAAAAAAGTCCCTGATCCACCCTTCTTCTCTCTCTCCTTCAAATCCGACGTATCCAACAAAAACCACTTACACGGATTCCACTCACTGTGCTCTTCACCAGACCCGAACACCGGGGCTCATCGCCTGCCAGGCCGCATGCCTTGTCAGTGAGCCACACCCGGCTCCAAATCATAGTAATCTAACATTCTATATGAACTGAGTGAGAGGAAAATTAAAAAAAATTTGTTTTCGGAAATATTTTTTTATGTGGGATTCGAACCCGGGTTCTGAACAGAATGAGTAATAGAAAAAGGAATTTTTTGAAGCAAATTTATTATGATGATATGGAAAAAAGTCCCTGATGATCCACCTTTCTTTTCTCTCTCCTTCAAATCCGACGTATCCAACAATAACCACTTACACGGGTTCCACTCACTGTGCTCTTCACCAGAACCGAACACCGGGGCTCATCAACTGACAGGCCACATGCCTTGGCAGTGAGCCACACCCGGCTCCAAATCATAGTAGTCTAACATTCCATATGAATCCAGTGAGAGAAAACTTAAATAAAATTTGTTTTTGGAAATACTTTTTTGTATGGGGTTCGAACTCGGGTTGTCTGAACAGAATGAGTAATTGAAAAAGGAATTTTTTGAAGTCAAATTTATTATGATAATATGGAAAAAAAGTCCCTGATCCACCCTTCTTCTCTCTCTCCTTCAAATCCGACGTATCCAACAAAAACCACTTACACGGATTCCACTCACTGTGCTCTTCACCAGACCCGAACACCGGGGCTCATCGCCTGCCAGGCCGCATGCCTTGTCAGTGAGCCACACCCGGCTCCAAATCATAGTAATCTAACATTCTATATGAACTGAGTGAGAGAAAAATTAAAAAAAATTTGTTTTCGGAAATATTTTTTTATGTGGGATTCGAGCCCGGGTTCTGAACAGAATGAGTAATAGAAAAAGGAATTTTTTGAAGCAAATTTATTATGATGATATGGAAAAAAGTCCCTGATGATCCACCTTTCTTTTCTCTCTCCTTCAAATCCGACGTATCCAACAATAACCACTTACACGGATTCCACTCACTGTGCTCTTCACCAGAACCGAACACCGGGGCTCATCAACTGACAGGCCACATGCCTTGGCAGTGAGCCACACCCGGCTCCAAATCATAGTAATCTAACATTCCATATGAATCCAGTGAGAGAAAACTTAAATAAAATTTGTTTTTGGAAATACTTTTTTGTATGGGGCTCGAACTCGGGTTGTCTGAACAGAATGAGTAATTGAAAAAGGAATTTTTTGAAGTCAAATTTATTATGATAATATGGAAAAAAAGTCCCTGATCCACCTTTCTTTTCTCTCTCCTTCAAATCCGACGTATCCAACAATAACCACTTACACGGATTCCACTCACTGTGCTTTTCACCAGAACCGAACACCGGGGCTCATCAACTGACAGGCCACATGCCTTGGCAGTGAGCCACACCCGGCTCCAAATCATAGTAATCTAACATTCCATATGAATCCAGTGAGAGAAAACTTAAATAAAATTTGTTTTTGGAAATACTTTTTTGTATGGGGTTCGAACTCGGGTTGTCTGAACAGAATGAGTAATTGAAAAAGGAATTTTTTGAAGTCAAATTTATTATGATAATATGGAAAAAAAGTCCCTGATCCACCCTTCTTCTCTCTCTCCTTCAAATCCGACGTATCCAACAAAAACCACTTACACGGATTCCACTCACTGTGCTCTTCACCAGACCCGAACACCGGGGCTCATCGCCTGCCAGGCCGCATGCCTTGTCAGTGAGCCACACCCGGCTCCAAATCATAGTAATCTAACATTCTATATGAACTGAGTGAGAGAAAAATTAAAAAAAATTTGTTTTCGGAAATATTTTTTTATGTGGGATTCGAGCCCGGGTTCTGAACAGAATGAGTAATAGAAAAAGGAATTTTTTGAAGCAAATTTATTATGATGATATGGAAAAAAGTCCCTGATGATCCACCTTTCTTTTCTCTCTCCTTCAAATCCGACGTATCCAACAATAACCACTTACACGGATTCCACTCACTGTGCTCTTCACCAGAACCGAACACCGGGGCTCATCAACTGACAGGCCACATGCCTTGGCAGTGAGCCACACCCGGCTCCAAATCATAGTAATCTAACATTCCATATGAATCCAGTGAGAGAAAACTTAAATAAAATTTGTTTTTGGAAATACTTTTTTGTATGGGGCTCGAACTCGGGTTGTCTGAACAGAATGAGTAATTGAAAAAGGAATTTTTTTGAAGTCAAATTTATTATGATAATATGGAAAAAAAGTCCCTGATCCACCCTTCTTCTCTCTCTCCTTCAAATCCGACGTATCCAACAAAAACCACTTACACGGATTCCACTCACTGTGCTCTTCACCAGACCCGAACACCGGGGCTCATCGCCTGCCAGGCCGCATGCCTTGTCAGTGAGCCACACCCGGCTCCAAATCATAGTAATCTAACATTCTATATGAACTGAGTGAGAGAAAAATTAAAAAAATTTTGTTTTCGGAAATATTCTTTTGTGTGGGGTTCGAACTCGGGTTGTCTGAACAGAATGAGTAATTGAAAAAGGAATTTTTTGAAGTCAAATTTATTATGATAATATGGAAAAAAAGTCCCTGATCCACCCTTCTTCTCTCTCTCCTTCAAATCCGACGTATCCAACAAAAACCAATTACACGGATTCCACTCACTGTGATCTTCACCAGACCCGAACACCGGGGCTCATCGCCTGCCAGGCCGCGTGCCTTGTCAGTGAGCCACACCCGGCTCCCAAATCATAGTAATCTAACATTCTATATGAACTGAGTGAGAGAAAAATTAAAAAAAATTTGTTTTCGGAAATATTTTTTTATGTGGGATTCGAACCCGAGCTCTGAACAGAATGAGTAATAGAAAAAGGAATTTTTTGAAGCAAATTTATTATGATGATATGGAAAAAAGTCCCTGATGATCCACCTTTCTTTTCTCTCTCCTTCAAATCCGACGTATCCAACAATAACCACTTACACGGATTCCACTCACTGTGCTCTTCACCAGAACCGAACACCGGGGCTCATCAACTGACAGGCCACATGCCTTGGCAGTGAGCCACACCCGGCTCCAAATCATAGTAATCTAACATTCCATATGAATCCAGTGAGAGAAAACTTAAATAAAATTTGTTTTTGGAAATACTTTTTTGTATGGGGTTCGAACTCGGGTTGTCTGAACAGAATGAGTAATTGAAAAAGGAATTTTTTGAAGTCAAATTTATTATGATAATATGGAAAAAAAGTCCCTGATCCACCCTTCTTCTCTCTCTCCTTCAAATCCGACGTATCCAACAAAACCACTTACACGGATTCCACTCACTGTGCTCTTCACCAGACCCGAACACCGGGGCTCATCGCCTGCCAGGCCGCATGCCTTGTCAGTGAGCCACACCCGGCTCCAAATCATAGTAATCTAACATTCTATATGAACTGAGTGAGAGGAAAATTAAAAAAAATTTGTTTTCGGAAATATTTTTTTATGTGGGATTCGAACCCGGGTTCTGAACAGAATGAGTAATAGAAAAAGGAATTTTTTGAAGCAAATTTATTATGATGATATGGAAAAAAGTCCCTGATGATCCACCTTTCTTTTCTCTCTCCTTCAAATCCGACGTATCCAACAATAACCACTTACACGGATTCCACTCACTGTGCTCTTCACCAGAACCGAACACCGGGGCTCATCAACTGACAGGCCACATGCCTTGGCAGTGAGCCACACCCGGCTCCAAATCATAGTAATCTAACATTCCATATGAATCCAGTGAGAGAAAACTTAAATAAAATTTGTTTTTGGAAATACTTTTTTGTATGGGGTTCGAACTCGGGTTGTCTGAACAGAATGAGTAATTGAAAAAGGAATTTTTTGAAGTCAAATTTATTATGATAATATGGAAAAAAAGTCCCTGATCCACCCTTCTTCTCTCTCTCCTTCAAATCCGACGTATCCAACAAAAACCACTTACACGGATTCCACTCACTGTGCTCTTCACCAGACCCGAACACCGGGGCTCATCGCCTGCCAGGCCGCATGCCTTGGCAGTGAGCCACACCCGGCTCCAAATCATAGTAATCTAACATTCCATATGAATCCAGTGAGAGAAAACTTAAATAAAATTTGTTTTTGGAAATACTTTTTTGTATGGGGCTCGAACTCGGGTTGTCTGAACAGAATGAGTAATTGAAAAAGGAATTTTTTGAAGTCAAATTTATTATGATAATATGGAAAAAAAGTCCCTGATCCACCTTTCTTTTCTCTCTCCTTCAAATCCGACGTATCCAACAATAACCACTTACACGGATTCCACTCACTGTGCTTTTCACCAGAACCGAACACCGGGGCTCATCAACTGACAGGCCACATGCCTTGGCAGTGAGCCACACCCGGCTCCAAATCATAGTAATCTAACATTCCATATGAATCCAGTGAGAGAAAACTTAAATAAAATTTGTTTTTGGAAATACTTTTTTGTATGGGGTTCGAACTCGGGTTGTCTGAACAGAATGAGTAATTGAAAAAGGAATTTTTTGAAGTCAAATTTATTATGATAATATGGAAAAAAAGTCCCTGATCCACCCTTCTTCTCTCTCTCCTTCAAATCCGACGTATCCAACAAAAACCACTTACACGGATTCCACTCACTGTGCTCTTCACCAGACCCGAACACCGGGGCTCATCGCCTGCCAGGCCGCATGCCTTGTCAGTGAGCCACACCCGGCTCCAAATCATAGTAATCTAACATTCTATATGAACTGAGTGAGAGAAAAATTAAAAAAAATTTGTTTTCGGAAATATTTTTTTATGTGGGATTCGAACCCGGGTTCTGAACAGAATGAGTAATAGAAAAAGGAATTTTTTGAAGCAAATTTATTATGATGATATGGAAAAAAGTCCCTGATGATCCACCTTTCTTTTCTCTCTCCTTCAAATCCGACGTATCCAACAATAACCACTTACACGGATTCCACTCACTGTGCTCTTCACCAGAACCGAACACCGGGGCTCATCAACTGACAGGCCACATGCCTTGGCAGTGAGCCACACCCGGCTCCAAATCATAGTAATCTAACATTCCATATGAATCCAGTGAGAGAAAACTTAAATAAAATTTGTTTTTGGAAATACTTTTTTGTATGGGGCTCGAACTCGGGTTGTCTGAACAGAATGAGTAATTGAAAAAGGAATTTTTTGAAGTCAAATTTATTATGATAATATGGAAAAAAAGTCCCTGATCCACCCTTCTTCTCTCTCTCCTTCAAATCCGACGTATCCAACAAAAACCACTTACACGGATTCCACTCACTGTGCTCTTCACCAGACCCGAACACCGGGGCTCATCGCCTGCCAGGCCGCATGCCTTGTCAGTGAGCCACACCCGGCTCCAAATCATAGTAATCTAACATTCTATATGAACTGAGTGAGAGGAAAATTAAAAAAAATTTGTTTTCGGAAATATTTTTTTATGTGGGATTCGAACCCGGGTTCTGAACAGAATGAGTAATAGAAAAAGGAATTTTTTGAAGCAAATTTATTATGATGATATGGAAAAAAGTCCCTGATGATCCACCTTTCTTTTCTCTCTCCTTCAAATCCGACGTATCCAACAATAACCAATTACACGGATTCCACTCACTGTGCTCTTCACCAGAACCGAACACCGGGGCTCATCAACTGACAGGCCACATGCCTTGGCAGTGAGCCACACCCGGCTCCAAATCATAGTAATCTAACATTCTATATGAACTGAGTGAGAGAAAAATTAAAAAAATTTTGTTTTCGGAAATATTCTTTTGTGTGGGGTTCGAACTCGGGTTGTCTGAACAGAATGAGTAATTGAAAAAGGAATTTTTTGAAGTCAAATTTATTATGATAATATGGAAAAAAAGTCCCTGATCCACCCTTCTTCTCTCTCTCCTTCAAATCCGACGTATCCAACAAAAACCACTTACACGGATTCCACTCACTGTGCTCTTCACCAGACCCGAACACCGGGGCTCATCGCCTGCCAGGCCGCGTGCCTTGTCAGTGAGCCACACCCGGCTCCCAAATCATAGTAATCTAACATTCTATATGAACTGAGTGAGAGAAAAATTAAAAAAAATTTGTTTTCGGAAATATTTTTTTATGTGGGATTCGAACCCGGGTTCTGAACAGAATGAGTAATAGAAAAAGGAATTTTTTGAAGCAAATTTATTATGATGATATGGAAAAAAGTCCCTGATGATCCACCTTTCTTTTCTCTCTCCTTCAAATCCGACGTATCCAACAATAACCAATTACACGGATTCCACTCACTGTGCTCTTCACCAGAACCGAACACCGGGGCTCATCAACTGACAGGCCACATGCCTTGGCAGTGAGCCACACCCGGCTCCAAATCATAGTAATCTAACATTCCATAAGAATTCAGTGAGAGAAAAATTAAAAAAAATTTGTTTTTGGAAATACTTTTTTGTATGGGGTTCGAACCCGGGTTCTGAACAGAATGAGTAATAGAAAAAGAAATTTTTTGAAGCAAATTTATTATGATGATATGGAAAAAAGTCCCTGATGATCCACCTTTCTTTTCTCTCTCCTTCAAATCCGACGTATCCAACAATAACCAATTACACGGATTCCACTCACTGTGCTCTTCACCAGAACCGAACACCGGGGCTCACCGCCTGCCAGGCCGCATGCCTTGTCAGTGAGCCACACCCGGCTCCAAATCATAATAATCTAACATTCTATATGAACTGAGTGAGAGAAAAATTAAAAAAATTTTGTTTTCGGAAATATTCTTTTGTGTGGGGTTCGAACTCGGGTTGTCTGAACAGAATGAGTAATTGAAAAAGGAATTTTTTGAAGTCAAATTTATTATGATAATATGGAAAAAAGTCCCTGATCCGCCCTTCTTCTCTCTCTCCTTCAAATCCGACGTATCCAACAAAAACCAATTACACGGATTCCACTCACTGTGCTCTTCACCAGACCCGAACACCGGGGCTCATCGCCTGCCAGGCCGCGTGCCTTGTCAGTGAGCCACACCCGGCTCCCAAATCATAGTAATCTAACATTCTATATGAACTGAGTGAGAGAAAAATTAAAAAAAATTTGTTTTCGGAAATATTTTTTTATGTGGGATTCGAACCCGGGTTCTGAACAGAATGAGTAATAGAAAAAGGAATTTTTTGAAGCAAATTTATTATGATGATATGGAAAAAAGTCCCTGATGATCCACCTTTCTTTTCTCTCTCCTTCAAATCCGACGTATCCAACAATAACCACTTACACGGATTCCACTCACTGTGCTCTTCACCAGAACCGAACACCGGGGCTCATTAACTGACAGGCCACATGCCTTGGCAGTGAGCCACACCCGGCTCCAAATCATAGTAATCTAACATTCCATATGAATCCAGTGAGAGAAAACTTAAATAAAATTTGTTTTTGGAAATACTTTTTTGTATGGGGTTCGAACTCGGGTTGTCTGAACAGAATGAGTAATTGAAAAAGGAATTTTTTGAAGTCAAATTTATTATGATAATATGGAAAAAAAGTCCCTGATCCACCCTTCTTCTCTCTCTCCTTCAAATCCGACGTATCCAACAAAAACCACTTACACGGATTCCACTCACTGTGCTCTTCACCAGACCCGAACACCGGGGCTCATCGCCTGCCAGGCCGCATGCCTTGTCAGTGAGCCACACCCGGCTCCAAATCATAGTAATCTAACATTCTATATGAACTGAGTGAGAGGAAAATTAAAAAAAAATTTGTTTTCGGAAATATTTTTTTATGTGGGATTCGAACCCGGGTTCTGAACAGAATGAGTAATAGAAAAAGGAATTTTTTGAAGCAAATTTATTATGATGATATGGAAAAAAGTCCCTGATGATCCACCTTTCTTTTCTCTCTCCTTCAAATCCGACGTATCCAACAATAACCAATTACACGGATTCCACTCACTGTGCTCTTCACCAGAACCGAACACCGGGGCTCATCAACTGACAGGCCACATGCCTTGGCAGTGAGCCACACCCGGCTCCAAATCATAGTAATCTAACATTCCATATGAATCCAGTGAGAGAAAACTTAAATAAAATTTGTTTTTGGAAATACTTTTTTGTATGGGGTTCGAACTCGGGTTGTCTGAACAGAATGAGTAATTGAAAAAGGAATTTTTTGAAGTCAAATTTATTATGATAATATGGAAAAAAAGTCCCTGATCCACCCTTCTTCTCTCTCTCCTTCAAATCCGACGTATCCAACAAAAACCACTTACACGGATTCCACTCACTGTGCTCTTCACCAGACCCGAACACCGGGGCTCATCGCCTGCCAGGCCGCATGCCTTGTCAGTGAGCCACACCCGGCTCCAAATCATAGTAATCTAACATTCTATATGAACTGAGTGAGAGAAAAATTAAAAAAAATTTGTTTTCGGAAATATTTTTTTATGTGGGATTCGAACCCGGGTTCTGAACAGAATGAGTAATAGAAAAAGGAATTTTTTGAAGCAAATTTATTATGATGATATGGAAAAAAGTCCCTGATGATCCACCTTTCTTTTCTCTCTCCTTCAAATCCGACGTATCCAACAATAACCACTTACACGGATTCCACTCACTGTGCTCTTCACCAGAACCGAACACCGGGGCTCATCAACTGACAGGCCACATGCCTTGGCAGTGAGCCACACCCGGCTCCAAATCATAGTAATCTAACATTCCATATGAATCCAGTGAGAGAAAACTTAAATAAAATTTGTTTTTGGAAATACTTTTTTGTATGGGGCTCGAACTCGGGTTGTCTGAACAGAATGAGTAATTGAAAAAGGAATTTTTTGAAGTCAAATTTATTATGATAATATGGAAAAAAAGTCCCTGATCCACCCTTCTTCTCTCTCTCCTTCAAATCCGACGTATCCAACAAAAACCACTTACACGGATTCCACTCACTGTGCTCTTCACCAGACCCGAACACCGGGGCTCATCGCCTGCCAGGCCGCGTGCCTTGTCAGTGAGCCACACCCGGCTCCAAATCATAGTAATCTAACATTCTATATGAACTGAGTGAGAGAAAAATTAAAAAAATTTTGTTTTCGGAAATATTCTTTTGTGTGGGGTTCGAACTCGGGTTGTCTGAACAGAATGAGTAATTGAAAAAGGAATTTTTTGAAGTCAAATTTATTATGATAATATGGAAAAAAAGTCCCTGATCCACCCTTCTTCTCTCTCTCCTTCAAATCCGACGTATCCAACAAAAACCACTTACACGGATTCCACTCACTGTGCTCTTCACCAGACCCGAACACCGGGGCTCATCGCCTGCCAGGCCGCGTGCCTTGTCAGTGAGCCACACCCGGCTCCCAAATCATAGTAATCTAACATTCTATATGAACTGAGTGAGAGAAAAATTAAAAAAAATTTGTTTTCGGAAATATTTTTTTATGTGGGATTCGAACCCGGGTTCTGAACAGAATGAGTAATAGAAAAAGGAATTTTTTGAAGCAAATTTATTATGATGATATGGAAAAAAGTCCCTGATGATCCACCTTTCTTTTCTCTCTCCTTCAAATCCGACGTATCCAACAATAACCAATTACACGGATTCCACTCACTGTGCTCTTCACCAGAACCGAACACCGGGGCTCATCAACTGACAGGCCACATGCCTTGGCAGTGAGCCACACCCGGCTCCAAATCATAGTAATCTAACATTCCATATGAATCCAGTGAGAGAAAACTTAAATAAAATTTGTTTTTGGAAATACTTTTTTGTATGGGGTTCGAACTCGGGTTGTCTGAACAGAATGAGTAATTGAAAAAGGAATTTTTTGAAGTCAAATTTATTATGATAATATGGAAAAAAAGTCCCTGATCCACCCTTCTTCTCTCTCTCCTTCAAATCCGACGTATCCAACAAAAACCACTTACACGGATTCCACTCACTGTGCTCTTCACCAGACCCGAACACCGGGGCTCATCGCCTGCCAGGCCGCATGCCTTGTCAGTGAGCCACACCCGGCTCCAAATCATAGTAATCTAACATTCTATATGAACTGAGTGAGAGGAAAATTAAAAAAAATTTGTTTTCGGAAATATTTTTTTATGTGGGATTCGAACCCGGGTTCTGAACAGAATGAGTAATAGAAAAAGGAATTTTTTGAAGCAAATTTATTATGATGATATGGAAAAAAGTCCCTGATGATCCACCTTTCTTTTCTCTCTCCTTCAAATCCGACGTATCCAACAATACCCAATTACACGGATTCCACTCACTGTGCTCTTCACCAGAACCGAACACCGGGGCTCATCAACTGACAGGCCACATGCCTTGGCAGTGAGCCACACCCGGCTCCAAATCATAGTAATCTAACATTCCATAAGAATTCAGTGAGAGAAAAATTAAAAAAAATTTGTTTTTGGAAATACTTTTTTTGTATGGGGTTCGAACTCGGGTTGTCTGAACAGAATGAGTAATTGAAAAAGGAATTTTTTGAAGTCAAATTTATTATGATAATATGGAAAAAAAGTCCCTGATCCACCCTTCTTCTCTCTCTCCTTCAAATCCGACGTATCCAACAAAAACCACTTACACGGATTCCACTCACTGTGCTCTTCACCAGACCCGAACACCGGGGCTCATCGCCTGCCAGGCCGCGTGCCTTGTCAGTGAGCCACACCCGGCTCCCAAATCATAGTAATCTAACATTCTATATGAACTGAGTGAGAGAAAAATTAAAAAAAATTTGTTTTCGGAAATATTTTTTTATGTGGGATTCGAACCCGAGCTCTGAACAGAATGAGTAATAGAAAAAGGAATTTTTTGAAGCAAATTTATTATGATGATATGGAAAAAAGTCCCTGATGATCCACCTTTCTTTTCTCTCTCCTTCAAATCCGACGTATCCAACAATAACCACTTACACGGATTCCACTCACTGTGCTCTTCACCAGAACCGAACACCGGGGCTCATCAACTGACAGGCCACATGCCTTGGCAGTGAGCCACACCCGGCTCCAAATCATAGTAATCTAACATTCCATAAGAATTCAGTGAGAGAAAAATTAAAAAAAATTTGTTTTTGGAAATACTTTTTTGTATGGGGTTCGAACCCGGGTTCTGAACAGAATGAGTAATAGAAAAAGAAATTTTTTGAAGCAAATTTATTATGATGATATGGAAAAAAGTCCCTGATGATCCACCTTTCTTTTCTCTCTCCTTCAAATCCGACGTATCCAACAATTACCAATTACACGGATTCCACTCACTGTGCTCTTCACCAGAACCGAACACCGGGGCTCATCGCCTGCCAGGCCGCATGCCTTGTCAGTGAGCCACACCCGGCTCCAAATCATAGTAATCTAACATTCTATATGAACTGAGTGAGAGAAAAATTAAAAAAATTTTGTTTTCGGAAATATTCTTTTGTGTGGGGTTCGAACTCGGGTTGTCTGAACAGAATGAGTAATTGAAAAAGGAATTTTTTGAAGTCAAATTTATTATGATAATATGGAAAAAAGTCCCTGATCCACCCTTCTTCTCTCTCTCCTTCAAATCCGACGTATCCAACAAAAACCAATTACACGGATTCCACTCACTGTGCTCTTCACCAGACCCGAACACCGGGGCTCATCGCCTGCCAGGCCGCGTGCCTTGTCAGTGAGCCACACCCGGCTCCCAAATCATAGTAATCTAACATTCTATATGAACTGAGTGAGAGAAAAATTAAAAAAAATTTGTTTTCGGAAATATTTTTTTATGTGGGATTCGAACCCGAGCTCTGAACAGAATGAGTAATAGAAAAAGGAATTTTTTGAAGCAAATTTATTATGATGATATATGGAAAAAAGTCCCTGATGATCCACCTTTCTTTTCTCTCTCCTTCAAATCCGACGTATCCAACAATAACCACTTACACGGATTCCACTCACTGTGCTCTTCACCAGAACCGAACACCGGGGCTCATCAACTGACAGGCCACATGCCTTGGCAGTGAGCCACACCCGGCTCCAAATCATAGTAATCTAACATTCCATATGAATCCAGTGAGAGAAAACTTAAATAAAATTTGTTTTTGGAAATACTTTTTTGTATGGGGTTCGAACTCGGGTTGTCTGAACAGAATGAGTAATTGAAAAAGGAATTTTTTGAAGTCAAATTTATTATGATAATATGGAAAAAAAAGTCCCTGATCCACCCTTCTTCTCTCTCTCCTTCAAATCCGACGTATCCAACAAAAACCACTTACACGGATTCCACTCACTGTGCTCTTCACCAGACCCGAACACCGGGGCTCATCGCCTGCCAGGCCGCATGCCTTGTCAGTGAGCCACACCCGGCTCCAAATCATAGTAATCTAACATTCTATATGAACTGAGTGAGAGGAAAATTAAAAAAAATTTGTTTTCGGAAATATTTTTTTATGTGGGATTCGAACCCGGGTTCTGAACAGAATGAGTAATAGAAAAAGGAATTTTTTGAAGCAAATTTATTATGATGATATGGAAAAAAGTCCCTGATGATCCACCTTTCTTTTCTCTCTCCTTCAAATCCGACGTATCCAACAATAACCAATTACACGGATTCCACTCACTGTGCTCTTCACCAGAACCGAACACCGGGGCTCATCAACTGACAGGCCACATGCCTTGGCAGTGAGCCACACCCGGCTCCAAATCATAGTAATCTAACATTCCATAAGAATTCAGTGAGAGAAAAATTAAAAAAAATTTGTTTTTGGAAATACTTTTTTGTATGGGGTTCGAACTCGGGTTGTCTGAACAGAATGAGTAATTGAAAAAGGAATTTTTTGAAGTCAAATTTATTATGATAATATGGAAAAAAAGTCCCTGATCCACCCTTCTTCTCTCTCTCCTTCAAATCCGACGTATCCAACAATAACCACTTACACGGATTCCACTCACTGTGCTCTTCACCAGAACCGAACACCGGGGCTCATCAACTGACAGGCCACATGCCTTGGCAGTGAGTCACACCCGGCTCCAAATCATAGTAATCTAACATTCTATATGAACTGAGTGAGAGAAAAATTAAAAAAAATTTGTTTTCGGAAATATTTTTTTATGTGGGATTCGAACCCGGGTTCTGAACAGAATGAGTAATAGAAAAAGGAATTTTTTGAAGCAAATTTATTATGATGATATGGAAAAAAGTCCCTGATGATCCACCATTCTTTTCTCTCTCCTTCAAATCCGACGTATCCAACAATAACCAATTACACGGATTCCACTCACTGTGCTCTTCACCAGAACCGAACACCGGGGCTCATCAACTGACAGGCCACATGCCTTGGCAGTGAGCCACACCCGGCTCCAAATCATAGTAATCTAACATTCCATAAGAATTCAGTGAGAGAAAAATTAAAAAAAATTTGTTTTTGGAAATACTTTTTTGTATGGGGTTCGAACTCGGGTTGTCTGAACAGAATGAGTAATTGAAAAAGGAATTTTTTGAAGTCAAATTTATTATGATAATATGGAAAAAAAGTCCCTGATCCACCCTTCTTCTCTCTCTCCTTCAAATCCGACGTATCCAACAAAAACCACTTACACGGATTCCACTCACTGTGCTCTTCACCAGACCCGAACACCGGGGCTCATCGCCTGCCAGGCCGCGTGCCTTGTCAGTGAGCCACACCCGGCTCCCAAATCATAGTAATCTAACATTCTATATGAACTGAGTGAGAGAAAAATTAAAAAAAATTTGTTTTCGGAAATATTTTTTTATGTGGGATTCGAACCCGAGCTCTGAACAGAATGAGTAATAGAAAAAGGAATTTTTTGAAGCAAATTTATTATGATGATATGGAAAAAAGTCCCTGATGATCCACCTTTCTTTTCTCTCTCCTTCAAATCCGACGTATCCAACAATAACCACTTACACGGATTCCACTCACTGTGCTCTTCACCAGAACCGAACACCGGGGCTCATCGCCTGCCAGGCCGCATGCCTTGTCAGTGAGCCACACCCGGCTCCAAATCATAGTAATCTAACATTCTATATGAACTGAGTGAGAGAAAAATTAAAAAAATTTTGTTTTCGGAAATATTCTTTTGTGTGGGGTTCGAACCCGGGTTGTGTGAACAGGATGAGTAATAGAAAAGGGAATTTTTTGAAGTCAAATTTATTATGATAATATGGAAAAAAGTCCCTGATGATCCACCTTTCTTTTCTCTCTCCTTCAAATCCGACGTATCCAACAATAACCACTTACACGGATTCCACTCACTGTGCTCTTCACCAGAACCGAACACCGGGGCTCATCAACTGACAGGCCACATGCCTTGGCAGTGAGTCACACCCGGCTCCAAATCATAGTAATCTAACATTCTATATGAACTGAGTGAGAGAAAAATTAAAAAAAATTTGTTTTCGGAAATATTTTTTTATGTGGGATTCGAACCCGGGTTCTGAACAGAATGAGTAATAGAAAAAGGAATTTTTTGAAGCAAATTTATTATGATGATATGGAAAAAAGTCCCTGATGATCCACCATTCTTTTCTCTCTCCTTCAAATCCGACGTATCCAACAATAACCAATTACACGGATTCCACTCACTGTGCTCTTCACCAGAACCGAACACCGGGGCTCATCGCCTGCCAGGCCGCATGCCTTGTCAGTGAGCCACACCCGGCTCCAAATCATAGTAATCTAACATTCTATATGAACTGAGTGAGAGAAAAATTAAAAAAATTTTGTTTTCGGAAATATTCTTTTGTGTGGGGTTCGAACCCGGGTTGTGTGAACAGGATGAGTAATAGAAAAGGGAATTTTTTGAAGTCAAATTTATTATGATAATATGGAAAAAAGTCCCTGATGATCCACCTTTCTTTTCTCTCTCCTTCAAATCCGACGTATCCAACAATAACCACTTACACGGATTCCACTCACTGTGCTCTTCACCAGAACCGAACACCGGGGCTCATCAACTGACAGGCCACATGCCTTGGCAGTGAGCCACACCCGGCTCCAAATCATAGTAATCTAACATTCCATATGAATCCAGTGAGAGAAAACTTAAATAAAATTTGTTTTTGGAAATACTTTTTTGTATGGGGTTCGAACTCGGGTTGTCTGAACAGAATGAGTAATTGAAAAAGGAATTTTTTGAAGTCAAATTTATTATGATAATATGGAAAAAAAGTCCCTGATCCACCCTTCTTCTCTCTCTCCTTCAAATCCGACGTATCCAACAAAAACCACTTACACGGATTCCACTCACTGTGCTCTTCACCAGACCCGAACACCGGGGCTCATCGCCTGCCAGGCCGCGTGCCTTGTCAGTGAGCCACACCCGGCTCCCAAATCATAGTAATCTAACATTCTATATGAACTGAGTGAGAGAAAAATTAAAAAAAATTTGTTTTCGGAAATATTTTTTTATGTGGGATTCGAACCCGGGTTCTGAACAGAATGAGTAATAGAAAAAGAAATTTTTTGAAGCAAATTTATTATGATGATATGGAAAAAAGTCCCTGATGATCCACCTTTCTTTTCTCTCTCCTTCAAATCCGACGTATCCAACAATAACCAATTACACGGATTCCACTCACTGTGCTCTTCACCAGAACCGAACACCGGGGCTCATCGCCTGCCAGGCCGCATGCCTTGTCAGTGAGCCACACCCGGCTCCAAATCATAGTAATCTAACATTCTATATGAACTGAGTGAGAGAAAAATTAAAAAAATTTTGTTTTCGGAAATATTCTTTTGTGTGGGGTTCGAACCCGGGTTGTGTGAACAGGATGAGTAATAGAAAAGGGAATTTTTTGAAGTCAAATTTATTATGATAATATGGAAAAAAGTCCCTGATGATCCACCTTTCTTTTCTCTCTCCTTCAAATCCGACGTATCCAACAATAACCACTTACACGGATTCCACTCACTGTGCTCTTCACCAGAACCGAACACCGGGGCTCATCAACTGACAGGCCACATGCCTTGGCAGTGAGCCACACCCGGCTCCAAATCATAGTAATCTAACATTCTATATGAACTGAGTGAGAGAAAAATTAAAAAAAATTTGTTTTCGGAAATATTTTTTTATGTGGGATTCGAACCCGGGTTCTGAACAGAATGAGTAATAGAAAAAGGAATTTTTTGAAGCAAATTTATTATGATGATATGGAAAAAAGTCCCTGATGATCCACCATTCTTTTCTCTCTCCTTCAAATCCGACGTATCCAACAATAACCAATTACACGGATTCCACTCACTGTGCTCTTCACCAGAACCGAACACCGGGGCTCATCGCCTGCCAGGCCGCATGCCTTGTCAGTGAGCCACACCCGGCTCCAAATCATAGTAATCTAACATTCTATATGAACTGAGTGAGAGAAAAATTAAAAAAATTTTGTTTTCGGAAATATTCTTTTCTGTGGGGTTCGAACCCGGGTTGTGTGAACAGGATGAGTAATAGAAAAAGGAATTTTTTGAAGCAAATTTATTATGATAATATGGAAAAAAGTCCCTGATGATCCACCTTTCTTTTCTCTCTCCTTCAAATCCGACGTATCCAACAATAACCACTTACACGGATTCCACTCACTGTGCTCTTCACCAGAACCGAACACCGGGGCTCATCAACTGACAGGCCACATGCCTTGGCAGTGAGCCACACCCGGCTCCAAATCATAGTAATCTAACATTCTATATGAACTGAGTGAGAGAAAAATTAAAAAAAATTTGTTTTCGGAAATATTTTTTTATGTGGGATTCGAACCCGGGTTCTGAACAGAATGAGTAATAGAAAAAGGAATTTTTTGAAGCAAATTTATTATGATGATATGGAAAAAAGTCCCTGATGATCCACCATTCTTTTCTCTCTCCTTCAAATCCGACGTATCCAACAATAACCAATTACACGGATTCCACTCACTGTGCTCTTCACCAGAACCGAACACCGGGGCTCATCAACTGACAGGCCACATGCCTTGGCAGTGAGCCACACCCGGCTCCAAATCATAGTAATCTAACATTCCATATGAATCCAGTGAGAGAAAACTTAAATAAAATTTGTTTTTGGAAATACTTTTTTGTATGGGGTTCGAACTCGGGTTGTCTGAACAGAATGAGTAAATGAAAAAGGAATTTTTTGAAGTCAAATTTATTATGATAATATGGAAAAAAAAGTCCCTGATCCACCCTTCTTCTCTCTCTCCTTCAAATCCGACGTATCCAACAAAAACCACTTACACGGATTCCACTCACTGTGCTCTTCACCAGACCCGAACACCGGGGCTCATCGCCTGCCAGGCCGCGTGCCTTGTCAGTGAGCCACACCCGGCTCCCAAATCATAGTAATCTAACATTCTATATGAACTGAGTGAGAGAAAAATTAAAAAAAATTTGTTTTCGGAAATATTTTTTTATGTGGGATTCGAACCCGGGTTCTGAACAGAATGAGTAATAGAAAAAGGAATTTTTTGAAGCAAATTTATTATGATGATATGGAAAAAAGTCCCTGATGATCCACCTTTCTTTTCTCTCTCCTTCAAATCCGACGTATCCAACAATAACCACTTACACGGATTCCACTCACTGTGCTCTTCACCAGAACCGAACACCGGGGCTCATCAACTGACAGGCCACATGCCTTGGCAGTGAGCCACACCCGGCTCCAAATCATAGTAATCTAACATTCCATAAGAATTCAGTGAGAGAAAAATTAAAAAAAATTTGTTTTTGGAAATACTTTTTTGTATGGGGTTCGAACCCGGGTTCTGAACAGAATGAGTAATAGAAAAAGAAATTTTTTGAAGCAAATTTATTATGATGATATGGAAAAAAGTCCCTGATGATCCACCTTTCTTTTCTCTCTCCTTCAAATCCGACGTATCCAACAATAACCAATTACACGGATTCCACTCACTGTGCTCTTCACCAGAACCGAACACCGGGGCTCATCGCCTGCCAGGCCGCATGCCTTGTCAGTGAGCCACACCCGGCTCCAAATCATAGTAATCTAACATTCTATATGAACTGAGTGAGAGAAAAATTAAAAAAATTTTGTTTTCGGAAATATTCTTTTGTGTGGGGTTCGAACTCGGGTTGTCTGAACAGAATGAGTAATTGAAAAAGGAATTTTTTGAAGTCAAATTTATTATGATAATATGGAAAAAAAGTCCCTGATCCACCCTTCTTCTCTCTCTCCTTCAAATCCGACGTATTCCACTCACTGTGCTCTTCACCAGACCCGAACACCGGGGCTCATCGCCTGCCAGGCCGCGTGCCTTGTCAGTGAGCCACACCCGGCTCCCAAATCATAGTAATCTAACATTCTATATGAACTGAGTGAGAGAAAAATTAAAAAAAATTTGTTTTCGGAAATATTTTTTTATGTGGGATTCGAACCCGAGCTCTGAACAGAATGAGTAATAGAAAAAGGAATTTTTTGAAGCAAATTTATTATGATGATATGGAAAAAAGTCCCTGATGATCCACCTTTCTTTTCTCTCTCCTTCAAATCCGACGTATCCAACAATAACCACTTACACGGATTCCACTCACTGTGCTCTTCACCAGAACCGAACACCGGGGCTCATCAACTGACAGGCCACATGCCTTGGCAGTGAGCCACACCCGGCTCCAAATCATAGTAATCTAACATTCCATAAGAATTCAGTGAGAGAAAAATTAAAAAAAATTTTTTTTTGGAAATACTTTTTTGTATGGGGTTCGAACCCGGGTTCTGAACAGAATGAGTAATAGAAAAAGAAATTTTTTGAAGCAAATTTATTATGATGATATGGAAAAAAGTCCCTGATGATCCACCTTTCTTTTCTCTCTCCTTCAAATCCGACGTATCCAACAAAAACCACTTACACGGATTCCACTCACTGTGCTCTTCACCAGACCCGAACACCGGGGCTCATCGCCTGCCAGGCCGCGTGCCTTGTCAGTGAGCCACACCCGGCTCCCAAATCATAGTAATCTAACATTCTATATGAACTGAGTGAGAGAAAAATTAAAAAAAATTTGTTTTCGGAAATATTTTTTTATGTGGGATTCGAACCCGAGCTCTGAACAGAATGAGTAATAGAAAAAGGAATTTTTTGAAGCAAATTTATTATGATGATATGGAAAAAAGTCCCTGATGATCCACCTTTCTTTTCTCTCTCCTTCAAATCCGACGTATCCAACAATAACCACTTACACGGATTCCACTCACTGTGCTCTTCACCAGACCCGAACCGGGGCTCATCAACTAACAGGCCACATGCCTTGGCAGTGAGCCACACCCGGCTCCAAATCATAGCAATCTAACATTCTATATGAACTAAGTGAGAGAAAAATTAAAAAAATATGTTTTCGGAAATATTTTTTTGTGTGGGGTTCGAACCCGGGTTGTGTGAACAGGATGAGTAATAGAAAAGGGAATTTTTTCAACGTCAAATTTATTATGATAATATGGAAAAAAAAGGCCCTGATCCACCCTTCCTTCTCTCTCCTTCAAATCCGACGTATCCAACAAAAACCACTTACACGGATTCCACTCACTGTGCTCTTCACCAGACCCGAACCGGGGCTCATCAACTAACAGGCCACATGCCTTGGCAGTGAGCCACACCCGGCTCCAAATCATAGTAATCTAACATTCTATATGAACTGAGTGAGAGAAAAATTAAAAAAAATTTGTTTTCGGAAATATTTTTTTATGTGGGATTCGAACCCGGGTTCTGAACAGAATGAGTAATAGAAAAAGGAATTTTTTGAAGCAAATTTATTATGATGATATGGAAAAAAGTCCCTGATGATCCACCTTTCTTTTCTCTCTCCTTCAAATCCGACGTATCCAACAATAACCAATTACACGGATTCCACTCACTGTGCTCTTCACCAGAACCGAACACCGGGGCTCATCGCCTGCCAGGCCGCATGCCTTGTCAGTGAGCCACACCCGGCTCCAAATCATAGTAATCTAACATTCTATATGAACTGAGTGAGAGAAAAATTAAAAAAATTTTGTTTTCGGAAATATTCTTTTGTGTGGGGTTCGAACTCGGGTTGTCTGAACAGAATGAGTAATTGAAAAAGGAATTTTTTGAAGTCAAAATTATTATGATAATATGGAAAAAAAGTCCGTGATCCACCCTTCTTCTCTCTCTCCTTCAAATCCGACGTATCCAACAAAAACCACTTACACGGATTCCACTCACTGTGCTCTTCACCAGACCCGAACACCGGGGCTCATCGCCTGCCAGGCCGCGTGCCTTGTCAGTGAGCCACACCCGGCTCCCAAATCATAGTAATCTAACATTCTATATGAACTGAGTGAGAGAAAAATTAAAAAAAATTTGTTTTCGGAAATATTTTTTTATGTGGGATTCGAACCCGAGCTCTGAACAGAATGAGTAATAGAAAAAGGAATTTTTTGAAGTCAAATTTATTATGATAATATGGAAAAAAGTCCCTGATGATCCACCTTTCTTTTCTCTCTCCTTCAAATCCGACGTATCCAACAATAACCACTTACACGGATTCCACTCACTGTGCTCTTCACCAGAACCGAACACCGGGGCTCATCAACTGACAGGCCACATGCCTTGGCAGTGAGCCACACCCGGCTCCAAATCATAGTAATCTAACATTCTATATGAACTGAGTGAGAGAAAAATTAAAAAAAATTTGTTTTCGGAAATATTTTTTTATGTGGGATTCGAACCCGGGTTCTGAACAGAATGAGTAATAGAAAAAGGAATTTTTTGAAGCAAATTTATTATGATGATATGGAAAAAAGTCCCTGATGATCCACCATTCTTTTCTCTCTCCTTCAAATCCGACGTATCCAACAATAACCAATTACACGGATTCCACTCACTGTGCTCTTCACCAGAACCGAACACCGGGGCTCATCGCCTGCCAGGCCGCATGCCTTGTCAGTGAGCCACACCCGGCTCCAAATCATAGTAATCTAACATTCTATATGAACTGAGTGAGAGAAAAATTAAAAAAATTTTGTTTTCGGAAATATTCTTTTGTGTGGGGTTCGAACCCGGGTTGTGTGAACAGGATGAGTAATAGAAAAGGGAATTTTTTGAAGTCAAATTTATTATGATAATATGGAAAAAAGTCCCTGATGATCCACCTTTCTTTTCTCTCTCCTTCAAATCCGACGTATCCAACAATAACCACTTACACGGATTCCACTCACTGTGCTCTTCACCAGAACCGAACACCGGGGCTCATCAACTGACAGGCCACATGCCTTGGCAGTGAGCCACACCCGGCTCCAAATCATAGTAATCTAACATTCCATATGAATCCAGTGAGAGAAAACTTAAATAAAATTTGTTTTTGGAAATACTTTTTTGTATGGGGTTCGAACTCGGGTTGTCTGAACAGAATGAGTAATTGAAAAAGGAATTTTTTGAAGTCAAATTTATTATGATAATATGGAAAAAAAGTCCCTGATCCACCCTTCTTCTCTCTCTCCTTCAAATCCGACGTATCCAACAAAAACCACTTACACGGATTCCACTCACTGTGCTCTTCACCAGACCCGAACACCGGGGCTCATCGCCTGCCAGGCCGCGTGCCTTGTCAGTGAGCCACACCCGGCTCCCAAATCATAGTAATCTAACATTCTATATGAACTGAGTGAGAGAAAAATTAAAAAAAATTTGTTTTCGGAAATATTTTTTTATGTGGGATTCGAACCCGAGCTCTGAACAGAATGAGTAATAGAAAAAGGAATTTTTTGAAGCAAATTTATTATGATGATATGGAAAAAAGTCCCTGATGATCCACCTTTCTTTTCTCTCTCCTTCAAATCCGACGTATCCAACAATAACCACTTACACGGATTCCACTCACTGTGCTCTTCACCAGAACCGAACACCGGGACTCATCAACTGACAGGCCACATGCCTTGGCAGTGAGCCACACCCGGCTCCAAATCATAGTAATCTAACATTCCATAAGAATTCAGTGAGAGAAAAATTAAAAAAAATTTGTTTTTGGAAATACTTTTTTGTATGGGGTTCGAACCCGGGTTCTGAACAGAATGAGTAATAGAAAAAGAAATTTTTTGAAGCAAATTTATTATGATGATATGGAAAAAAGTCCCTGATGATCCACCTTTCTTTTCTCTCTCCTTCAAATCCGACGTATCCAACAATAACCAATTACACGGATTCCACTCACTGTGCTCTTCACCAGAACCGAACACCGGGGCTCATCGCCTGCCAGGCCGCATGCCTTGTCAGTGAGCCACACCCGGCTCCAAATCATAGTAATCTAACATTCTATATGAACTGAGTGAGAGAAAAATTAAAAAAATTTTGTTTTCGGAAATATTCTTTTGTGTGGGGTTCGAACCCGGGTTGTGTGAACAGGATGAGTAATAGAAAAGGGAATTTTTTGAAGTCAAATTTATTATGATAATATGGAAAAAAGTCCCTGATGATCCACCTTTCTTTTCTCTCTTCTTCAAATCCGACGTATCCAACAATAACCACTTACACGGATTCCACTCACTGTGCTCTTCACCAGAACCGAACACCGGGGCTCATCAACTGACAGGCCACATGCCTTGGCAGTGAGCCACACCCGGCTCCAAATCATAGTAATCTAACATTCCATATGAATCCAGTGAGAGAAAACTTAAATAAAATTTGTTTTTGGAAATACTTTTTTGTATGGGGTTCGAACTCGGGTTGTCTGAACAGAATGAGTAATTGAAAAAGGAATTTTTTGAAGTCAAATTTATTATGATAATATGGAAAAAAAGTCCCTGATCCACCCTTCTTCTCTCTCTCCTTCAAATCCGACGTATCCAACAAAAACCACTTACACGGATTCCACTCACTGTGCTCTTCACCAGACCCGAACACCGGGGCTCATCGCCTGCCAGGCCGCGTGCCTTGTCAGTGAGCCACACCCGGCTCCCAAATCATAGTAATCTAACATTCTATATGAACTGAGTGAGAGAAAAATTAAAAAAAATTTGTTTTCGGAAATATTTTTTTATGTGGGATTCGAACCCGAGCTCTGAACAGAATGAGTAATTGAAAAAGGAATTTTTTGAAGCAAATTTATTATGATGATATGGAAAAAAGTCCCTGATGATCCACCTTTCTTTTCTCTCTCCTTCAAATCCGACGTATCCAACAATAACCACTTACACGGATTCCACTCACTGTGCTCTTCACCAGAACCGAACACCGGGGCTCATCAACTGACAGGCCACATGCCTTGGCAGTGAGCCACACCCGGCTCCAAATCATAGTAATCTAACATTCCATAAGAATTCAGTGAGAGAAAAATTAAAAAAAATTTGTTTTTGGAAATACTTTTTTGTATGGGGTTCGAACCCGGGTTCTGAACAGAATGAGTAATAGAAAAAGAAATTTTTTGAAGCAAATTTATTATGATGATATGGAAAAAAGTCCCTGATGATCCACCTTTCTTTTCTCTCTCCTTCAAATCCGACGTATCCAACAATAACCACTTACACGGATTCCACTCACTGTGCTCTTCACCAGAACCGAACACCGGGGCTCATCAACTGACAGGCCACATGCCTTGGCAGTGAGCCACACCCGGCTCCAAATCATAGTAATCTAACATTCCATATGAATCCAGTGAGAGAAAACTTAAATAAAATTTGTTTTTGGAAATACTTTTTTGTATGGGGTTCGAACTCGGGTTGTCTGAACAGAATGAGTAATTGAAAAAGGAATTTTTTGAAGTCAAATTTATTATGATAATATGGAACAAAAGTCCCTGATCCACCCTTCTTCTCTCTCTCCTTCAAATCCGACGTATCCAACAAAAACCACTTACACGGATTCCACTCACTGTGCTCTTCACCAGACCCGAACACCGGGGCTCATCGCCTGCCAGGCCGCATGCCTTGTCAGTGAGCCACACCCGGCTCCAAATCATAGTAATCTAACATTCTATATGAACTGAGTGAGAGAAAAATTAAAAAAATTTTGTTTTCGGAAATATTCTTTTGTGTGGGGTTCGAACCCGGGTTGTGTGAACAGGATGAGTAATAGAAAAGGGAATTTTTTGAAGTCAAATTTATTATGATAATATGGAAAAAAAAGTCCCTGATGATCCACCTTTCTTTTCTCTCTCCTTCAAATCCGACGTATCCAACAATAACCGCTTACACGGATTCCACTCACTGTGCTCTTCACCAGAACCGAACACCGGGGCTCA
The DNA here is from genome assembly GCA_035045945.1 of Drosophila anceps. Lineage (NCBI taxonomy): Eukaryota > Metazoa > Arthropoda > Insecta > Diptera > Drosophilidae > Drosophila > Drosophila anceps. Next base: position 6,227,105 of record JAWNON010000186.1, on the reverse strand, counting down.
TCAACTGACAGGCCACATGCCTTGGCAGTGAGCCACACCCGGCTCCAAATCATAGTAATCTAACATTCTATATGAACTGAGTGAGAGAAAAATTAAAAAAAATTTGTTTTCGGAAATATTTTTTTATGTGGGATTCGAACCCGGGTTCTGAACAGAATGAGTAATAGAAAAAGGAATTTTTTGAAGCAAATTTATTATGATGATATGGAAAAAAGTCCACTTACACGGATTCCACTCACTGTGCTCTTCACCAGACCCGAACCGGGGCTCATCGCCTGCCAGGCCGCATGCCTTGGCAGTGAGCCACACCCGGCTCCAAATCATAGTAATCTAACATTCCATAAGAATTCAGTGAGAGAAAAATTAAAAAAAATTTGTTTTTGGAAATACTTTTTTGTATGGGGCTCGAACCCGGGTTCTGAACAGAATGAGTAATAGAAAAAGAAATTTTTTGAAGCAAATTTATTATGATGATATGGAAAAAAGTCCCTGATGATCCACCTCCTTTCTTTTCTCTCTCCTTCAAATCCGACGTATCCAACAAAAACCACTTACACGGATTCCACTCACTGTGCTCTTCACCAGAACCGAACCGGGGCTCATCGCCTGCCAGGCCGCATGCCTTGTCAGTGAGCCACACCCGGCTCCAAATCATAGTAATCTAACATTCTATATGAACTGAGTGAGAGAAAAATTAAAAAAAATTTGTTTTCGGAAATATTTTTTTGTGTGGGGTTCGAACCCGGGTTGTGTGAACAGGATGAGTAATAGAAAAGGGAATTTTTTCAACGTCAAATTTATTATGACATGGTAAAAAAAATCCCTGATCCACCTTTCTTTCTCTCTCCTTCAAATCCGACGTATCCAACAAAAACCACTTACACGGATTCCACTCACTGTGCTCTTGACCAGACCCGAACCGGGGCTCATCAACTGACAGGCTACATGCCTTGGCAGTGAGCCATACCCGGCTCCAAATCATAGTAATCTAACATTCCATATGAATCCAGTGAGAGAAAACTTAAATAAAATTTGTTTTTCTAAATACTTTTTTGTATGGGGTTCGAACTCGGGTTGTCTGAACAGAATGAGTAATTGAAAAAGGAATTTTTTGAAGTCAAATTTATTATGATAATATGGAAAAAAGTCCCTGATCCACCCTTCTTCTCTCTCTCCTTCAAATCCGACGTATCCAACAAAAACCACTTACACGGATTCCACTCACTGTGCTCTTCAACCGACCCGAACACCGGGGCTCATCGCCTGCCAGGCCGCATGCCTTGTCAGTGAGCCACACCCGGCTCCAAATCATAGTAATCTAACATTCTATATGAAGTGAGTGAGAGAAAAATTAAAAAAAATTTGTTTTCGGAAATATTTTTTTATGTGGGATTCGAACCCGAGCTCTGAACAGAATGAGTAATAATAGAAAAAGGAATTTTTTGAAGCAAATTTATTATGATGATATGGAAAAAAGTCCACTTACACGGATTCCACTCACTGTGCTCTTCACCAGAACCGAACACCGGGGCTCATCGCCTGACAGGCCACATGCCTTGGCAGTGAGCCACACCTGGCTCCAAATCATAGTAATCTAACATTCTATATGAACTGAGTGGGAGAAAAATTAAAAAAATTTTGTTTTCGGAAATATTCTTTTGTGTGGGGTTCGAACCCGGGTTGTGTGAACAGGATGAGTAATAGAAAAGGGAATTTTTTGAAGTCAAATTTATTATGATAATATGGAAAAAAGTCCCTGATGATCCACCTTTCTTTTCTCTCTCTTTCAAATCCGACGTATCCAACAATAACCACTTACACGGATTCCACTCACTGTGCTCTTCACCAGAACCGAACCGGGGCTCATCGCCTGCCAGGCCGCATGCCTTGTCAGTGAGCCACACCCGGCTCCAAATCATAGTAATCTAACATTCTATATGAACTGAGTGAGAGAAAAATTAAAAAAAATTTGTTTTCGGAAATATTTTTTTATGTGGGATCCGAACCCGAGCTCTGAACAGAATGAGTAATAGAAAAAGGAATTTTTTGAAGCAAATTTATTATGATGATATGGAAAAAAGTCCCTGATGAACCACCTTTCTTTTCTCTCTCCTTCAAATCCAACGTATCCAACAAAAACCACTTACACGGATTCCACTCACTATGCTCTTCACCAGAACCGAACCGGGGCTCATCGCCTGCCAGCCCGCATGCCTTGTCAGTGAGCCACACCCGGCTCCAAATCATAGTAATCTAACATTCCATAAGAATTCAGTGAGAGAAAAATTAAAAAAAAATTTGTTTTCGGAAATATTTTTTTATGTGGGATTCGAACCCGGGTTCTGAACAGAATGAGTAAGAGAAAAAGGAATTTTTTGAAGCAAATTTATTATGATGATATGGAAAAAAGTCCCTGATGATCCACCTTTCTTTTCTCTCTCCTTCAAATCCGACGTATCCAACAATAACCACTTACACGGATTCCACTCACTGTGCTCTTCACCAGAACCGAACACCGGGGCTCATCAACTGACAGGCCACATGCATTGGCAGTGAGCCACACCCGGCTCCAAATCATAGTAATCTAACATTCCATAAGAATTCAGTGAGAGAAAAATTAAAAAAAATTTGTTTTTGGAAATACTTTTTTGTATGGGGTTCGAACCCGGGTTCTGAACAGAATGAGTAATAGAAAAAGAAATTTTTTGAAGCAAATTTATTATGATGATATGGAAAAAAGTCCCTGATGATCCACCTTTCTTTTCTCTCTCCTTCAAATCCGACGTATCCAACAATAACCAATTACACGGATTCCACTCACTGCATGCCTTGTCAGTGAGCCACACCCGGCTCCAAATCATAGTAATCTAACATTCTATATGAACTGAGTGAGAGAAAAATTAAAAAAATTTTGTTTTCGGAAATATTCTTTTGTGTGGGGTTCGAACCCGGGTTGTGTGAACAGGATGAGTAATAGAAAAGGGAATTTTTTGAAGTCAAATTTATTATGGTAATATGGAAAAAAAGTCCCTGATGATCCACCTTTCTTTTCTCTCTCCTTCAAATCCGACGTATCCAACAATAACCACTTACACGGATTCCACTCACTGTGCTCTTCACCAGAACCGAACACCGGGGCTCATCAACTGACAGGCCACATGCCTTGGCAGTGAGCCACACCCGGCTCCAAATCATAGTAATCTAACATTCCATAAGAATTCAGTGAGAGAAAAATTAAAAAAAATTTGTTTTTGGAAATACTTTTTTGTATGGGGTTCTGAACAGAATGAGTAATAGAAAAAGGAATTTTTTGAAGCAAATTTATTATGATGATATGGAAAAAAGTCCCTGATGATCCACCTTTCTTTTCTCCCTCCTTCAAATCCGACGTATCCAACAAAAACCACTTACACGGATACCACCCACTGTGCTCTTCACCAGAACTGAACCGGGGCTCATCGCCTGCCAGGCCGCATGCCTTGTCAGTGAGCCACACCCGGCTCCAAATCATAGTAATCTAACATTCCATATGAATCCAGTGAGAGAAACTTAAATAAAATTTGTATTTGGAAATACTTTTTTGTATGGGGTTCGAACTCGGGTTGTCTGAACAGAATGAGTAATTGAAAATGGAATTTTTTGAAGTCAAATTTATTATGATAATATGGAAAAAAAGTCCCTGATCCACCCTTCCCTTCTCTCTCCTTCAAATCCGACGTATCCAACAAAAACCACTTACACGGATTCCACTCACTGTGCTCTTCACCAGACCCGAACCGGGGCTCATCAACTGACAGGCCACATGCCTTGGCAGTGAGCCACACCCGGCTCCAAATCATAGTAATCTAACATTCTATATGAACTGAGGGAGAGAAAAATTAAAAAAATTTTGTTTTCGGAAATATTTTTTTTGTGTGGGGTTCGAACCCGGGTTGTGTGAACAGGATGACTAATAGAAAAGGGAATTTTTAAAGTCAAATTTATTATGATAAAATGGAAAAAAAGCCCCTGATCCACCCTTCCTTCTCTCTCCTTCAAATCCGACGTATCCAACAAAAACCACTTACACGTATTCCAATCACTGTGCTCTTCACCAGACCCGAACCGGGGCTCATCAACTGACAGGCCACATGCCTTGGCAGTGAGCCACACCCGGCTCCATCTAACATTCTATGTGAACTAAGTAAGAGAAAAATTAAAAAAAATTTGTTTTTGGAAATATTTTTTTGTGTGGGGTTCGAACCCGGGTTGTGTGAACAGAATGAGTAATAGAAAAAGGAATTTTTTGAAGCAAATTTATTATGATGATATGGAAAAATGTCCCTGATGATCCACCTTTTTTTTCTCCCTCCTTCAAATCCGACGTATCCAACAAAAACCACTTACACGGATTCCACTCACTGTGTGCTCTTCACCAGACTCGAACCGGGGCTCATCGCCTGCCAGGCCGCATGCCTTGTCAGTGAGCCACACCCGGCTCCAAATCATAGTAATCTAACATTCCATAAGAATTCAGTGAGAGAAAAATTAAAAAAATTTTGTTTTCGGAAATATTTTTTGTGTGGGGTTCGAACCCGGGTTGTGTGAACAGGATGAGTAATAGAAAAGGGAATTTTTTGAAGTCAAATTTATTATGATATATGGAAAAAAAAGTCCCTGATCCACCCTTCCTTCTCTCTCCTTCAAATCCGACGTATCCAACAAAAACCACTTACACGGATTCCACTCACTGTGCTCTTCACCAGACCCGAACCGGGGCTCATCAACTGACAGGCCACATGCCTTGGCAGTGAGCCACACCCGGCTCCAAATCATAGTAATCTAACATTCTATATGAACTGAGTGAGAGAAAAATTAAAAAAAAATATGTTTTCGGAAATATTTTTTTGTGTGGGGTTCGAACCCGGGTTGTGTGAACAGGATGAGTAATAGAAAAGGGAATTTTTTCAACGTCAAATTTATTATGACATGGTAAAAAAAGTCCCTGATCCCTGATGTGGGGTTCGAACCCGGGTTCTGAACAGAATGAGTAATAGAAAAAGGAATTTTTTGAAGCAAATTTATTATGCATGATATGGAAAAAAGTCCCTGATGATCCACCTTTCTTTTCTCTCTCCTTCAAATCCGACGTATCCAATAAAAACCACTTACACGGATTCCACTCACTGTGCTCTTCACCAGACCCGAAACCGGGGCTCATCAACTAACAGGCCACATGCCTTGTCAGTGAGCCACACCCGGCTCCATATCATAGTAATCTAACATTCCATAAGAATTCAGTGAGAGAAAAATTAAAAAAATTTGTTTTCGGAAATATTTTTTTGTGTGGGGTTCGAACCCGGGTTGTGTGAACAGGATGAGTAATAGAAAAGGGAATTTTTTGAAGTCAAATTTATTATGATAATATGGAAAAAAAGGCCCTGATCCACCCTTCCTTCTCTCTCCTTCAAATCCGACGTATCCAATAAAAACCACTTACACGGATTCCACTCACTGTGCTCTTCACCAGACCCGAAACCGGGGCTCATCAACTAACAGGCCACATGCCTTGGCAGTGAGCCACACCCGGCTCCAAATCATAGTAATCTAACATTCTATATGAACTGAGTGAGAGAAAAATTAAAAAAATATGTTTTCGGAAATATTTTTTTGTGTGGGGTTCGAATCCGGGTTGTGTGAACAGGATGAGTAATAGAAAAGGGAATTTTTTCAACGTCAAATTTATTATGATAATATGGAAAAAAAGGCCCTGATCCACCCTTCCTTCTCTCTCCTTCAAATCCGACGTATCCAACAAAAACCACTTACACGGATTCCACTCACTGTGCTCTTCACCAGACCCGAACCGGGGCTCATCAACTAACAGGCCACATGCCTTGGCAGTGAGCCACACCCGGCTCCAAATCATAGTAATCTAACATTCTATATGAACTGAGTGAGAGAAAAATTAAAAAAATATGTTTTCGGAAATATTTTTTTGTGTGGGGTTCGAACCCGGGTTGTGTGAACAGGATGAGTAATAGAAAAGGGAATTTTTTGAAGTCAAATTTATTATGATAATATGGAAAAAAAGGCCCTGATCCACCCTTCCTTCTCTCTCCTTCAAATCCGACGTATCCAACAAAAACCACTTACACGGATTCCACTCATTGTGCTCTTCACCAGACCCGAACCGGGGCTCATCAACTAACAGGCCACATGCCTTGGCAGTGAACCACACCCGGCTCCAAATCATAGTAATCTAACATTCCATAAGAATTCAGTGAGAGAAAAATTAAAAAAATTTTGTTTTCGGAAATATTTTTTTGTGTGGGGTTCGAACCCGGGTTGTGTGAACAGGATGAGTAATAGAAAAGGGAATTTTTTGAAGTCAAATTTATTATGATAATATGGAAAAAAAGGCCCTGATCCACCCTTCCTTCTCTCTCCTTCAAATCCGACGTATCCAACAAAAACCACTTACACGGATTCCACTCACTGTGCTCTTCACCAGACCCGAAACCGGGGCTCATCAACTAACAGGCCACATGCCTTGGCAGTGAGCCACACCCGGCTCCAAATCATAGTAATCTAACATTCTATATGAACTGAGTGAGAGAAAAATTAAAAAAATATGTTTTCGGAAATATTTTTTTGTGTGGGGTTCGAACCCGGGTTGTGTGAACAGGATGAGTAATAGAAAAGGGAATTTTTTCAACGTCAAATTTATTATGACATGGTAAAAAAAGTCCCTGATCCCTGATGTGGGGTTCGAACCCGGGTTCTGAACAGAATGAGTAATAGAAAAAGGAATTTTTTGAAGCAAATTTATTATGCATGATATGGAAAAAAGTCCCTGATGATCCACCTTTCTTTTCTCTCTCCTTCAAATCCGACGTATCCAACAATAACCACTTACACGGATTCCACTCACTGTGCTCTTCACCAGAACCGAACCGGGGCTCATCGCCTGCCAGGCCGCATGCCTTGTCAGTGAGCCACACCCGGCTCCAAATCATAGTAATCTAACATTCCATAAGAATTCAGTGAGAGAAAAATTAAAAAAATTTTGTTTTCGGAAATATTTTTTTGTGTGGGGTTCGAACCCGGGTTGTGTGACCAGGATGAGTAATAGAAAAGGGAATTTTTTCAACGTCAAATTTATTATGACATGGTAAAAAAAGTCCCTGATCCCTGATGTGGGGTTCGAACCCGGGTTCTGAACAGAATGAGTTATAGAAAAAGGAATTTTTTGAAGCAAATTTATTATGCATGATATGGAAAAAAGTCCCTGATGATCCACCTTTCTTTTCTCTCTCCTTCAAATCCGACGTATCCAACAATAACCACTTACACGGATTCCACTCACTGTGCTCTTCACCAGAACCGAACCGGGGCTCATCGCCTGCCAGGCCGCATGCCTTGTCAGTGAGCCACACCCGGCTCCAAATCATAGTAATCTAACATTCCATAAGAATTCAGTGAGAGAAAAATTAAAAAAATTTTGTTTTCGGAAATATTTTTTTGTGTGGGGTTCGAATCCGGGTTGTGTGAACAGGATGAGTAATAGAAAAGGGAATTTTTTCAACGTCAAATTTATTATGACATGGTAAAAAAAGTCCCTGATCCCTGATGTGGGGTTCGAACCCGGGTTCTGAACAGAATGAGTTATAGAAAAAGGAATTTTTTGAAGCAAATTTATTATGCATGATATGGAAAAAAGTCCCTGATGATCCACCTTTCTTTTCTCTCTCCTTCAAATCCGACGTATCCAACAATAACCACTTACACGGATTCCACACTGTGCTCTTCACCAGACCCGAACCGGGGCTCATCAACTGACAGGCCACATGCCTTGGCAGTGAGCCACACCCGGCTCCAAATCATAGTAATCTAACATTCTATATGAACTGAGTGAGAGAAAAATTAAAAAAATATGTTTTCGGAAATATTTTTTTGTGTGGGGTTCGAATCCGGGTTGTGTGAACAGGATGAGTAATAGAAAAGGGAATTTTTTCAACGTCAAATTTATTATGACATGGTAAAAAAAGTCCCTGATCCCTGATGTGGGGTTCGAACCCGGGTTCTGAACAGAATGAGTTATAGAAAAAGGAATTTTTTGAAGCAAATTTATTATGCATGATATGGAAAAAAGTCCCTGATGATCCACCTTTCTTTTCTCTCTCCTTCAAATCCGACGTATCCAACAATAACCACTTACACGGATTCCACACTGTGCTCTTCACCAGACCCGAACCGGGGCTCATCAACTGACAGGCCACATGCCTTGGCAGTGAGCCACACCCGGCTCCAAATCATAGTAATCTAACATTCTATATGAACTGAGTGAGAGAAAAATTAAAAAAAAAATATGTTTTCGGAAATATTTTTTTGTGTGGGGTTCGAACCCGGGCTGTGTGAACAGGATGAGTAATAGAAAAGGGAATTTTTTAAGTCAAATTTATTATGACATGGTAAAAAAAGTCCCTGATCCACCCTTCTTTCTCTCTCCTTCAAATCCGACGTATCCAACAAAACTGGAAAGCCCTGGTTCGGTTCTGGTGAAGAGAAGAGTTAGAATCCGTGTAGGTTACACGGATTCTAACTCATCTCTTCACCAGAACCGAACTGGGGCTCATCAACTGACAGGCCACATGCCTTGTCAGTGAGCCACACCCGGCTCCAAATCATAGTAATCTAACATTCCATATGAATCCAGTGAGAGAAAACTTAAATAAAATTTGTTTTTGGAAATACTTTTTGTATGGGGTTCGAACTCGGGTTGTCTGAACAGAATGAGTAATTGAAAATGGAATTCTTTTAAAGTCAAATTTATTATGATAATATGGAAAAAAAGTCCCTGATCCACCCTTCCTTCTCTCTCCTTCAAATCCGACGTATCCAACAAAAACCACTTACACGGATTCCACTCGCTGTGCTCTTCACCAGAACTGAACCGGGGCTCATCGCCTGCCAGGCCGCATGCCTTGTCAGTGAGCCACACCCGGCTCCAAATCATAGTAATCTAACATTCTATATGAACTGAGTGAGAGAAAAATTAAAAAAAATTTATTTTTGGAAATACTTTTTTGTGTGGGGTTCGAACCCGGGTTGTGTGAACAGGATGAGTAATAGAAAAGGGAATTTTTTTATAGTCAAATTTATTATGACATGGTGAAAAAAGTCCCTGATCCACCCTTCCTTCTCTCTCCTTCAAATCCGACGTATCCAACAAAAACCACCTACACGGATTCTAACTTTGCTCTTCACCAGAACCGAACCGGAGCTCGTCAACTGGTAGGCCACATGCCTTGCCACACACGTCTCCGAAACCTATTATAATGTTTTCTCTTCCAGCACTCAATTGCTCTACAAAACTTTCAATATCTTGATTCTACATATTAGGTAGGCTTGGAGTTAGATGTAATTTATTAATTTAAAAATATATATTTTCCATTATTGTAAAAATTAGTTATAGATCTACACAATTTAAGATATTTTTTAAAAATTTGTTAGTTATTTTTCAAAGTTTTTACTGTTGTCCAGAGCGCTTTCTTAACTTATTGAAAGTTAGCTGGATAATTAATGCATAGTTCGATATATTTACTATATATTATTATATAAGCTATAATATGATATATGACAAAAGTATCATATATGTAACGTTTTCTAATTTTGTGAAAAAGAAGCACAAAAGCAACAATTTATTGAAAGTTTCTTAATTAAAATGCATACAGAAAAAAGCGAGTCTGAAATGATGTCTTATTGATTGAACAAATATACGATATCATGTTTAGTATTTACAGTTGGACAAAGCTGCAATGCAATTAGTGTGCCTAGAATTGAGTAAGTCACACACAATAGACACGACAAATGGACGGACGTACGGACGGACGGACGGACGGACGTACGTACGGACGGACAGACAAACGGTGACTCTGTCTTTTGGTCTCTTTCAATAATTTGCAAATCACGCAGCTTCGCATCTCAAGTTGAAAATTGGGTTAATGCAATGCTCGAAGTCGAAGCTGAAGTCGATGTTGGAGTCGGAGTCGGAGTCGATGTTGGACAGCTGGATATATAACAACATGCAAAACCAGTTGCAGGCGGGCGGGGCGGTGCAGTACGAGGCGGCTGCATGTGTGACTTGACTTTTGTCTTGCAGGCACAAAAACACAAAAGACAACAAAACTGAGCGCCACACACACACACACTCACAGAGAGACAAGAACCACCCAAAAAGCGTAACGCACAAAATTCCATGCAACATGTTTAACAGATAAGACAAACACTCACACAACTGCAGTTGACTTACTTAATTATGTTGCAATTGTATGCCAAGTAAGTAGAGTAGAGATAGTGAGGGAGAGGAGAGCTAGAGGGGGTGTTGGGGTTGGGGGTTTTGCCTACTAAACTCTGGACGTGTCTCTATTTGTGTAGCAACACTTGCTTTATAGGGCTTTCTATTCATTCATTTGGTATGTAGTTATTGTTACCAAAAACTTTTCACGCGATTTTTTGATAACAATCTCAACACACTATACACTACATACACACACACACACTCACACACTCACACACACTCTTCTTGAACAGCCGAAAATATGTTAATTTGATGAAAATTTGTTGTTGCTTTTCGTTTTCGTTGCGCTTTTGTTAGCAGTTTCTATAGAAAAAAAATGGAAATCGTGAACAGCCGCGCTTGCATCTGCAACTGCAAAGCCTAAAGCTAAGCTAGAGATGGAAAGAATATCGTGTTTAAAAGTGATCTATATGGGTTTTTCAAGGTTTAGCTGTCTAGTTGTTCGTCTAATTATTTTTATGAGTTGCTATAGTAGCGAAGTTACTGGATATTTTGGATAATATAGTCTTCTATATAGTCTATAATCTTCTTGAGATAAGTATCAGGCTTTTATGTCTACATCTACTTAGTCGTGCCAAATACACCTTAAGTTAAATCAATTTCATGCCAAAATTATGTTCCTCGTGACACGTTCTGAAACATCGCCATACGCTCGCCCATCTCTGGGATGAGAGATTTAAGGTCTGAAGCTTCTGCAGTGCTCACGTTTGCCCGCTAATCGGATTTTCGGCCCTGGGTCGACACGGCTGTTGTTTAAACAAGTTTGGGGCATTAATCATGCTTTACACCAGTCTCACACCAGCAGCAACATCAACAGCAACAGCAACAGCAAAAGCATAACAACAGCAACAACAAGGCGTTGCAAGAGAACGAAAGGGCGCATTAGTAGGGCGCAACGCATTGACAGGCCCTTGGCCAAAGATCGCTTATCGCCCGATTACGATTATGTTGTTGTTGTTGGGGAAATGCTGTTGAGACGCACGCCAAGCGTACAGTGAACCCATTTAGGCAGCCACAACTTCCTTGGCATATAATCAGCTCAGCTGCTCCAAACACTCGCATTAGCCGCTGCGGGGCACTGTTGCTGCTGCTGCTGCTGCTGTTGCTGCTTCTTCCATCGACTGCTTCAACATCCTCCTCGTCTGACACTTGGCGAATGCAATTTTCATTTCACTTTTCCACGGGCGCTGGAAAAGTCGTCTGCGGTGATTTTTATTGAATAATCTGCTGTGCAAGACAAATTTACGGCCAAATTAGAACTGAGTCTATGAGCTAAGTCAGAGGCGTGACTCGCGCTTTTTGCTTACGCCGAAAGAGTTAGAGTAACGAAGCGGGTGTATTAGCTAAGGAAAGACTTTTGTGTACTTTGATATACAAATATGATAGATAAACATTGGAAATGGAGAAATATATTTTTTTTTGTTTACTAGTCAAGCGCCTGGGAATATATATATTTTTGCTTTACTATATTGCTAAGTAGAAATATTTTAATTTATTGAAAACAAAGTGTTCCATATAAAAAAAATAAGTAAATAAATATTTCTTATGCAAGTTTTAGTTCCGATTTGAAACACTTTTTCCACATCCAAAAGGCAGCCCATTCAGCAGTCGGCTATTTAGTCTCCACTCTAACGACTCTGCTTTGAGTGCTGTAATAACTCTTGAGTGCAAAAATAAAAAAGCAGCAAAATGCAAATAAATAAAACTAAAAGCTGGGCAGAGGCAAAACTGCTGCTGCTGATGCTGCTGCACTTGTGCCCAAGCATGGGCATGCCTGAAATATTATTTGAGAAAGAGAAAAAAAACCAAGAAAAAGAAAACAAATTCTGATGCAGTGCGTCGTACTCTACTACAACTGCTGCCGCTTCTTCTTCTTCTTCGGAGGCGTTTCGCATTTAACGCTAAGTAAAAAGCCAAATAAAAAGCGGCAATGCAACGACGGCGGAGTGAAGAGGTGAAGGAGTAGAGGCAGAGTCAGAGTCAGAGTCTGTGACCAGGAAGCATGTCTAAAAATGCTGTTGTTGTTGTTGTTGTTGTTGTTGTAGTTGTTCTGCTTCTTCTTCTTCTTCATCTTGTGGCCGTTGTCGTGGTTGTCGTCATGTTACTGTTACCCTGGCTCGGAGTGGGAGTTGTGGTAGCTGCTGCTGCTGCCTAATGATGCATTTTGCTGCCTCGTCTGTGGTTCTGGCAAAATTTCGAAATTGCATTTTTGGCCGGGGCAGGCCAATTTAGATTCTAATTTCATGCCACAAATCAGATTAGTTGGCCACAATCACACAAAAATGCCCAGTACAGTTAGGCGGCCAGAGAGCTTCTTCTTCTTCTGCTGCCTGCTTTTGTCTTGACCTTAAACGTTTCCACAGCCATAAAATATATTTTTCTATGCAGTTCTCTTTCATTTTATTGAGACTTTTACAGCTGTTAAGTGTCGCCAACGCTTGTCGCCTCTTAACTGTTTTTTTTTCTTTCTGTAAACTCGTTTTCCATGGAAAATGAGCCCCGACTGCACGCAGCTCGTAAAAATGATTTAACTTTGCCCCAAGTCGAGCGCTGCATAAAATCGAACTTCCTTTTGTCCAGGCCCCGCTCAGATTTGCATAAATATAATAAATATATAGTTGCATTGTGCTCGCCTCTCTTGGCCAATTAAAAAATCAGCTTAAACAGTTCCCACGAAAGACACACGATTACCCATTATGCGCGGAACAATGATAGCTGCAATAAAGCCGAGTCTTTAAAAAGCTTTTGGTGTCGCAAGCTGTTTCAATTAAGGTTAATTTGGCCATATAAAAATCTCGTTAACAATTCGCACTGTCAAGTTTTTTCAATTTTGTCAACAATGCTCAAAAGTGAGTTAAGACTATTAATTATATGGGTATTTGGTTTAATATTGTGATTCTCATTCAAAACAGATTTTAATTATATTGCGCTGCTATACAACATATTCGCCCTTCTATGCGACTTTCATGGCTGCAAGTTAAGTCTTCACATTTTTTTTTTTTGGTCATTTGTTAAACGGTTTTTTGATAATAATCAAAATATTTATGGACTCTGGCTATATCAAGTCTCTTTCAGCTCTTGTTTCTCTTGTCTATTTGCTTTCTTATCTTATTTCACTAGCTCAATTAGTCTGTATCTCATTTCATATTTTGTTCATTTATCATTCATAATCTCACTTCATAATCTCTTTAAATGTTTTTCTCTTTCTAAACCTTTCTTCTTTATTATAATCTGTTTAGCTGTTTTTCTCTGTTTTTATCGTTTACCCCGACTTTCTCTCTCTCTTTTCTCTCTTACTGCCTGTCTCTTTTACCTTGCATATTTCTCTCCTTTCTTTTTTCTCTCCTTCATGTTCTTGTTCTATCTATTATTTACTCTCTCTCAGTAGCATACTCTCGCTGTATCTCCTAATCTCTCTTTCAACTTATTTTTCTCTTTCTCTCACTCCGTCTCTCTATTTATATCCGCCCTTCTCTCTCTCTCTCTCTTTCTCTCATTCTCTCCATTTTTAACTCTCGCTTTCCATCTTCATCTCTTTCTCTCTCTCTCTCTCTCTCTCTATCTTTGTCTGTTTCTTTTCCTCCGTCAGTCTCTATTCTTTCTCTCTGTTTATGACTCTCCTTCCTTCACTCTTTCCCTTTCTCTCTAACTCTCATTGTCTCTTATTATCTCTATTTCCTTCTCCTGGCCTTCTATTCGATCTCTTACTCTCTGTCCTGTCCCTTTTCTTCAATCTGTATCTCCGTACAGCGCTTTCTCGCTCTCTCTCACATCATGTTATATCGCCTCTGTAAGCCCTGCGCAACTCAAAGCGAACTTCCAATTCAATCCCACCTCATTTCTACCTCCGTTGCCCTTTCCACTTAACTCAAAATCAAGTATATAAATATTTTCCTAGCCACAACAATAATAATTAATCTGAGATAATTATCATATGCAAAGGTTGAGCATGTGAAAAATTGATACAGTTCGAGAGATGAAATGGAAACGTGATGCTGGCTGGCTGGCTGGCTGGCATAGCTAAGCCCTCGACATATGAGCAGCCATTTGTTAAGCACAGATGCTGCAGTCCATTAAGGCAACGCCCACGCACACACACACACACACACACACGCACACATACATATGTGGCTGCCAGTTCACCTTTTGGCCTGGCGCTGAGTCAGAGACTGCGGTTCGGCCAGGCTCATCAATTTCTGCTTCGATGTTCAATAAAAATAAATCGTAAATCAATAAGCTGCACTCAAAGTTCAGAGCCAAAAAACTTGGCCTCACTCTCCCCCTCCCTCTCTCACTCTCTCTCTCTCTCTCCATCTCCATCTCTTTGGGGCATTTTCTTGTAAAATTTAACAGTTTTTTTTCACGAAATTCATATTTATATATTTTTGATTAATTGGCTTGCAATACAGTTTCAGCTGAAATATATTTTGATTGATGTTTTTATAATTTTTGTCCATAAACTGAACGATCTGAACACTTTAGCTGCCTTATATAAAAAGACAATCAAGCAACAGCAGCAACAGCAGCAACAGCAGCAGCAGCAGCAGCAGCAGCAGCCGCAGCAGCATCAGTTGCAGCTCTTTTTATGATCTTTCCAGGCCTGCACAGGTTGCAGTCTGCGCAGCTAGCCACAGGTGTTCGCTGAGCAATTAAAAATGTAAATTTCAAAAATTTTTCAGTCTAAACGTTTCTAAACAAATGAAGTCGCTGCCCTGGCACCGCGCGTCGTATCCGACAAAGATTTATGCAGTCAAAAGAATGGGAACATGTTTTGCTTTTCTTTCATTCTGTTTGGGGCATGGGGCATGGGGGCATGTTGCATGTTGCACTTTGGCGCTGGCACAGTTACGAAAACTTCCGCATTTTGTTCTGGCTGGGATGCTGTTGCTCTTCCTCTTCTTCTTCTTCTTCTTCTGTTTGTGGCGCCCTTATTGCTGGCTAGCTGACTGGTCTGCCTGTCTCTGGCCTGGCCTGGCCTGGCCTCCACACTGTTGCATAAATAACGTGAGAATTATGGCGCAGCCCAGTTGCAGCCTGCAACATAACATAAATATGCATGTGCAGCAATAAAGAAATTGTTAAATGCCCCAAATGGGCAGCGAAAAGTCCCGCTGTGCGCCTTTTTGATGCGTGCTCGACCAATGTGCAAATCGGGTATATTGGCTTCTGTTCAGACTGAAGCTGCAGACTTCAGACTCTACTCTGTTCTGTACTCTGCTCTCTTCTGTTCTTATGCTTCCATCTATATCATCTGTCTTATCTTCGCTTCTCTTTAATAAAATTCGATTACTCCATAAATTAGAGCTATTTCTGTATCTTGAACGAGCATTACGCAGTCGTTTATCGGCGACGTTCTTATTTGTTTTGGTTTTCTTTTTCTTTTGTTTTTCTGTTTTGTTTTGTTTTTTTTTTTTTTTTTTTTTGTATATGGCATAAGCGAAGTCACAAATTTGTGTACAACGGTTCACGTCCGCAGCTACAAGCAGCAGCTATCAGCCTCAGTTTCAGCCTCAGCCTCAGTCTCAGTCTCAGTCTCAGTCTGAGCCTCGCCGACTCGGCTTCAAGTGTAGTCAGTCAGTCAGTCAGTCGTTGACCACGTCACGCGTCTGCAATTGTTTGGCCCGTATTGCCAATTACGACACCAGCAACCGGCAACCACCAGCAGCAGCAGCAGCAACTGTTGCCCTCGTCCAGCTACTTGCAATTTATGGTTGCTTCTTTTTATTGTTTGGCTTTTTGGGCAGTTCGAAAATCGAAACAAATTCAAAAAGAGCAACAGCAAAAACCCGCTTATTATCAACGTTTATGTGTTGGGGCTGCTGGCGGGCAAAAAGGTCTCTTCTCATATTGTTGTTTTTAAACACATACACAGTTTGACAGCAACTGATGCATAAAATTATATTTCTACATAAATATATGTATATAAAACTATGTATATATGACTCTATATATTTTTGTTAAATTTTTGGTTTGAGTATTATGAAATTTTTGGGAGCATAAATTTATATTGTTGCTAAAACTTTTGTGCTTCTTTGCGATTCCCATGATTACAACTTATATTCTCCAGTGTGTAAAGTTAAAGTGTGTGCTGGTTTTTGATTGTGCTCATAGTAAGCAAGTAAGAGTGCTCCTGGCGGGAGTATCCGACTAGGAAATAGCCTGTACCTTGCACAGAGCCGCTATTCCAATCAATTTAAAGCTCTTTTATATAGACATAACAAAGCGTCGCGACGATTGCATACAGACACACACACATGCACACAAATACACACACACACACACACACACACATGCCCATAAGCACGCGCTCTGCTTGCTGTGCAGTGTTTAACGAGATCGCTGCGTTTATACGGACGGACAGCTGGACAGACTGCCAGACGGGCAGACTGACACAGGGAAAGACTAACAGATGGACAGACTGACAGATGGTCAGACTGACAGACGAACCTACAGATGGGCAACTGACAGATGGGCAGACGCACAAGTCTAGACCGACCCAGCTCGTCGTGCTGTTCAAGAATATATATATACTTAATGGCGTCTGCTTTATTCTGCCTGTTTCAATTTTTGTTTTTGACAAAGCCAATATACCTCGTATTCCCATTTTCAATGGATTAATTGGAGTTTTTAGCTGTAAATGATATAATTAAAACAGAATTTTCCCAATTTTCTTGTTGAAATAATTTATGAGCAATAAAGTTAAAATAGAAAAAAAAATCAGCCGCAAGCGGGAATACCCCTATGAAAATCTTTATATATATGCAAAAAAGAATGATATAATTAATGCCAGATCATATGAAAATAGTGCTCCAGTTAATTGGACTCTCTCATTCGTTAACGTTTGAAGCCAATAGAAAACTTGGAAGTTTTCATCGCTGATTTCGACACACTTCGTGACGAGTTGTTCAATGTTCGAAATGACATTCGGATTGACATTTTTGTGTGTGCGGACAGACAGACAAGCAGACGGACGGACAAACAGACGGACAGACAATCGTCGAGTTGTTGTCGTCGAGGCGACAGATGCAGACGCTTCTGCTCTATGGGCGCTGGCCAACCTGTTGGCCAGTTTATTATGACAGGCCAATGCCAGCTGGAAAAGTCAGTTTCGATTTTAGTTTTAGTTTTAGTTTTAGTTTTGGTTTTTTGTTGCCAAATTTCACTTTTTACTTTGCTGATCCACGGCTCGATCTCTTGCATCCAACAGGCGACACATTTGCGTGCAGCAGCGAACCATCACGATGCCGGTGAAGACGACGGAGGTGTACACGCGACCCACCTGGAAACACATCAGCACGCCCTGTCAGCCGCCCACGCATCCCGGCCAGATGTGCACCCGCGTCCAGCTGGTCCACGAGCCGGCCTACCGGGATGTCATCAAGCATAAGCCGGCCCAGCAGCTCAGCTATGAATGCTGTACGGGTTGGAGTCGAGAGACGCCGCGAGCGGATGCGTGCAAGAAACGTGAGTAGAGGAGACGAGAAGAGAAGAGATGGTGAGAGGACGATCAGAAATTGAGAGGAAGAGCAAAATAGAAGGAGAAGAAAAAGAGGTGAGGTGAAGAGAGAAGACAAGAGAAGAGCGAAAGGGGGTACAGAGAATATAGTTAGAAAATAGAGAAGAGAGAAGTTACGAGATAGAAGTGAGAATTAGAATAATACAGAATAGAAAATGGGGAAGAGCGTATGGACCATAGAAAATGAAGAAAGATAATATAGAATAGAGAATATAGAATACAGTGTAGAGAAGATCAAGAGAGAACAGAAAATACAGAATACAAAATGGAGAATAGACAATAGAGTCAAGAAGGAGAGTAAAGCTGTAATAAGAGGAAGAAGATATAAGAAGATAAGAAACTATGAGAGAAGAACAGGCACGAGATGATGAGATAAAAGAATAAGTGATAAAAGATAAGAGAAGAGAGAAGCTCTCTATCTAATCGCAATTCTTCTCTCAATTTCTCACTCAGCAATTTGCACCACGCGCTGTCAGAACGGAGGCAATTGTACAGCCCCTCAGACGTGCAGCTGTCCGGCGGGCTTTAAGGGTCGTTACTGCGAGCAGGACGTGAACGAGTGCCACACGGAGAAGCCGTGCGATCAGCAATGCGTGAATACCCAAGGCTCGTACTACTGTCGTTGCCGGCAGGGCTTTGTATTGCAGGCCGATCAGCAGAGCTGTCGCAAGAGCTCGTCGCATGCGGACGATGCATTCGAGGCGCGTGATCTGGAGAATGATATAGATGATACGGACGCAGAGGTGGTAACCAGGCTGCAGAAGATCGAACGATCGCTGGCCAATGAGCGCGTCCACACGAATGAGCTGCAAAAGTCACTGCAGGCCACCTACAGCGTGGTGGACACACTGAAAAGCCGGCTCAGCACGTTGGTAAGTGAAGCTTATCCTATTGAAAATACCCTATAAACTGATCAATATCTTTCTTCTATATCTCTTTTAGGAGAAGCAAGCGATGGATGTGAATCGTATGCAAACGAATCTTTATAAAACAGAATCGCGCACCAACAAGCTGGAGAGCATGATAAATCTTTTATTCAAATGTCGAAATGGCCCCAATGCCAATTGCCCCTGAAAATGGATATGGAGCGAGGGGATGATGACCTGAAGTGCATTTTATTTTAGTTTTAATTTAAGCTAAAGCATAATCATAATTTCTTTGTCTGTAGCTGCTCCTGCTTGTAAGCCATTCCCCAACGCAAGTGCCTCCGTAGTATATAAACAAAAAGAAAAAACAAAAACACGCAATCAAAAGCAAAACAAACTTTCAAATTCACTTAGTACTTAAGCGCATGTGTCATAAATGTATGTATGTATTAAAAATATGAAATTTCTAGTTGATAAGTCTCACAATTCGCTATATGTCTAGTATTTGCATGTATTTGTATATAGAATGAGAAAATATCATAAATAAATACAATTTTTGTATACTTCGCATTTTGAATTTCACGCGCCCTCCAAATGCTGTTAAGTTAACAGTGCAGTGTTATAAGAATCAGTGCAAAGTGAGCAGGAAAGAAAAAATGTATGTCTGCAATAAATTTTGAATTGAGCGCGGTTAACATTCTTAACAGTTAACATTGTAGCGTTGCCAGTTAAGAAACATTGCAAAGTGAGCATTTTGAATAAGTTGGCAGCGCCATTTATAGGGATGGTTGTATGCATGCCAAGGTAATGCAGAGTAAGACACTGTTCTGAACTAGCAAATTAAGCAAATTAATGTTTAAGTAAACATTCTTAAAAAAAATGGTAATAATTAATCGTGCACACTTTCCTGCAGTATATATTACCTACTGCTGTCAACTGTTAAGAGAGTTGTTCGCTTCTTACTAGTGCCAGCAATTTGTGACGTCACATTGAGAGCGAATACAGAGAGTTGGCTATGTAAATTTACTCACACCATTGATGACAATTATTTATGACGTCACATTGCGGGCATACAGCGAGCTCACCCACATATTTCGCACTCTGCAATATTAACAACGAAAAACAGCTGAAATTTTAATTGAACCAAAACAAAAGAAATCGTAATCAGTCGCAATTTCAGCTATGCATTAGTAATTCATACAGTTAATCAAGACAGCTGTTGTGCGACAACGAAAGCGTAGAAAGGGACAGTAAATGTTAAGATTTAACCACAAATCAGACATTTAAGAGAGATCCAAACATAATCTTCGTGTGGTTTTCGTGGTTCAAGTTGAATGTGGGTATCGCCCGCACAATTCAATTTATTGATAATTTGCAGTGCAAAGTGCGAAGATGGTGAACGATAAACTAACGCTGAAGCAGGCCGAGGTCTCAGTGCAACGCTTCCAGGAGCAGGCTGTGCCGCATCACTTGAGTCTGCTCGAGAATCATCGAAGCAACATTGAGAAGAGCCTCGCCCTGGGCGATTGGCATAAAATCAAAAAAGAGGAACTAAATGCAATGCGCGTAATCAAACAGATTAAAAATTTACTGTTAGAAATGGATGCACTGCGTGAAAAGCTGAGAGAGGAGGATCAGGAGCGTTTCGACAAGCTGATGAAGGTGGGCAAGGATCGAGCTTTTGAGGGCATGAAGAAATTTTCAGGTAAGATAAGAGCAAATAAACAAACCGCAGGCAAACGTTTTTTTTTATTACTAGTTCACTTGAGTAGTTAATAAGCAGTCGATCATGCATGTGTTCATTTAGTCAGTTACTTCACAGCTGAACAGCTCAATTGAACGTATCCTTCATATGAACATCTGAATAGGTTAATTGAACGTGTGTTCACATTAACAGCTGCACAATCAAACAGAAGCTCATAAATGTTTGAATGACTTAGAGACTGGCTCATATTCAATAGAACTGCATCCTGTTCTGCTCACAACACTCACTAACAAGTTCAGTTGTTCATTTTGAATGAATTGCTTGCATTCCATTTTGTCCATGTCTTTCTAACTAATCTTAATTCGCTTACAGAGTTGCAGCTAAAGTCGCCAACTGCTCAGCAGGATGACGATCAGGATAATCACTCCTTGGTGGACATTGATAATGTGCCCGCTTTGCAGCATACGCTGCCGCAACTACAAACAAATTTCCAGCTAGAGGAGCATCAGCTAATGCAAAGGCAATCCTGTCTGGAGCAAATGGAGCAGCTGCAGCATGAAATATATGACCTCAATTGCATGTTCCATGGCATGCGAGAGCTAACACAGGAACAGGCAAACAGCGTACAATCCATTGCAGACAATGCAGAGGAAGCTTTGGAGAATGTAAATGAAGGCGAGAGACAGCTAAGGAATGCCTTGACCTACAAGAAGGCAATGTATCCGGTTGTGGGCGCTCTGCTGGGCACCTGTGTAGGCGGACCCATTGGCCTAGTAGCTGGAATGAAGGCGGGTGGCCTCGCAGCCGTTGGCTGTGGCATACTTGGATTCACTGGAGGCTCTGTGCTCAAGAGCAATCCAAATGTGATGCACGGCAATATCGAGGAGCAGCAGGCACAACAGCTAGAGGAGGGCAACGATTCCACAGAGACGCTCGAGCTGGCAGAGAAGTCCGAATGACCAAGAAGCAATTCGAGGACTTTGGCAACTACGAACATGTGGACGGGCAATAGGCGGCGTCTGGAGGCAGCCACCACGGGCGTCATATGCAGTGTGCGCAGCTATTGTAGCTTACAGTAAGGGTTTAGGCAAAAAGCTTGTTTGGGAGAGAGCAGAAACTCTCATTTGTTTGAAGAGAACGAAGAAATCACTGTGCAATTTGTATTTCGATTAAGTTTAGAAGAGGCTTAACTCTATTCCTTATGAGATCTTTAACTGAGAGAAGAGAAGTAGCAATTCTAGTTTAAATTTTTCCATTTGGTTTAGTAGAGTTAAATATCAGACTTAGGGGATTATTGTTCGAAAGAAAACGAAACTTCTAAGTTCTCTTCTTGAATTCATTTAGCAGACAAAGTTATCTTGATAATGAAAATAAGCTCTATACGATGTGTTGTCCCATCTGCTCATGCTTTGATACATCTCTTGTTTAAGGACAATCTTTGTACTATAATATCTTGTTTAGGTGAGGAGTGGATATGTCTCATCTTATTCAACGGAGCTGAAAGTTCTGTGTGATTCAAAAATCTCCATTTTTTGTAGAAGAGAAGTTGCTGCTTTCAGCTTTTCTTAGTTTCCTATTCCACTCTTAGACAAACGTTCTGCGATTTCCTTTTCCATATTTTGTTATTCCGTGCCATTTAGTAAACGCTTCTCAACATCTTTCCCTTATCTTTCTCCCCATCTTTAAAATTTCTACTCTTATCTCTCTCTCCCCGTCTCGGAAATAGTTTAAGCGTTAAATGATATTTGTTGTTTTAACCATGACAGTTACCAAGTAGCTTACCTATATGCATACATATAGTATATATATACATTATAAACATTGCATATAGCTTCTATAAATGTATATCCATTAATTTAATTCTAGTTAACGTAAGCTTAACGTTTCATGTGTAATTTTAAGGTTTTTTAATAGGCAATATAAAAACTTCTATTGCTAACAGTTAAGAAGTTGACTCTAAACGGATCTTTAACTATAGGCTATATACTTAAAAACTAGGCGTGGTTGGGCGTGGCTAATATCCACTCCCTTTTATAACGGCACATTGACCGTTGTCCAAGCCTGTTTGAAGTTCTTCTTCTGTGCATGCTGCTTCTTGCGTAGACGCTTCGCTGTCTTCTTTCGTTTAAACCACTCGGGATAGTTGCCAAATTGATCTTTGAGCGTTTTGCTATTGAAAACGTGCTCCACACCAGTTTTCTCGTTCACCTGGACTATCTTTTGGCCCTTCTCCAGACTCTCTTGATGCTCGTACATCAGCTCCTGTTGCTCTTTGGTTTTGGCTGCCTGTTTGGGATTTGTTTATAGTAAATATTTTACATGATATTTCATTTTGGTCTTATCTTACTCTCTTAATCTCCTTAGATGTCTTAATTTCAGCAACTTCGCCAATTTCCATTTTGATTTCCTTGCCATCTGCATCCAGCAGACCCAATGTCTTTTTCAGCCGTATTAGCTCCTTGGCGTCATATCGCGCCTTCTTGATTTTGTTCATCTCATCGCGGCGTTTGCGCGAACGATTTTGGCGACCCATTATTCTATATATTTAAGGATCGGATAGGATATATTAAATTTGCGTTGCAGAAACGTCAACACGTGCAGTAGTTACAGATGTATATTATCGATAATGCTTATCGATAGCCTCGATAAGCGTTGATGCCAACTTTATGCCACTCATTTTTGCGTTAACAGAAATTATTAAATGATTAACAGAGCGCTGTTAACGCTTTACGCAAATGTACGCAAGTTGAATTGATTGTCTGATAAATTTGAATTGTGAATTTGTTGCTTTACTAACTTTTAACTATTAAAAACACTAAAGTACGATATTTGAATAGTGAAAATTTAAATAAATAATCAGGAAAATTGACGTTATAGTAAAAATTCTGTTTTTCATTAAATCTGTTCATATTATATAAAATAATATAGTTTTTTTTAAAAGAGATATAATAAATTGAAATATTTGTTTAATATTTATTAATAAACATCTGAAAATAGTTATAAAAAAAAAAAAACAATATTATAATTTATGTACGTGCTTAATTCAACTGCAATACAAGTTTTTTTTAACGATTTTTTTTAATTTTGCCTATATACCCTATATGTAATACGGTCTGCACAGCAAACCAGTTTCTCACTCTCATTCTCGCTCATTGGTTGCAATATGATTTTTGTGTACAAACAAAAGTCAGCTGCTAATTGTTTGCTGCAGAGAGCAACAGACAGACAGAGAGAGAGAGAGAGAGAGAGAGTGAGAAAAACAAGAGAGAGAGGCGGAGAGAGAGAGACATAGAGTGAGAGGGTGAATGACAAAGAGAACGAAGCTATAAAAATACAATTTCAGTTATACTTAGCAGCAAGGCGAAGAAATACCCTAACTTATTTGTTTTGTACATTCTAATGCAAGGTTTCAATTGTACTATATCATTTTAAATATAAACTTATTATTACTAGGGTATCAGAGATCTATGAGGGTAGTTGCTGTTTACTTTTGGCTGCGTTCACGGCGCTTAAGTTTATTGTTTCTAGTTAGGGTATTTCGTTAGTCGGCGTCATTGCTTGTGCACAGGCGCAGCAGCGTTTGTGGCAGTGGCAAAGGCAGTCACAACAGGGTAACTGTGCCGAGCTCAGCTGTAGAGCCACCAGCCACCAGCACCACCAACACCACCAGCCTAGCACCAACGACTGTGGGCAGCTGAGTTGCCTCTTCTTCATTCGCTCGCCGTCAGTCGTCGTTAGCAAACGTCATCCGGAGTTTGTGTTGTTCGTCTTGCTTCTACTAAAAACAAAAAAAAAAAAAAACTCACCCCACTCATTGAAAAATTAAACATTTAATTAAGAAACACTTCGTAAATATTTAAGCTAAAAAAAAAATAGCAGTGTGCAACATTTGTGCAGCAGCAGCTAAAAACATTTCAAACTCAAAAGTGATTTTTTGTGCAGCCAAAAGGACCTTAGATTGCAGCGGATCAATAAAGCTAAAGGGGCAGCAAAGTAAGTGTACACAAATACAAATACAAACACAAAAGCAAAGGCAAAGGCAAAAGCAAAAGCAAAGGCAAAGGCAAAGGAAAAGGCAAAATGCTTTGCGGAAGTCAACATAAAAAATGGCATAGAAGTTGAGGAGGAAGCGTAAGAAGCAGAGCGCAATACTTTGAAAATTTACATGCTACACATACATACACACACACGCACACAAATGCTTGTATGCATATATGTGTGTGTGTGTGTAAGTAAATATATTTTATACAAATTTGTTTTATGCACGATTTACATACCAAAAAGCGCAGCCAAGCGCAGCATAAAAAAATTCTGATTGCACCTTCGCAGAGTTCACACTTTGTTTATACACATACATACACACATACACATATGTATAAATTAATGTGTGTGACCTGTGCAGAACTTGTCCGGCCTGTCAGCGCAAAAGGTTCTACATACCTTTGTGTGTGTGTCCGTGTGTGTGTGTGTGCGTGTATATACCCTATAGCCTATGCCATATCTTTAGCTGCAAATCTTGCTTTCGACGCGCATCTCGCTTTGTTTTTGTTTTTCCTTTCGATTAGCCATAAATAAAACTTGCAGCACGTTTTCAGCTTTAACAGAGATGCTTATCCAATGTCTTTTCTGTTTTTCTTTTTTTTTGTGGAAATGGGCTAACAGTTTTTGTTTTTCTATTCACTGGAAATAAAGTCAAGTCTAGCTCTGGTGGGCTCATATTTCTCATTTTTTTAACAGAATTTTCCGAGTTCAAAAATAGTTAAATAAATTTTGAATTATATTTAAATTGTTTAATATTTGATTTGCATTTTAATTAGCCTCCACATGCATTTCCTCATTAGTCAATGAATATGTTCATTTCTATTCCCATTTAATTTTCCTCAATAATTTGACCTTATAAAGTTTGCATAAATGTTTGCAAATTTTATAAATATATTTAAAAGTCATGTCGTTTGTTTTTCTTTTCAATTTTCTTTTGCTTTTACCTCCTGACAATTTTATACATTTTTTGATGATTTAATAAATAGATAAAAAAAAGCATTTCAAGTGATTTATATTTTAATTTGCATCTCAAGTTTTTTGCTTGAAAATTTTGAAAAATTTTTATAAATTAAGAAAATATACTCAGACCTAAATATATGTTTAAATATACTTATATATGAATACATTATAAATTTAAAATGCATTTAATTTATATGTTAAACTATCATGAAATTTATGGCATTTTGTAGTATAACAACTTATAAAAATTAGTCAAAAATTAAATAGAAAATAAATTATTCTTTTTTAATTTTTTAAACTATAAATTTTGCCTTAGGTAATTTTATAAATTATTGAAAATTTGATAAATTCATATAAAAGTCTTTCACAATTGATATTATATATTTATCTTAAGTTGGCTTTATCGGTTTTTGACTCAAGCCAATTGTTTCGAAATTCTTAACTTGGAGCTGAGCCAAGGCAAAAACCCAAGAATTTCTAGACGATTTTCGATTTTCTTTTTGTATAGAACGAATAAATGCCCAAGTGCAGACCGCAAAAAAAAAATATAATAAAACATATGATGGGAGCAACCTTTTCGCTTGATGAGGGTATATCAAAAAGATCTGCGTAGATACCTAAAAAAAAAACAAATTACAAGAAATAAATATAATGAAAACCCAATCACGCTGTCTGGGCAAGTGAATCACACAAAAGTGCACAATAAGCCAGAGAACAGGTCTTGCAGGCTCATCTCATTGTTTTTTTTTCTCCTTCTTTTTCCTCTACTTATTGTATTTATCTTCGTTTTTTTTGGCTGATTTTTCACCTGGGTGTTAGAGCGAGTCGACAATAAATCAAGTTGAAAAGGCAAAATGTTTATATGAGCGCAAAAAAAAGAAGAAAAATACATAAACAACAAACAGCTGATGTTGCCCCAGTATATGTGTGTGTGAGTGAGTGTGTGTGTTCAGGTTGTTTGGAGTTGGTTCGAGCAAGTCGCTTGTAACTGGCAACTGGATTTTGGCTTGGTCCAGTCCAGGCACGACTTGGACTTGAACTAACGAGCCGCAGTCGAATCTGACTGCGGGCATCTCTTTAATTGGCAAGTACAGCAAAGGGTAGCAGACAATGCAGCCACACTGAGAGAAATTGCGATGCATTTAGTTAGTTCTCAGGTCTGAAATTCATTGAGAATATCTTTTACGCATAGGAATTATTTTAAGTCAACAAATTCCTTAAAGAAATTCTTTTTTGCTTGGTAATTCAATGAAGTGCCCAGTCTTTTCTCTCTGTGTAGTTTTTTCGACTACTACCAATTTTCTTGTTAGCTATTTTTGAACCAGTTTTTGCCTTTTATGGTGGGTTGACTGCATTTTAGTCTGGTCTAGTCCAGTCTAGTCGTGGCTATGTTTTAAACCCTTGGGCTTGACATAGAAAGTCAGTTCAACAATTAAGTCATCATTAGAGCGCATTAGTGGCTTTCATTAGCGCAGTTAACGCTGACGCGGCACTTTGTCCGTGCTACCTGTACAGGCACAGGTCGACAACAACTAGAATAACAATGCCAGCAAGTCAGGTAGAGCCGGTCGGCCAAGCGGCTTTCTTAGTCAGCTAATCTACAAATGGCACGCATTGCGAACAGACCCAAGCCCCTGGATAATTCACATACAATCATTCGAATGTTAGTCAACGACTGCATATACCCTGTACACTACTAGCTACACACTGCTAGAGCTAAGAGTAAATTGTGAACAGAGTATGACTGCAGTCAGTCGTGCGCCATCGCCATTTTCTTCTACATTGTAACTGTAATTATGCCTATCAGTTACACGCACACACAGCCAAACAAAAGTCATCAAGTGCTTCGCTCTGTTTTGGGTTCGATTGCCTTTGTGCGTCTGCTTGGTGCCTGGCCGTGCATGTCCTGACAGGCATATCCCTTCAACTCAGCTAACTTATGACATAAGCAACAACAGCAATAGGGGTTTAGGGAAAATGAATTTTCCCGTGTGCGTCGTTGAAATATACCAAAATAAAAGAAAAACCCGCAACTCTCTGTGGCATATCTAAACATAACTTCTCATATGTCAACTTCTTTCCACAAATGGATGACGTCATAATTGTATTGTAGAGACTGTCAGACAGGTAAGCCCCGTTGGGCTGCAATTTACATTTGCTAACTGCGCAGCTCTGCCTGCTCCTGCCTCAGCTGCCTACCCTGCCCTTTAGGCGCTACAGTGGGGTTGTTTATTTTTACATATGCGTTCAGCTGACGTGTACATTTCCTACTGGCATTCGCGTTGATTTGCAGCGACAACAACAGCAACAACAACATAAATAGCATTAATCGATAAGCTGCAGCCTAAATTAAACGCAGCTTAAATATATGTAAGTTTGTATGGATGTATGTGTGTGTATACGAGCTTTCCAAAATAAATCAGTCGACAAATAGCTAAGGTGACCCCCAAAAACAGAGCCAAAAGCATTTTTGTTATTGTGGGCCCACTTTTTTCATGCGGAAGTTACTGTTACTGTGTACACACACGCGTGCATATACATAATTGCAGTGAAAACTTACACACAAGCACATACGTACGTATATGCATGTGTGTGTGTGCAGAAAGTTGGGCACTGCGCAGGTCAAACTTAGCAAACTGACAATTTGTTTGTAAACAAAAATGCCAATGCGCTAACAGAGGGTGGCAGCAAATACAAAATAAAAGAGTGAGAGAGAGAGAGGCAGAGTCAGAGTCAGAGAATGGGCAATGAGAGTACTAAAAGAGAGAAAAGAGAATGGGTCTGTTGGGGAGTTGTGCTTGCTGTGACATGCTCTCGCTGCATGATTGCTGGAGAACTTCGCTCAGCAGCAACAACAACAATAACAGCAGTAAAAGCAACAACAAGAACAAGAAGAAGAGGACCCAGTAACCAACTGTGATTTCAACTATTTTTAGCCTTGCAACAGCTTACAGGCTGAGGGAAAGGGATAGAGGCATTAGCATAGGGAGAGACGCAGGGAGAGACAGAGGCAATGGCATAGGCATAGGCATAGGCAAAAACAGAAGCAGAGCGATAGGCGGAGGCATAGGTAGAAGGCATAGGCAAAAGCTTAGGCAGAGGCAAAGCTAGAGGCAGAGGCAGAGCTAGAAGCAGAGGCTAAGGCTTAGCAATACATGTGTATAGTCGCAGAAGCACAGTTAGAGGCGCAAGCTGAGGCAGAGACAGAGGCGTAGGCATAACTGTAGACAGAAGCAAAGGCAATAGCTGAGACAGCGCCAAGGGCTATTGAGGCTTTTAGAAGTTAGTTAAGTGTTAATTTTATAGTGTTAAGTTTAGTTTCTCATACATAAACACATATGTATGTATGCAATTAATATCAATATGCAATCTGATTAAAGTTCATTGCACGTTGTGAGTCAACTGAACTACGTTGCGTGAATATTTAAATTGCTTTCAATACATATGTTAACAGAGTTTCTTGTAAGCTCCGATTGATTGATTGACAATGTTTAGCATAGATTGAGGCCTGACCTAGTGGCCCAGCCCTCCAGACACACGCATACATACATATATAGACAGTGTTATTTTTGGGATTTGATATAAAGTGATAAAATAAATGCGATGTTCAGACAGAGAGTGAAAGAAAAAAACAATAAAAGATTGCCTAAAAATATCAACTGCGACGCATTATCAATTGAAATTACGCATTATTAAATATGCATTTACACAGAACAAAACAAGGTGCATATATAATTTAGCTTTATATAAAAATCTCAAATGTCAATTATTAAGCTGTGTAAAACTTGAAATACGCACACATCTATAATAAGTATTTATATATATTTATATATTATTTATACTCTTCTCTTTGAAACCTGTCTGTTTGCTTAAATTTTCGATTGAACGATAAGCTGATCACATACATGTACATACATTGATATTGCCAACGGCTTACCCCTTCCACCGGTTCAGAATTCGTATTATTCAGTTCGGCATTCGTAATACTCAATCTGGGAACAAGTGTACAACATCTGCGAAGACATCAAAAGCGGGCGCAGCGTTTGCGTCATGTGAGGCGAAAGCTTTGTATTACACTTTATGAGCAGTAATGTAGGGTATATGAAATATACATATAGTATATGTATAGTTTTATATATATGAAACAATCTGTATACCCTTTGGCAGTTAAATAAATCAGTATATGAGTGCCGCCATTAAGTGTGTCAGATAAATTTTAATTTAGAATTGATAGATGCTGCACATACTATGTAGTGTCATATGATTGTATATTAGATATATGTTTCTAATCAAAATGAGCTAGGTAGTGGGCTTACATAGATTTAGTGAACCGAATAAGCCTAAGACTTTCTTAATGAGAGCATGTTTATTCTTTTACAGGGTATGTATTTGTATGTATATATGCCAAGTTATGTATTAATAAATATATAAATATATATAAAATACGATTACATTTTGCTAAATTCATGATTCCCCATAGTGAGTTGCAAAGAGTATTTCCTTATGAATCTAAAAAAACTTTTTGCTTCACAATGTGCCTTAATTGAGTTTCAAAGAGTATTCCGTCATGAATCTAGAAATCTAGTTCGATCATACTTTAAAGAGTATTCAAATGTCTATAAAACAATTGAAAAATTCTCGCTCTTACATAATATGCTATAGTATGCAGCTCGAGTTACAGCGCGCATTACTTTCTGTGACATAGAAATGGAGATTTCATGATGTCGCAGCAAGCTAAATGCGCATTTGCCCCAGCGCAGTTGGGGGTGGTTGAGGCAAGAGGATTGGGAGGTGGGAAAACGTGTAAAGGGAATTCTCTATTCAGTTTTATGCGCAGTTGCCGCTGACTGATGCGACGACCCCTTTTCCACTGCGACTCCAAATGCCGACGCATTTGTTTAGCATTATGGGCAAACATTTGTTTGTTTCTCTCTTTAGCTCGACGCGAACAATAATTTATCGCTACTGTGGCTCGCATCTTTATCTATAAACAAGCGCAGATGATTAGATAGAGTGCAGCCAGAAATGAGAAAACAAATGAGAAAAATAGGTTTTAGAAATTCCAACTATGCTAGTTGTATGTTAGTTGTTTATTTGAGTTTTGAGTGGGCTGTTGTTTGTTTACATTCGCTTTTCTAATATGATTTTTTATTTTCGCTTTTTTGTTTTCATCTTTTTATGCAATGACGCCCAAAACTTTGTTTACATATTATTCGATTTCTCTACGCATTAGCCAACGCTTGTTTTCATACCCTGCACTCATTCGAAACGGGTGAAAGGTATCATGTTTTATGCCAAAATGTGAGTAACAGACGCAAGGAGTCAGGAGCAGTAGGCGTGGCCATAACTATATATATCATTGAGTAGGATCAATAGCGGTGTCAATCTACCCCTGTTCGCCTGCCTGCTTGGCTGTCCATTGGCCTGTTTATCTATGCTGCAGTTTCTTCCTCAGTCTATCCTGGTCTCTGTCCTTCTGTCTCTCCTCCTGCCTGTCATTCGTTCTGTTCGTCTGTCTGTCCGTTCTACTAACTGTTCGTCCCTAGGTCAGGCATCTTTTCCTCTTCGCGTCCGTCTGTCCGTTTGTTCGCCTGTTTGGACGTTTGACCGTCTGTCCGCCTGTCATTCGACCCTTTGGCCTAGGCTCCTGCGGTCCTTATCTCTGTCAGTCCATATAACCACTATGTTCTCAGAATCTATAAGAGAGAATTGTACTTACAGATGAATTATGTTTTAAATATTCCAATAACTATTTCCATTTCCATTAAATCGCTTAACAAATCTATGTTCAGGGTATCTTCTAAGTCATTCACTCCCAACTAGAGCACACCTACTTGTTTTTGTTTTTATAGCAAAGTGAGGCGCGTGCGAATTGAAATTATTAAAGATCTTTATCTATATAGATATGTATTTATATACATATATCATCGAGACGTACGTAAATGTTGTCGTTCACTCTTAAGTCTTTGCGTCAGCTACTTTTCTTATTATTCTACTTTTTGTTTTGTTTTTTTTTTTTTAGGTTAGCTACAAGTAGTCGCTGTGGTTGGCCAATTTGTTGGCCTCTTCCACTCTGTCAGCTGTTGCATGATAAAATTTCTAAAAATATAGAAAAAAAAAAACAAAACAAAACAAAATTGCATAGAACAAGCAAACACACACAGAAATAACCTTGAACCTGGCTGCGAGGTTGTGCAGCTACATATATATAAATATTCTCTCAGGTATATATGTATGTGCTTAAATACCAAACTTTATCTAAAGCTTTTGCTAATAGCTGCTCATTCTTATGATGAAAGTGTTCCGAAAATGTATACAAAATATTTTGTTATATAAACCGAGCAGAGGCTAAGAATTTAAGAAGCAGAAAAAAAACACACAGAAACAAAACATTTGGCAGCAAAATATTTTTCAATTTTGATGCAGCTGCAAACTAGATCAGAAAACTGTAAGAAAATTAGGCAAAAATTGAAAACAATAATTCTAGAAAAATAATTGAGTAATAATGAAATAAAAAAAGTCTAGAAAAAATATATAATAACATATCAAAAATTGAATTATTACCATTAAAATATAAAATTAAAGTTGAGAGTAAGATATTAAGAATGGGAAGTCAAAAACTGCTTCAAATTTGATAGAGCTAAGTAGCTAGCTGGGTTTGACATATAAACAAGGTACAGTCAACTCATTTAATGTTAGTTGTATGAGCTCTAGAGCTAAAGACTTTTGTAGAATTGTTTAAAAATTATATATATTTATATATTGTATATGTGTATATATACATATATATCTATAAAGATACATTTCCAGTTAATTAGAATGCCTAGAAAGTCTGGCAATTGCAGCACGCGTAAGCTACTTAACTTCTCCTTGTTTTGTTTTGTTTTTTGTTGTGTTTTTTTTTTCCATAGATTATTTCTCAGTTTTTATGCGATAGCTGATTTGCTGAACTTGTTTTGGTGTCCGTGACTTGGCAGTTTCTATGCAATACACATAGAATTATATTAGATTGAACTTTGAGCAGACGCTGGGGAAAATAACCAATGGCCAAACTACATTTCGCTTGCTTAGTCACAAGCTACAAAAAAAAAGAGCCACTCGGTCTGCCAACTATAGAAAAAAGTATCTGTGAGATACACAAAACAAACAGTTGGGGAGTGGCTAAGCAGGGCGGGAGGGGGCAAAAGGGGCCCGGGAGAGGCGCACATAAAAGTGTGTCAGTGCGCAAACGTCAGCGCAGCTGATCGCCATACAAAAGCTAAGTATATATAGCGAGAGAGAGCGTAACATTAGAGAGAGAGAGAGTGAGTCCAAAACCGAGAGAGAGAGAGCGAACGCTTGGCATTTGTTAGTAAACAAAATAACACGAACTGCGCGTATGATCGAACGAGTGCTCAGCTGCTTGGCTGCTCGTGCAGCATAATTTTGGCGCTGTTTGCTTTTGTTTACCAGCTGAAACCCGAAGCCCCCTTGCCCCACTGTACGCTGCGCGTGTGTATCTGTGTGAGTGTGTTTTGTAGCGTTGCTTTTTTTTGCGTTTTAAAAAAATACATAATTATGTGTTTAGATACGCTCGTTCGTTCACTCGATCGTTGGTTCACTCTCGCGCTGTCTTTATGTGTGTGCCTCTCCCTCTCTCTCTCTCTCTCTCTGTCTCTCTATGTCGCTCTCTTCGTCTTGTGCTGTGCTTCGCAGCTTGAACTGTGGCTGAGCAGCTGCCCCGCTGACATTCGCCTTTAATATTTGAAAGCAAACGCAACGCGCGGCACAGCCAAGTGCAGCAAACAAAAGTGAAATACATATAAACACACACGGACACACACACACTCACACTCAGTGGCCGTTTGAGGTAAATGTAACTGTAAAGCCAAAGTGCTGCTTAAGCCAAACTTCAAGTGTTAACAAATTGTGCATGGCCCAAAAAGAAAAAAAAAGAGTATAGAATAAGAAGCAAAAGAACACAAAAGATACTTTTGGGCTAAGCTGCAGCTACAGCTACAGCTACAGCTACACAGATACAGCTACAGATACGAATACATTCGCAAGCTCTCACATCTACACACACACGCACACTCGGCTGTGTGTGTGTGTGTGTGTGTGTGTATTTTGTAGCTTTTGTTCTTTTGAAATTCAAATACGCTTCCGTTCAATTCAGTTGGCAAACGTGTGTCGACTTTGCAGTATCTGCAGTTGCTGTCTGCCCTGTGTATCTGTATCTTCAGCTGTGCATCTTTGTGTATCTTTGTATCTTATTTTTGTTTCTTTTGCGGTGTGTTGAAACAATAAGTATTTCGCTAACCAGGTGAGCTGCAACAGCTGATGAAATTAAAATCAAGTGCAATATTTTGTTTGCGGATTTTTCTTCATATATTTTGTATCTTTTTTTTTGTTTTTTGGTACAACACAAGGTCAGCTGTGACGTCAGCGTCGTCTTTGTGCGAACATTGCATAATTTGTTGTATTATTATTATTATTATGAGGCTTGCGGTTTGCCAAATGCAGTTTGAACCGTCATAAAAATAACAATAATCAAATGTATATACATACATATATATATTTATATATATATATATTTGTATATATATATATATACAAAATTAAATCAAACAAAGCCAAAACAAAGGCCGCATAAAGCTTTGTGCTAATCAATTGCGTTAACTGATAGGAACGCTCACGTCTGTGTGGGCGGACCTTAGTTAATTTCATATGTGGGCGCAATATACTTGAAAAGCTCTCGATACTAAATGAATGCATCAATATTTATATACTTATACTTATATATATATATAGGTATAGTATCTTGCCTTGTTGGCCAATTGATAATTACATTAAGTTTGCTGTCGAAATAGTTATCTAGCTAGCTGATTCACGGATATTCATAACGAAATTAAGAAATTGCTTAGGTAACATTTTGCAGAGGTTATTAATTGGAGCAAAGATTAATTATTACACTGGGAGAAATAGAAAGATAATGATAGTTAGAAATAGAAAATGTGGAAAAATAAAACAGATAATTTAGTAATTTGTTATTGGTGCTTAGACTGTGTAATAATTAAACAGACTACTATAAAAAAGGAAAGCAATTATTTAAAAAATATTACACTGAGAGAAATAATTTTAAAATGTGGCACTTTAATTTAGCACAGAAATTAGAGATTTAAAAACGCAAAGTTATTATTTAGTTTGAAAAGAAAGTCTAATTTAATTCTATATTTTGCAAGCTAGCATAGCTATGCTCAGCTGAGTTATTACACAGCGCACAAATATCGAGCCTCTTACTGTACTGTAGTACAGTAAAAATAAACTCAAAGTCCAGCCAAGTTAGAAATTTGTCTGATGTGTCTGACTATTTAAAATAATTTGAAAAAATTAAATATTTTATTTTTATTAAAAATGTTCTTTGTATAGATATTTTTCGGAGTTAGTAATTTTTTTTTTTTGAGTGTATTAGTTCCAATTTAAGCTTTGTGTGCTATCAGTCAAAACGTGTATTACGTATTAGCGCAAGCCCCAGACAATTAGTTCAAGTTCATTAGACTAGAAACTGGAAACGAGAAACACTCGCATGCACAGCCTCCCCCACGAGCCTGAACTTTCGACTCTCGCCTGCTAGACTATAATTTTATATATATATGTATACACCATATATACTATATAGAATTTAGATATTGTTTAGCTAAACACTTGGACTGTCTAGCCAAAGCGTCTAGGCAAATGGGCTTATCGAAATGAGTTCGCTAAAATGAAGCGATAAGGCACATAGTTTGTTGACTTGAGTTGTTAATTAATGATGGCTGAGGTGAACCATATGCAGGTGAAAATGTATATGCGAGTATATATATATATATATATATATATATATATATATATATATATATACAAATATATATATATATATATATATATATATATATATATATATATATATATATATATATACATAGACACATAGTTATATATAGATATTAAGCTTATATAAGCGATCAGTGATCAAGGTCGTTGCAAAAGCAACAAATGACAAATGAAAATAAATGCCGTAGTTGCTGTTCTGAACAGAGCATATATACACACCTAGACACACCTACACGCATAGCATATAGCTTAACTGAAACCAAGACAATTGATGACATGCTTTATATATATATATATATACATATACTTATATATATATACTCTATATGAGAGCATTTCTATTTAGCTGGCAAATCGCTTACATGGTCAAGGTTACGTCTATTCAGCTGACAAAAGTGAAAATCAAGTGTATATATACGATATGTACTATATACTATATTCTTTGTATATATACAGCTGATATACACGCGCAGTCATTGCCTTTTTGTTTACCTCAAAAGCCGTTATCAACTGCTTGTGTGTATATGTTTTTTTTTTGCAGTGCATTGTCTAAAAACAAAAGTTAGAGCCAATGTTTGAGACGCAGTTGCGATTTGAAACGTGTTCGAAATTAATATGACAGCACGAAATGCACTTCCCCCAATGGCATGTCGTAATGCCAATTTACCATATAAACATACATTTATATATATATATATATATATATATATATATATATATATATATATATATATATAAAATGTATGTTTATATGGTAAATATATATATATATATATATATATATATATATATATATATATATATATATATATATATATATATATATATATATATATATATATATATATATATATATATATATATATATATATATATATAATATGTATGCATATTCATACTAATATAGAGAATGCATATTTGAAATATGCTTTGGCATTCCAACGTCAAACTCAGTTGCTTCTGTGTGTGCAGGCATTATGCAATATTTATAAATTCCAAATACTTACATATATATGCATATTTAGTATAGATTAAATAAAAGTCAGCCGATGGTCAACTGGATTCAATATATATATATACTTAATATTAATGTATACAGCAAATTGAAGAACTAATTCAAGCAAGCGAAAATTAAATTATAATAAAAAATATAATTTAACAAAAAAAAATCAAATAAAAAACTTATAATAAACTAAATTTATAATAAAAAAATTAAATTTATAAAAAAAAATGGAAAATATCGTAAGTAATTAAATAACAGAAAATAAATAAAATAAAATAAAATAAATTTAAAAAAAGTCCAAATATGATAAAAAAAATATGAAAAACTTTTAACTTAAAACACCTAACTAAACTATAAATTCTATAATACTCTGCTCAATGCTAAGTACTCTCTATGTTTCCTAGCCGCCTTTGCCTTTGTGTCAATCAAATTCTTCTTTGGTTCAACTTTCGCTAACATTTGGCTGCGCAAATTGTCGCACGTTCGTGAGCTTTAGACCTGGCTAATAGAAGTTAGTTCGGCTCAAAGCCTTGTGTCTCTGCTAAGAAACAGATTTCACTTGCCCGCGAAGCGAGGAGCAGGCAGTGCGGCAGGTAGTGGCACCAAAGCAATGGCAGTTAGTTAGTAGTTATTTAGTTGCTTCGTGGTTGCTCGTTTTGCGGTCAAATTGTAAATTGCAGCTGACTGCAATTGAATTTTCGTCGAGTCTTGCTTTGTTTTGGCCATGGTGCGAGTATGTGTTTGCATTTTAGACGACTTAGAGTTAGCCGCACT
This sequence comes from Drosophila anceps, assembly GCA_035045945.1. Classification (NCBI taxonomy): domain Eukaryota; kingdom Metazoa; phylum Arthropoda; class Insecta; order Diptera; family Drosophilidae; genus Drosophila; species Drosophila anceps. Next base: position 6,190,046 of record JAWNON010000186.1, on the reverse strand, counting down.
GTTCGACATTCACAATTTCACAGACAATTGCCATAAACAAGCGGCAGCATTTTGCATTTTGCATTTGCCCATTGGCACAGTTTTTGATTATCATCATTTCAAGCTGGAAATAGAAACGTTTCGAGAGCAATTCACAATGGCAAAGTGGCACTAAAGCAGCTCAAGCTACAGTTACAGCCTGCACAGATACAACTGATGCAAATAGAGATATATCTTTTATATATTATTTATATATGTATATATATATATATGAATCTCTCATGACGTGCGCTCAATTCAAATGTTATGCATTTGTCTCTTTCTCTGTGTGTGTGTGTGTGTGTGTGTGTGTAGCATCACATATAATTGCCTTGATCATATGCTTGTCGCATGCACACAGCACAGCTGGAGCGGGAGGAGTGTGGTGGGCTGTCAGTTGGCTATCAACTTGGCAACTTAATGGGCTGTGCAGCGTCGCTTTATGACAATGAATATGTATGTTCATATAGGCAATATAGCTGTCAGCACAGTGCTTGTCAAACTGCCCGCAGGTCAATTGCAATATAAGCTAGGTTATTGTTGAACAGAGTGCACGACTAGCAAATACTCTGTAAATTGGTGAATGTAAGATGTCGTTGTTGAGGTGCTGAGTAAGTTTTGTCATACATATATTTCAATGTCTTCCTCGCGTCCTCAACTTGCATACACCCGCTGCAGCGCTTGTTAATTACAGCGTATTCAAACGCAACTGAAAACTCGCATTTTTCCATTGTAACAAAATCTAATTAGTGTAATCAAAGTAATTGGCAAGTGCTGCAGCGGCCGCTGTTTTGTGTATAAAAACAATTGGAATTTCAAATTTCAATTTCAATTCCATTTTCGAATTTCACTTTTGCAATTGAATGAAAGCAATTAAATGCGCACAATAGCTAAATAAATTGAAACAAGTCAATATTAAGTAGATTACGCAATTTGTTTTACATTTGCTAATTGAAATTATGCGTTCTTCCACTTTCAGACAAAGACAAAGACAAAACAAAACAAAAAAAAAAGAATAAACTGAGAACGCAGCAAACACACGTCGCAGCGTACAAAAAGGGAATAAATAAATAAGACTGAGCAACATAAACAACATCACGACTAAAGCAATCTCTAGCAAGCGCACAAACATATTGATCTCAACTCGATAAGCAATATCAACAACAATCAAACAATCGATCAATCAATCAATCGATCAATCAATCAATTAATCTATCAATCAAGCAATCAGAGCAGACCAATCGATAGCCAGCTGCAAACGCTCTCTATCTCGTCGTATAATGTTTAGCAGCCTTGCAACGTTTCTATTTGGAGCGCAACCAACGTCTGAGTCAACGCCAAGCCAACCGAATCCTGTTCAGAATAATCCTAGCGAATCGGGCAACGAGCAGGCAGCAGCTGGTGGCGATGTAATCGAGGTGACCTCCTCAACACCATCCGTAGCGGGAAATCAGCGTGGACCGTTGCGGCTGAGCAACAGCGGTAAGCGTGGCGGCGCCAAGAATAGGCGTGCCAAGCAGCGACAACTGCAACAACAACAACAACAACAACAGCAGCAGCAGCAGGGCGGACAACGCAAGCAGCCGGCGACGCTAACGAAGCTGCTAACCCCCAGCGGCGAGTGCGTCATCGAGGACGACATCAATGAGGACGAATGGTACATAGTGGAGAAGGAGGGTGAGTACAGAGCAATGCATATACCCCTTATCGACTCTATTAATGGGTATGTTTTGCTTTATTCCATTGCAGATGAGGAGAACGACTCGCTGCCACGCAGCGACTCTGAGGAGGAGTTGACCGTGGCCAGGGCTGCAGCTGGAGTACCAGCTGCTGCTCCTTCAGCTGCCACGCGTCGTCGTCAGCACATCAATTCGCATTCCTTGTACAGTGGACCACGTCCGCAGCAGCAGCGCAACTACTTGCAACGCACGCGTGCCGCTGGCCGCACGCTGAGCATCTCCACGCTAAGCCCGCCACGCAGTGTGCTAGCCAATGAGTTGGGCAACGATACGTCGGCTGTTAGCCAGTCGCTGTATGCACCAGTCGCCGTCGCAGCTGTCTCGCCCAGCGGCAGCGATAGCAGCTCCAGCAGCAGAAGCAGCTCTGGCGCTGGCCTGCTGATGGAGGAGTCCTGGTACGTAACACCGCCACCATGCTTCACCTCGATTGGGCCAATCAATATGGAAGCATCACCCTTTGAGAATCTATTGATTGAGCATCCAAGGTTGGTGATTTTCTCTACCTCCAAAAAAAAAACCAAACAAAAAAAACCCCCTCCAAAAAGCAAAGCACAACTGCACGCAAGACCTGGCGTATACTTGATATTTTTAGCTTACATTTGCTTTCCTTTACCTTTGCAGCATGTCGGTTTATCATAGTATTAGGTCCAGCCAGGCGGGCACTGAAAGCTTCGTTAATCTTGATCTCGGCTCAGCGGTGGTGCCAGAACCGGAGCCAGAGCCAACTCAGGCGGCAGCGGCCGCAGCGGCGGTGCAGCAGCCGCGCAGCCACAGCGCTCGTTTCGATCGCCATGCAGCGGCTGAGCTGAAGCAACAGACGTTGGCTCGTCAAAGCCAGAAGGTGGGTGGCCATTGACTAAACTGAGATCTAAATATGCTCTATATAAATATATATTCTTTATCTATCTTTTAGAGCTACAACAAGAAGCAGCATCAGCAGCTGTGCCGCAGCGGCATTAAGCGCGCCAATAAGGTGCGCGACTTCCAGGCCAAGGGTCAGCGTCCGCGTCGCTCGGACATGCAGCACTGCAAGCTGGTCAGCGGTGCCAACAACAATCGCAAGTGCTGCTAGTGGATGACAACTGTACTATACACACACACACCCACACACCCTATCCTCCATCCAAGGCTCTCTCTCTCTCTACATATTCAAAAATAAAACGCGCTTTGGCAAGGCGCTAAAGAATTTTAATTAGTATTTTAAATTGCCAAAAAAAAAACAACAAAAAAATGTAACAAAAAAATACCAAAACGAAAAAAAAACAACAACACCACAGCCGCAAAATATCAAAATTTAGCAATTACAAAAACAAAACAAAAAAAAACATTTAAAATATAAATTAAATATTTAAAAACTAAAAATTTAACAATTAGTAATTGTGTAAAAAAAAAAACAAAAAAAAAAACAAATTTAAATTCTGTGTAAAGTAGTTTTTAATGTTTACAGTTTCAACTTAAAGCGAAAAAAAATCTATAAAAATACCAAAAAATGCAATAAAAAGTTTTCAAAATGAAAAAAAAAAACCAACAACAAATGTTCAACATAAAATGACAAAAATAAGAGAAAAAAAAACTTGATGAAAAAAAATGTATAATAATATTTTACTAATTTAGTCTTAAAAAAATCAATTTAAAAAACTTTTATTATTTATTTGTATTTAAAATTGAAATATTTCTATGAGTTAAGCAACGATTCTGAATTTAGTTTTATGATTTGTTAAACTGAAACAAAATGCGTGTATTTTGTGTATGCTTCTTTGTGTGAAATGTATTACAGTGTATCAGAGATGAGCAACAGCGCTTGCTGTGAATGAAAGTATGAAAAAATGTGAAAAAAAAACAAAACAAAACAAAACAAATATTAATTATATAAATAGAAAACCCAATAAAAATGATAATGCTACGATCTTAAGATATGAGTTGGCCAACATTTTTTTTTTGATATTCCAGCAAAACGTTGATCCATAAATGAATGTGGGTCAGCAATTTTGGTTTGGGGCTCTGGTCACAGTGGCTGCGCTGCCCTTGTCGCTGTCAGGGTCAATTCGGCTGGGGGAGCGCCAGCTCACCTTTCACAATCGAAAAGCAGAGCGTTTAATTAACCAACAGTTAAGTGTTAACTAACTAATTAGTAATTTGTTTTTTTAACGCAGACACGCTTCGCAAATTGTCTGCCGTAATGCGACTGAGGGCGCAATTAAAGCTGCGGCTGCCCCACAACTTACAGTTAGGTGCCGTTGACCTTGACGCTTAAAAGGTAATGGGTCAGCAGCAGAAGCAATCGAGGTAGCAGAAGTTGCAGCAGTTGCAGTAGAAATGGCAGTTGCAACATTTGTAGCAGTAAAAGCGGCGCTTCTTCTCCGCTGCTGCTGCTGCACTTCCGCCACACACTTGGGGAAATTAGTAAGCTTAAGTGTGGTATACACATCAGATATATGACATGGAAGTATACAATGTGTTGAGTTACACTTAGAGAAACTATCAAGTGAAAATCTGTACCACCCATTGAAAAAGGAACTGCAGGGTGTAAGAGCATTGTGCAAAGGTATGTAACAGTAAGAAGAAGGCATGCCAGACGTATGTTTGCATACGATATAAGCCCCAAATATATATATATATATATTCTTAATCGGAGATACTAACAACACTCTAGCCTTGCTCAGTTGTTTGTCCGTTCGTCCATCTTCTGCAGATATAAGTTTCTTTTCTCTGAAAACTCAGCCCATTTCCTTATTCTCATATCCGCAGTATTGCTTTCTATCACTTAAGCACACTTCTTTACTCTCTGTGTAGCTTCTAACGGGCGAATTGCAACGAAAGTAAAGCAGCAAATGCAGATAAAGCTGTTACCAGAGCAAGCGGCAAGCAACTCTCTGGCTGGCTAGGCCTCTGGTTGGGTCTCTGACCAGGTCGCCAGATAGGCTAACTGGCAGCTTCTTTCACAACAATCTGCCCATGGCTTGTGGCTGGTACTCTCAGCTTCTAAGCTCTGTCTGGTTGGCTGGCAAAACTCTATAAAGATTTGCGCTAGCCGCGCTTCGCTTCACACCTGCGCGTAACGCGAAGAGCTGCAAACCAAAGGCTTGGCTATCGGAACTTGGCATACGATATACGGTATCTACCACATACGATATACGCTATTCGGCATTCGTTTATAAAGGAGGGCCTCTTATGTAATATTGAGCAACGCTGCTGTGGCCCGGCCGCTGATTCTATTTGGCAAGTTGCACTTCAGTGATTTTTCGGGCTTCCAAAAAACGGAAAAACTAACAAAACTTTGGCCGAAACGTGCAGCATGTGAGCCACGACTCAGATAGATAAATGGCATAAATGGTGTAGAAAACATCGGGCCACACATAACTGCATAACAAAATCGCGCAATATCCCAAAAGCCAAACAAGAGCAGCAGTCGAGGAAGAAGAGGAGAAAAACTCTAACCCAACCCAGTCGCACGCACAAGTGTTTTGTTAACGCTTTCGGCATTATTTTGGGCACGGCTCGTCAACTTTTATAGGATTTGTTAAATGTGAAGCAAAAAAAAAAAAAGAAGCAGAAATGGGCCAAGTTTTTCCATGTCAGTTGGTCAAAGTGCGTGCCAAGTGAGTGAGTGCCTTTGTGTGTGTGAGTTAACTATTTGAAAAACCATTAACAAATTTTGGGCGCTAAGCAAAACGAATTAAAGCTTGGAGCAGGTCAGTGTTTGGCCAGCTAAACAACAAAAAAACCAAAAAAATATTGTGCAAATAAAACGTGATTAAACGTGAACGGAAGTTGAAGACAGAGACGAGCAGACGACCAGACGAGTCTTCAGACTTAGAGTAGGTGAGTACTGCATTAAAAATATGGTTATTAAAGTTTTTAATAAAGATTATTGCTTTATATTTTTACTCCAAGCTGAGTCGTTAAATATGGTGAACTTGATTTTTTATAGTCTTAAAGTAGAGTATAGAATTTTAATTTGTTGCCTAAACAGTTTAATTGTTTTTTTTTTTTTTGTAAAACTAAAATTTAATTATTTATAATATTTATTAATATTTAAAAAATATTAAAAATTTTAAATTAAATTAACGTTTTAAGCATTGAATTATCACAATGTTAATTTTAATATATTTAAAACCTATATACAAATATCTATATAATTTTTTTTACTTATAAATTTGGGCTCAAAATCCCTCCAAATTTGTTAAGAAAATTCTGAAAAAATTTTAACTATCACAGTTTTTTTTTAATATCTTCAAAAATAAAATGCTGAAAACTGTCTATTACAAAAAAATCAGTTGGCATATCAATTCATAAATTCAAATTATGTTACCGATCTTAAATGACTTTGGAGTAGATATAAATTGAACTCTTAAGCTGCAATAGGTTCACAAAAAAGAAAATTTACTTCATATTATGTCTCTCTCTGATCAATGGCTCAGCATATGCACAGCTAAAAAAACTCACAGTAATTATGGCACCATTTTTTTTGTCTATAAACGCAGCCCGCTTTTGCGTGTAATATCACATTCAGTTATTCTAAATTCTTCATCTTAATTATTATCTAACTAAAAGCACGAATTAACTTTAAGTTGCGGTCAATAAACCTAGAGATAAAACAAACAACAAAAACTGTCAACTGTCAAACGGTTCATGTTAAACTCGTGCTTTAGCCATAACGTGCAGATACCGTTAGCATTGCTAACATTGTAGGTGAATGCGTGGTAAGAATACAAAGCTCGAGCGGCTGGCTCAAGGTCAGGCAACAACAATTAAATATAATTACGCGGCGGCTGTGGAGGCGCAGGAGGAACTGAACATTAAAGAACAGCAATGCGAACATAGAAAAAAAATAGATATATATATAAATATATGTAAGAAACTATAAAAAAATAATGAAAGCCAAAAACCGAAACCGAAACCGCAAAAAAACCAGAAAAAAACTATTGCATAACAGATGTAAAACCAAAGCGAACCCCGAATCAGCAAAATAAACAAAACAAAAAACGCGCAGCAGAAGCCAAACCTAAAGTAATTATAACAAGAAAGAAGAGCTAACGCTAATGAGAGACCAAAGATTGAATACCCTAGCGGGCAGAATTTAATGGATAGAAATATTGAAGGAATCTAGATAAAGTTAAGTTAAATGTAATTGGCTAAAGTTTAGTGTTTGCTATACATATGATATGATATGATATGTGATAGGATTTGCTGCGATATATATACGATATTGAATATGATGAAGCGGTATGATACTGTGAAGTATGGTCTGATATGCATATCCAGTACGAATATGAGTATGAAAGGCTATCATATACTATATTGACTTTTATTTAATATACAGTTTATATGTGTTCTGCAGCAAATAGATTTGAGCTAAGATTTGTCAAGATTTGTAAGATTTGTAAGATTTGTGTCAAAAATTATATCATGCTTATATATTTATGCACCAATCTGCTGCACATCTGATGACCTAAGCTACATGCCCTCAGGCAGTGTATTAACAACAACAATTAAGCAAACGGCGTGCGTTTTTACAGCTATGTATAAAGCGCAGTCAAGCATTTGTGCGGAGGTGTTGGCAAGGTAAAGGCGAGAGGAGAGGCGTGGCAAGCAGGCAGGCAGGCAGGTAGGCAGTCAGGCAGGCAGGCGAACCGAAACACAGTTGCGACTGTGTGATTCATGAAAAACTAATCTCAAGAAGGGTTCTACATGCGTGGCTTTGGCTATAATTTTTTAATTAAAGCAAAGCATTTAGCTGACAGTCTGAGTTTTATGCCTTCGACCTTAACGCCATTGTCAGCCATTGTTCTGGGCGACAGCCGCTGATGCTGTTGACGTTGGCGCTGATGTTGCTGATGTTTATGTTTCTCGCATATTGACCATAATTAATTTATGAACCAAACAAACTTCCTTCCTGCCTTCCGATACGCATGCGGCTGATGTGTTGCCGATGCATCCAGGCTGAACAGAACACAAGGTTCTTGTTATTATTTGGCCTTCCAATAATGATTATATTGAATATTTATCTTTGCAGCTTCGACTAGTTGCGTGTGAGACATGAAGCTGTGCAGATTTGCGGGCTATTTGCTGCTGTTAGTGCAGCTGCTGCGGGTAAGTGAAGAACGAAATCAAATGTTCTCAGTTCAATTTGCCTTTCACTATTGCGCCAAGCAAGTTTGTTGCCTAAGTCTTTTGTTTGCCACTGCATTCGCAGAGAGGCAAATCATTTGGAAAAAAAACTAATCTATTTAACAGTTAAACTGCATTCTAAGAATGAACTTCCTGATTATGCTAAGCAGCATACAGCACATGAACCGTAACCAAATCGCGTTGGCCAATCGCCCCGGTCTAACGGATATGCTATGCCATATTGCGTAGCTTCCCAGTTCAGCGGAAGAGATGGCGTTGCACAAATTATGTGGCCTGCCTGCCATTTCTTAATCAATGATGCAGCTGTTTTCAAACGAAAGACTTAAGACACAAACGTGATTGCTTGCTTGCTTTAACTTATGGTAATTGTACATACTCTGTTTTGCTGCAGCAGCCGCAGCCCAGCTGTAGCATTGAACTGAGCACTGATTATGCCATAGTGAGCAAGGCAGCGGTGGCCACCACCACAGCACCGCCGACGCCAACACCCGCTGCACCGCCTGGACGCAGCTTCAGGGGTCGCATACAGACGACAACGCCACGCAATGCCTCGAAGCGACAGGCTCGTCCGCTGGCTAGCAACATCTCAGATGAGCCACAGCAGCAGCTGGTCTCAATTTCATCAAAATCGTACATCTCCGGTCCCACAACACCGCCGTCCAAGCTGGCCAAGCGCGCGGGGTTGCCGGCACAGAAGAAGTTCGCCAAGGATGTGCGTAATCGCAGCAGCCTGGCTGTGGAGCGAAACAGACTGCAGCACGAGGTGGTGAGTGGCTGTGGACTCTAATGAATGATATGATATAATTAGTATAAAATATATATATTTTCATTTTAGCCTGATCACGTGCCCGATTCATCAGGCTATGTGCCACAGCGCATTGGGCATCCAGTGCATTTGGAGTACGGCTCAACGGGCGTAGACTCTAGTGGTGCCCCAACAGGCAGTGCAGGCTATCATGCGGCGCCATACGAGGGCAACAAATGGCACGAGGAATACTGGGAGCAGGACTACTCCGGGCAACAGTACACGCATAACAGCACCCGAGTGCAGCGTAAGTGGCTTAACTAATTGTCCATAAATTTACTCTAGTTCATATCTAACGCCCGACAGATATCGAAGCTGAATGTCAAGATGATTACATGAAGATACGCATTGGCTTTAATGGTTCGTTCAGTGGCTTGCTCTATTCCGCTGGCTATGCCTATGATCCCGATTGCATGTACATCAATGGCTCTGGCAGGGATTACTATGAGTTCTATATACAGTTGAATCGCTGTGGCACATTGGGCAAGAACTCGCTGCAGGAGGAAAGTCGCAAGAATCCCACGGTGCGTACGCTTTTTATATATAATTGATATCTACTATATATGTATATATATTCTTGCAGAACTTTATGTGGAACACAGTTACTGTTCAGTATAATCCGCTGATTGAGGAGGAGTATGATGAGCATTTCAAGGTCACCTGCGAATATGGCTATGATTTCTGGAAGACCGTCACATTTCCCTTTTTAGATGTGGAGTAAGTTGTGGGTTGTGTTGTGTGATTTTTAGTAAGACTTTATATAATATAAAGTAGAATGTTCCTTCAATGCTTAGGGGATATTTCGATGTTCCAATTCAGATATCTTTTAGTCAAATCTACCTAAACGGGTCGTCTAGTCAGGTTGTGTAGGTCTAGTCATCTATTTACCCATTGGCTCTAGTATCTCATTGTATCATCTTATTGATAACCTTAATCTGCCTTATATGTATATAGCTTCATACATTTATCTAGTCCCTTTGCACTTCTCTTACAGAGTTGCAACAGGAAATCCTGTAGTCTTCACCCTCAGCCCACCTGAGTGCTATATGGAGATCCAGAATGGTTATGGCATTGGCGGACCACGCGTAACAGGTCCAGTGCGTGTGGGTGATCCCTTAACGCTCATCATCTATATGCGAAGCAAATATGGTATGCCGACAGCATACAACGCATATCTATTATCTTTTATATCTACATTATTTTCTGCTCCCTCTTTAGACGGCTTTGATATAGTTGTAAATGATTGCTATGCGCACAATGGCGCCAACAAACGCATTCAGTTGATTGATCATCAGGGCTGTCCGGTGGACGACAAGCTCATTTCGCGCTTTAGAGGCTCCTGGTCGGATTCAGGCGTGTTCGAGACGCAGGTGTATGCATATATGAAAACCTTTCGCTTTACGGGCTCTCCGGCGCTGTACATTGAGTGTGATGTACGCATGTGCCATGGACGTTGTCCGGTAAGATGAGCACAGAGCAAGCTTTAACTCTGTTATCTATATACATACTCATGTTCCTTCACAGAGTCAGCCCTGTCATTGGCGCAACTTGAAGGCCGTTACCAAACGCGACACGTCTAACATGACAGCTACGAATTTGTCACTGCCACCGCTTTCGGATGCTGCAATCGAAGCTACTGAGAGTCCGGCACAAGCTTCGCTCTCGGAGAATGTGAATCTGTTTCAGTCGCTACGCGTGCTGCAGGAGGGCAAATCTGATGGCGACGATGTCTACGCTCATCGTCAGGCCAAGCCACAGTTGCCGCATCAGACCTGTCTGAAGACCTCCACCTTTTCAGCTCTAACAGCCAGCTGCTCAGCGCTGCTTTGTGTGCTGACTGTGATCTTGTTCATAGCCTGCTCTCGGCTGAAGCGACGTAAGCAGTCCACGCTGTACGACTCCTATATAGCACACAAGGGTCAGATTGATTGACACATGATTGACAGTTGAATATGCTAATTGATATGGCTGGGTAGTTTAGGGTCTACTGGAGTTTTGTAAATAGTTTTTATTACATACAAAATAAGAATGTACCAACGAAGTTTTGTTCGCTCATAGTTAGCTGTCGGTCTTAAAATAATAAACCATTAAATTTAACAGTGATTTGTGTTGGTTTTTTTCATAGTCAATTGTAAATCATACTTTGTTGCGCTTAGTGAAATTTGAGCCAGCGAAAAGTATTGTCTACTTGTATGCTCTTCTTATAGTGCTTTTGCTTGATCCAGCAATTGAGTGCGCAATTTTTCTTAAGGCGAAAACTTTTTGATTTTTGATAAATTTAAATTCCAATGAGCATATTGCCAGCACTTAAAACACTTAAATATAAATTATAATATTCTGCTTATAATTCAACTCGCTTTATAAAAAAGCTGTTGCCTACTTTCAGGCAGTCCATTAAAGCAGTCGACCGATTTCATTTATAAACACTAAGGCAATACAAAAAACTGTTCGAAACGGCAGGAAAACGAAAGAAAAGGTTGTCGGAATATATTGTTTCTAATTATTTTGTAATTTCTCTTAATTAAGTCGATATACAGATACTTTACAAAGTTTATGCCAACTGGTTGGCAGCCAAAAATAAACTCAGAAAAAATGTTGCCTACTTTCAGGCAGTTCTATTATTTGCTCCTCTACTGGGTGGCAGTTGCAAAATGGCGTTTAGTTGAAAACCTATTAATGCTGTGGCATGTGCCGCCCATGAGGAAGCAATAAGGCAGCTAACTTGTGTCACCTGCTGCACTTCCTCATTGGCGTGCCCCTTCAAAATGGGGCTGCCCCGTAACCGAAATGCACAAGTTTTTGAACGTGTGTCAAATCGTGTTCGATTTATGTGCCAAGCTGTATTTTTACCATTTGGTTGTGGGTTAGTTTTTTGTGTGGCTGTTGAAGTTGTTATTGTTGTTGTTGGTCGTGCGCTTTGCTGCATGATTTTTGATCATTGTTGTTGCTGCTGTTGGGTTTGACACAAATTTTGAGCGCTGCGGCGCGCCGCAAAACATTGCCCAAAGTGTTAATATGGTTGAGGACTTTTAATGTTGCCCAACTGCAGCGGCAGCAGCAACAGCAGCATCAACTGACGGTAGACTTTTGCTAATTGTGCAATTTTCGGTGAGTTGCTCATTTTGGACTGTTTTTTTTTTGTTTTCAGCTTCTATGTTTCTCTTTTGTATTAATATGCAGTTGCTGTAGGCTAGAGTCTTCGCATATGCGCAAGAATCTTTGGTGTAAAAATTAACACGAATTCATACAAGTGTTTTGTCTACAAGTGTGCCTGGCTAATTAATTTATTTAGCTATGAGAAGCAAACAGATACCGAACACAACACAAAAGACAGTCTAAATGTTTATGGTATCACATTACGTTTCCATTAACGTTTCGCGAATTATTATTTATTATATTCGCACACACACAATTTGCATAGAATGAGACATGTACAATTCAAACATTATAAACAATCATATATACACATATTTCTATATGTCTTGAGCTTATGATTAATTGTTTTTTAAAATTAAAAAGAGCCAAGCGGATGCTAAGCCAAATAATTAAGCAATCCATTAAAACAAATTGCTGTCAGTCAAAAAATATGCTCCAAAAAAATGTAGAAAAAAATTAACAAATTGTTTGAGGTATTTCAAAACTTTTTTTTAAATAAAATTCATTTAATTTTAACAGCTTTATATTTGCAAAAAAAAAATAATTAAAATTTTAATTGATAAATTCAATTTTTTGTGTTGTTTAGTTCTTAAGAGTTAAGTGCTAGTATATCTAATTGAAGCTTGAAATTCGGTTGCTTTAAAACAATTTTTGAAGTCAAGATGCGTCACAAAAGCTTAAGTTTATGACGCGCTCTTTGCATATAATTTGGACAAACTTAAGCAAAATATGCTCCAAAAATATTTTACAAAATAAAATTGAAAAAAAAAACTTAAGCAAATTGTTTGCTTAGGTATGCATAACAGTAAAGCTACGGACAGTTGTTAGGTAAGCCGATCTGTGTACTTTTGTAGGTCATCTGCGGCACGTCTCAACCTTGAAAGCAGCTGCCATCCCGAAAAGTGTTTCAATCGAATGCAGTCAATAATTAAGTAGAAAATTTTGATGGAATAGCTATACAAAAGATCAAAAACGAAAAAAATATTAATATCATGTAATTTGCGTTGGCGTTGCAAACGTGATTTTTATCGGAGTCAGACTCGACTGCAAATGCAACTGCAACTGCAACTGCTGCTGGTGCTGGTGCTGGTGCTGCTGATGATGTGTGGTGACACCAAATAGGCAGCCAAATTGCGCCAACTACAACAAAAGCTAAAGATTGAGTTTTTATGCGCGCTTGGCGACCTTAGCGTTTGTTTTTCTTTTTGTTGATGCTGATGCTGAGGCTGAGGCTGATGCTGATGCTACCAGAGTCTGACAGAGTCCAAGTTGTCTTGGTTTGCTCATGCCTCATACGTTGGTTTCTGTGTCTTTGTTGTTGCTGTTGTAGTGCGGCACGTTCGTGGCCTGACTCTTTCGTTTGCATTGTATTGCGCTGTCATGCGCTCATATGAGGCATCAACAATGCAAAAATATGCTTTCATTACCAAACGTCTAACACGCGGATTTAGATGGCATGCATTAAGCTATTTTTACCTCTTCTTTTTTTTTAATATTTTTTCTCTATTCACACCATATAGCTTTTTATTTCTTAAATACATTTTTAAGCGATTGTTCTTCAACAAATTGCGCTGGCATCTGTCACTGCCTGCATGCGGAAGGGGTTCTTGCCATTAAAAGCTAGTCAAGCGAATGCGAATGCAGCCATTAAATTAAATTACATACACAGTTGAGCCTGTCTATTGTTGATCGGTGTGCGGCATAGTAAAATTTATTTAATGAAATATTTTAAAATTCTGTTTTTTCTTGCTTGTCTTATTTATTATATAAATTTGTTATAATTTATTATTAATTTGTAAATTTAATTTATATTATATTTTTCTTGTTACATTTTTGTATCTGATGTTTTTAATTTATTTTAATATATTTTTACTTTTTATTTTAAAGTAATTTTTTTAATTTCATAGTTTTATCTAAAATTTTTATCTTTTTTAATTTAGTTAATAATATAAAAATATTTAAAATTAAATTTTTAAAACTATAATACATTTGAATTACTCATTTAATTTAATTAAGTTTTAAATATAATTAGTGAATATTTTCAGAATAAAATACATCTTAATTTGTCTTTTTCTTAGATGAAATAATTTATCTAAAATTTTCGTAACTAGTTAAGATGTACTGTGTAACTCTGTGAGGTTTGGCATGTGCTTGTTCAACTTCTAGATTTTTTTTATCTCTATTATTATTTTTTAGTTAAGGTGCGTAACGAAAGCTTCGGACAAGTTTATGATGCGGATTGTGCATATCATTTGGGCGACATGAGGAACTGTTTGCTGTATATTAATGCTAGCTTCTGGCTATAATGATTAGCGCGTAGCAAATCGTAAACAATGTTAACGCCCTCTTGACCTTTACGTCTGTGTGGTGTCATAATTAAACAGAGAATTATTTAGATTGAGGAAGTACGCTCATTGGAGCATTACTTTTCCCACGTACTGTGCCCGTCTGGTAGTCTGGTAGAGATGTTGGCAGTTCTGCTTTTGCTGGTAAACAAAGCCAGCAACAGCTGTGAGCTGATGCCGGACAAGGCCAACCCTTAGAGAACAAAGCGTGTGTCTTTTGTTTACAAACTGCGTGAGCCACCCTGCCAGCCGACTCTTTTATCCGCTCTCTCGCAGATGAAGAGCGGCAGCGCAAATGCGCCTGCGCCTGCTCAGCTGCTGTGCGCATCAATTGAGATTCGGCTCGCATCGCATTGATTTTTATCCAGAGTCCAGAAAACGAGTTTCTAGCTTAATCCGCACCCAAACTGCCGCAGTTCAAGTTGGAAAATTCGGCCAGGCCGCAGAAAAATTGCCGAAAATTTGTGGAAAAATAAAAAATTACCTTGGCAAAACTAAGGTAAAGTGAAATTTTACAATTGAATTGAAAAATGAGTGTAAAAAAGTTATTCTTTGCTAGCTGCCAGTGTGGAAAAATTAATACATATATATATATAACTATGCCTGGCCTGCATATTAAATAGGAAGACAACTCCCAGAAGCAAGGACAATGGATTTATTCGCCAGGACCTGGCTGCTATGCAGCATCATGTCGCTGCTATTGATTGCACGAGGTACGTGTGCGGGGTTGTGGCATTTGCCTCAATTGTGGGAGGGTTATATAACGAGCAGCTACGCTCCTCCAGTTAACTTTTAACATATATAACAATATATCAACTATATATATATATTTTTTTTGTAAGCCAGTTGAAAGCCAAGAAACTAGCAAAAATTTTACAGCAATGATTTGATTTTTTTCTTAAATTTAATACAAAATGCGCAAGCAGCGACGCCTTGACAAATTCCGCAAGTCTTCTAATTAGCCAACAAAACAAGCAACAACAAAAAACCGACAGCCAACAGCCAGCCTCGGCCTCTGCCTCTGCCTCAGCCCCAGCCACAGCCTTAGCCACAGCAACCAACCTCAGCCTCAGCCTCTGCCTGTGCCTGTAGTACATAAATATATAGTTAGGCAGCTACTGCATCAACTATGTTTAAATAAGTATAACCACACAATCGACTCGACTGTGGATTGAGCAGAGACTTGAGGAATTTGCCAAAGCGTCGCTGCTGCAGCGCTGCCAAAAAAAATCATTAAAAAAAAATTACGACTGCGCCGATCATTAAATGCAACTCTTCAAAATTTTATATTCCATTTAAGCGATATACTACTCCTTATCATTAGTAGCCATAGACGTTCTCTCTCTCTCTTTCTCTCTCTCTCTCTCTGTCTTTCTCCTAGCACCCGCTCTTATAAACTATATATACTATATTCAAATGCAGCTTAGATCTTCTATATATGCTCCTCTTAGCTATATAGCTACTCTATAACTATATATCTTATATATATATAAATAAAATGCTTTAGCATACTATCTATACTCTTTAATTCCTATACCCTAACTTTTAAATACTCTAACAAGCAACTATTTTCATACCAATCCACCTAATCTTAGCCAAATTTTTTAGCCTATCTCTGCTTTTGTAATTAACAACTTTTTCCCTTCCACCAAAAAAAATCAAATTATGAATTTTGTACTGCAAAGCGTAGCAGATGGATACACATGAAAAGCAACCGAAAATATTTATGAAAACCAAATCGAAATTGAAAAAATGAACAAAAAAAAATCGAAAAGAAAAAACAAAAAGATTTCTGTATCAACTGCCGAATCTTAATTCATACTCCTTCTGTTCTGAGCAGTCCAATCTAGCGAATATATCTATATATCTATCTATCTGTAATCTGTAAGTGTTTAGACATAGTTTGTGGAAAGCAGAAACCCCAAAACGTGGTGTGTACTTAGAGCTAAAACACACACACGTAAACACATTCATACATACATACATATATACCTACATTCATAAACTTCCCTCGCTCCGCTCCTCCTCATCAAATTAAATAGCTTAACTGCAACTTGAAGCTCTGCGAATACCCTATAGACAAACACTTATACATATATAAGATATAGGCAGTTGTCGTTTGTGCTCTATATAACACACAAGCATAACCCGGTCACACACTCGCACACAGACACACACACAGACACATACACACATAAATATATAGCAGGGACATTCCATGCAGCATCCGCATCCCAGTTTTCTGCACATGTGCTCTGCAGCAGAGTGAGCAGAGAGGCTCTCAATCTCTCTCTCTCTCTCGCTCTCTACCTTTCTCCCTCTCTCTCTGACTCTCTCTGTCTCTCTCTGTCTCTCTGTTGCTCTCTCTCTCTCTGCCTCTCTCTTTAGCTGTCGGATAAACTTAGCTGTCAGTGATTGCCATCTAGTTAAGCATTTTAGAGTTGTTCTTTTTATGTAGCGCAGTTGCAGGGCAGCCACCTAGTCGAGCACACCCGTTTCGCACCACTATTGTAACTAGCTCTAGGACTGTAAATTAACGAAAGAGGTCCTTGCATTACAGAGAACACTGTGCGCGCTGGAAGTGCATCAGCGATTGGTTTCTAGCACGCACAGCTGCTGAGTGCAATGGCGTCACATGCGGCGTATACGCAACGTAGGCTCCAAACAGACAACCAAGCACAACAACACTATCTACAACAACAATAACAACAATGTCATCTTTAATTTTCCCTAAATGAAAGCTTTTAAAAGAATCGGCGTTAAGTCTCTTACTCTATAAACTAGTCAAAAAGAAAAAGGCAAGCTCCGGCTTGCCGTCTCTCTCTCTCTCTCTCTCTCTCTGCCTCTCTCTCTATCTATCTATCTCTTTCTCTGTCTCTCATTTGAAACATAAACAACAACTACAACTAAAACAAACATTAAAGAAAGAAAAATTGTGCTCATATATGTTTGTTATGTGTTTTTTCCAATTCTGTGTCTTCTTCTTAATTATTTTCTTATTTTACAATTTTGTTTAACTTCTTTTTTATTTTGCTTTCGTTTCGTCTTCTTCTTCTTCCTGTCCGTTGTTATTTTTGTTTTTTTTTTTTTGTGTGTATTCTTCTGTTTTGTGTTTTTTTTTAGTCAGTGCATCCGAAGACGAAGAGCGCCTGGTGCGTGACCTCTTTCGAGGCTACAATAAACTCATACGACCCGTACAAAATATGACACAAAAAGTTGGAGTAAGATTTGGTTTGGCGTTCGTACAGCTAATCAATGTCGTAAGTGTTCCATAACAATCAAAAATTAAAAACCAAAAACAAAAAAAAAACAATTACTAAATACCACAAGTAATAGAAAAAAATACCAAAAACAAATACTAACTTTTTAGTAGCGTGTAAAAACTGTTCCATAAATAATAATAATACTAATTCTTGAGTTTTGTTGCTGCTAAAAACGCACAGTGCGCCCCAGCCACGCCCCCCGCCCTTACACGCATGCACATAGCATAGATATATAGATGTACGTACATATCTATGGTATATATCGAGTATGTCGAATCAGTGGGCGTGGCTAGCCCGCCAGCCAAATTTCGTTGAGTTTTGGTTTTATGCTTTGTAAATACTTAAAATTACACGTGTGTTGCCTTGACTTTGTATTTGTATGTTTGTAGTGAAACTTCATGCCTAGCATAATTACGATTACTAACTACTTAAAAACAACTTACTAACAACCAATTAAAACTAAACAATTGATTGCATTCTTAACAATTAACAACTAACAAAACTTTATATGTATACCAAACAACAAGAACAAATGCAAATAATGTCTTAACTTAACCTTCCCACCCGCTCTCTCAAATGTGTTTCTCTCTGTCCAAAAAAAAAAAAAAAAAAAAAAAACAAATATATATTTGCATTGATTCGCTCGAATCACATATATATATATACCTACATATATATACATACATAACAATAAATATATATTACGTATACGCAACGCATTGCGTATTGAACGATCGATTCTCTGATACAACCACCACCACCACCAAACCATCACCACAACCAACCACCATCATCTCAATCAAAAAAAAAACCTATTCGAAAATCGAACTGAAATTGAATTGAAACCAAGAATGAGAAAAATCAAATTATGAAATCAAACGTTTGGTTACGTTTGGTTTGGTACGACTATCAGCTGCAATGGGATGAGGCTGACTACGGCGGAATCGGGGTGTTGCGTCTGCCCCCGGATAAGGTTTGGAAGCCGGACATTGTGCTCTTCAATAAGTGAGTAAATGGCTTTAACTCTACTAACTCAACTCTGCCAAAAACTCTCCACCAACTCTCTCTCTATCTCTCTCTCTCAATAAATATATATATATATAATTTATTGTATAACATTTTGGATGTTTACTGTACTTAGGAGTTCAGTCCGTCACTATATCAGCTACTAATCCATTTTTTACTTTTCCCCCCCTGTCCAGTGCCGATGGCAACTACGAGGTGCGCTACAAATCCAACGTCTTGATCTATCCCACGGGCGAGGTGCTGTGGGTTCCGCCCGCTATTTACCAGAGCTCTTGCACAATCGATGTCACCTATTTCCCGTTCGATCAGCAAACGTGCATCATGAAGTTTGGCTCGTGGACTTTTAATGGCGACCAGGTCTCGCTGGCCTTGTACAACAATAAGAACTTTGTGGATCTATCGGATTATTGGAAGTCTGGCACCTGGGATATTATCGAAGTGCCCGCTTACCTGAATGTCTATGAGGGCGATAGCAATCATCCAACCGAGACGGATATCACTTTCTACATTATCATCAGACGAAAAACTTTGTTCTACACGGTCAATTTGATTCTTCCCACGGTGCTGATCTCATTCCTTTGCGTGCTCGTCTTCTATCTGCCTGCGGAGGCGGGAGAAAAGGTGAATGAATTTGATTTGATTTAGCTTCTATACCCATATTTATATATATTTCGATCGTAGGTCACGCTGGGTATTAGCATTTTGCTGTCACTGGTTGTGTTCCTGTTGCTTGTGTCAAAGATCTTGCCACCCACATCGCTGGTGTTGCCGCTGATCGCCAAGTATTTGCTCTTCACCTTCATCATGAACACGGTGTCCATTCTGGTCACGGTCATCATTATCAACTGGAATTTCCGTGGACCACGCACTCATCGCATGCCCATGTGGATACGTTCGGTGTTCCTACACTATCTACCCGCCTTTCTGCTAATGAAGCGTCCGCGTAAGACCCGTCTACGCTGGATGATGGAAATGCCCGGCATGAGCATGCCTGCCCATCCGCATCCCTCGTACGGCTCGCCCGCCGAGTTGCCCAAACATATCAGCGCAATTGGCGGCAAGCAGTCGAAAATGGAAGTGATGGAGCTATCGGATCTGCATCATCCCAATTGCAAGATCAATCGCAAGGTGAACAGTGGCGCCGAGCTCGGCCTAGGCGATGGCTGTCGGCGCGAGAGCGAGTCCTCTGACTCGATTCTACTCTCGCCCGAGGCCAGCAAGGCAACGGAGGCGGTCGAATTTATAGCCGAGCATCTGCGCAACGAAGATCTTTACATACAGGTGGGTGGAGTATGGATATGCTTAGGGCATGTCTTTTAGGGATTTCCATTCTTGAAGCTCTACAACTATTTGAATTTATCTTTTTTGTTATCAACAGTTTTTACTTTGTGGATTCTTTAAGTTCTTCCACTCTTAGACTTATATTTTCTTACTTTGACCTTTCAAATGCTTTTACTCTTTAATCGCTTCAAGATAATCTGTCAATGAGGCATATCTATCTATAGTTCTATCAACTATGTCAAACCTGTTTATGCTTTCCATTCTTTTCTAGTCGTCAATGTTGCTAACTCTCTCAACTCTGTTAACTCTTTAAACCTTTTCAACTGCTTCAACTCTGTCAATTCCTTTACCTCTGTCAACTGCTTCAACTCTTTCAGTATTTTCCACCCTTTTTACTTTTCCATCTCTTTCACTCTATTCACTCTCTCGCAACTTCTTAACACTTTCAATTATTTCTTCCTCCACAGACTCGCGAGGATTGGAAGTACGTAGCCATGGTGATCGATCGCTTGCAGCTGTATATTTTCTTCATAGTGACCACGGCGGGCACCATTGGCATTCTGATGGATGCGCCACATATCTTCGAGTACGTCGATCAGGATCGCATTATTGAGATCTATCGTGGAAAGTAAGAAAAGCAAAAGCCACACAACGCTCCACTCAATGGGCACACAACTAAAAGGTTAAACATTGCAAACGCAACAATAAAAAATAAAAACAAAATAAAAAAAAGAAAACGAAAACAATTTAAGCGGATTTTTAGATTTTAATATTTAATAGAAAATTAAAAAAAAAAAACAACAAAAACAAAAACACGATTTGGCAAATGCAAATTTTACCAACTATAAAAGTTAATAAAAAAAAACAATTATCTCATTAAAGCTTCGACATTTAGGCATAGAATTCACTAAAAAAAACAAAACAAAACAAATCAAAACAAAGTTAATCAATTGCAACTAAATAAAATACAAAAAGAAAAGCAAAATCAACTAGCGGAATTGTGCAAGAGTTTTATTTATTAAAATGTATGACTAATGAATAATAGAATTGGTTTAGTTTAAGCCGCAATGAAAAATGACAGCAGCGAGAGTATTTTCAACTTGTTATGTTAGACTGTTAAGCCAACGTATTTAAGATTAAACACTAAACACAATTTGTAAATGCTTCACGCACAACAAACAGCCGAAATACAAACTATGAAAACATCAAAAATGAATTGCCATAAAATTAAAAACAAAACAAAAATATTTCAAATGTAAAATGAAAACAGAAAAATGAAAAATGAAAAACCACAGCAAAGACACTCACACACACACACCGAAACCTGTAGGCAGACACCACAGCAAAGCAAAACCAAATAACACGAAAACCAATAAAAATGCAAAGTTAATTAATAAAAAACACAAAAAAAACAAAACAAAAACAAATACAAATACAAATACAGTTTAGCGCGAGGTTGATTTGTAGATACCCTGTGCACATGCTTGACACGATGAAAAATTTATGAAAAATATTTTGATGTTTCTTATTTGCTAGGAAAATGGAATTATTATTTTAAAATATTTTCATTTATTTCTCGAAAGATGCTTGAAAATCAGTAAGTGGGAAAGCATTCCTTAAGCAACGATTTAAGCAATGGGATACTAACTATAGTATTTTCTTGAGCTAAGGTTTTTTCAGATGTCTAGAGTGCAGTAGCTTTTATAATCCTCTAACAATATTATAAAAAAAAATTAGATATGATATGAGAATTGTTAGCAAGGAGGAAGTGGTCATGCTTTAAGTTGCATTTGAAGACTCTATCTTTTATAGTCTTATAGATGACAAAACATGCGATATGACATATATATATATAGGGTATATAGGGTATGCAAACTGGGACATTTATAAACATATAATCCATAAAGTTGATATTCTATATATTTCAAACTACCCTCGTGTTATATAGAGTTGTATATTTCACTCGGCACATACCTCAGCTTACAAACTATATACCCATTTATGTGCATTCATCTACAAGTAGGGTATTCAAACACAAACTAAAGCGTCTCGAGCTTGAAGAAAAACTGGCTCAGCGCATTGCGCATACGCCGCGTAACCCGCCTAGCTAATTGGCTTATTAATTAATTGATATTGGCATACTATTTATGCACCAGCTGGGCGGCTGTCAATTCGAATAATCTAAACAATTGTGGCTAATACAATAAATAACAGTAAATGCACACAAACAAACACACACACACACAGAGAGAGATGTGTCACAAAGCATTTGCCGTTTTATTGAATTCACGATTTGGTTGTTTAGCCAACTTTGGTTAAGATTCGCAAATGTCTAAAAATATGCAAATGCTAAGGTATTTCGCACCCACGCGTAGGTTGCTATGTCTATATATTATTTATATATACATTTATACATCTGTGCTGATGAGCAGCTGGATAGATGTTTGGTTCCTGTTTAACACCTTCTAACCAGGGCCGAGCGCCATAAAAACCCTAAGCACTTCAATAAAAACTAACTGGTACGCGTTGTTATTGACTTACAATCGTCGATGATTACCAGGCATAGTAATAGCTATATGAACAGCAATAACAAAAGCAACTACTATAACTAACAAAGGTTGCAGCATCACGACGATGACGCTGCCTGAGCCAAGCTTCGCTTCGTCTCGGCTCGACTCGTCGGTGAGTCGAAACTTGTTCGCCGAGTGAAAAGCATTTGCGGGCCCCCAACCATTGAGCCGCTCAGCTGGCGTAGGGGCTGCTGCGGTATAAATTCGCCAAGGGAGAACATTTGGGCATCATTCGATTTTCTGATTTTGCAACGAAGACGTCGCCAGCTTCGCTCTGCACCCAGTGTCCAGTTTCCAAGTCTCTCAATCGTTCGTTCGCTTCACATTTTGTGCTTCATTTCCAATCTTGACTCGACTGTGAGAAGCCGCGACTAATCTCTCAGCCAGCATGGTGAGTAGACAGAAGTTGTGCTCGCGGCTTTATCAAGGTTTTTATTGTTCGTCTTGTTGTTCCTCACGCAGCGCCTTTTATTGGCCCTGGTGGCGGCGCTAGCTGCGGCCGGCGTCTCTGCGGATGTTTCGCATCTGGACACGGATTTGCGTGAGGATGGATATCATTATAAGCAGCCGTCGCAGCCGTTTCCGCCGCCGCCCACGGGCAATGGCATTGAGGACTCGGGCTTGATTCCCGGACCAGCTCCTTCGGCCCCAGCACCATCTTATGGACCGCCGCAAACGCAGCCACCACGTCCACCACTACAGCCGGTGCCAACTGCTCCTGGTCCTTCTTACGGACCACCGCAGACGCAGCCGCCCCGTCCACCACCGCAGCCTGTGCCAACTGCTCCTGGTCCATCTTATGGACCACCTCAAACGCAGCCCCCTCGCCAGCCACCACAGCCGGTGCCAACAGTACCAGGTCCTTCTTATGGACCACCACAAACTCAACCTCCACGTCCACCACCACGACCGGTACCCACGGCTCCTGGCCCCTCATACGGACCACCGCAAACGCAGCCACCGCGTCCGCAGCCACAGCCACAGCCTACAGCTCCAGGTCCATCTTATGGACCTCCACAGACTCAGCCTCCACCACCTCCTCCTGCCGGCCCGGAATACCTGCCGCCTGATCAGCCACAGCCGCCCAAGCCACGCCCCACTCCTCAACGTCCCCCAGCACCTCAGCCACGGCCCGATTATGGCCCGCCACCTCAACCACCGAGTCCCCAACCACCAAGCCCACAACCACCAAGCCCCCAGCCACCACGTCCGCAGCAACCTGGCGCTGAGTACTTGCCGCCATCTGGTCCGCCGCCACCGCCCACCTATCAGCCTCGCCCACCACCGGCTGGTCCACCTGCACCACCCACCTATCAACCACGTCCGCCCGCACCACCTGCACCACCAGTACCTACACCCAGCTATGTCCCACCTCCCGGACCTACTTATCAGCCACGCCCACCTGCACCACCAGCACCGCCTACATACCAGCCACGTCCTCCAGCTCCACCAGCTCCACCAGCTCCAGTACCTACTCCCGGCTATGGTCCTCCTCCTAGTCCTCCCGCACCGCCCACTTACCAGCCACGGCCACCAGCACCGCCAGCACCTCCCACCCAGGAATATGGTCCCCCACCGGCTACCCCGCCAGCGCCGCCCACTTACCAGCCACGCCCACCAGCACCACCTGGTCCACCTGGACCACCCACGGACGCCGGCTCGCTGGGACCCGATGGCTACAACTACAACAAGCCTGCCAAACCGTTTACCTTCTAGATGCTGCCAACCACAAACACACATACTCACACTCTTAGTATTCTTAGCGTAAAGCATTCTGGACCCAATTGCTAGAGCCCCACACACACCCACCCGTCGGACTTTTTAGGGTACACATTGTAAAGAAACCTTTGTAAAGCATCGCTTCCAAATAAAGTAAAATCTAAACACCAATACCAATTACGAGAAGCGGAGTTTGTCGGTGGTTTGT
Organism: Drosophila anceps; assembly: GCA_035045945.1. Taxonomy (NCBI): domain Eukaryota; kingdom Metazoa; phylum Arthropoda; class Insecta; order Diptera; family Drosophilidae; genus Drosophila; species Drosophila anceps. Next base: position 6,165,784 of record JAWNON010000186.1, on the reverse strand, counting down.
CCATTCAGTGGTTGGCCTCCGTTTGTGTTTTTTTTTTTTTTTTTTTTTTTTTTTTTGACAGCTTTTGACGCGTTCAAGATAGATGGCGAGATGCCAGCTGAAAATATCAGCGGTTCAAGTGCATTAACAGCCGCCGGCCGGCAGTTGCTGTGGTGCATTATGTCGGGTCAACTCAATCAGCGAAGCAATAGTTGCCATATAGATGGCGATGCATAGGCGGAAACTCAAACAGTTTAACGGGCGGAGCGTTCAATGTTTATCAAAATTGCTTTGAAAATCCATAAATACATAAGTCCACAAATAGCACTAGAGTGGCGCAGTGGTGCAGTGGTGTAGTGGTGCAAGCTGTTAACGCCATACTTGGGCACGCATTCAAGGCGACAAAATCAATAGAAGCGAGTCAAGCGAATCACTTGTGTCGCTCTCAATGATGCTGATGACGACGACGACTCAATTCCCACCGGCTGTCAGCCAGTTCATCAGTCAATCGGTCAATCAGTCATTCAGTCACTTAGTCAATCTGTTCATATGTCAGGCGCTTAGTCAATAAATTGTTGCTGCTTTGTTCATTAAGCTTCGCATTTTGGCGCCCAAAAAAAAAAAAAAAAAAAAACTGCAACTGCAACTGCAACTGGTTGTGCAATGCTCTAGCTGCCACAGGGCTTTGTCACACACTCGAACACACACTCACACACACATACATACATAATTACATAAGCATTAGCGGCATTTGGCCTTCGATATGGCTGTAGCTGCAGCTGGACACAGAGCTGGAAGCTGCTGGGAGCTGACGAAGACACGCGCCCTTCGTCGCGACCCACTGGATTGCTTTTGATTAACGTCTTAACGAGTGTCTCTCTCGGGTGTGATTTATGTATTTTTCTTGATACCCTGTGAAGAATGGTTAAGAATGTGGTTGAATGGACTTAAGTAAGGGTGTGTGAGAGTTGAGAGAAATAATTTATATAGAATACATTGTATGATGTATGTATGATTTTCCAATATGTTTTGAATTTGGTGAAATCAATAAATATCGAATAAGAAAATTTATATATTTTATTTAATTTTTTATACAGTAGAGTTTACTTTCTAGCTGGGGGCCTATGTGTAATATTTTATTACATGAACTAATCATATTCATTTTAAACCCATAGCTAGGTGTCTGTCGGCCGTGTATGCTCGTTCATCGTACTCCTACCTGTTAGTTTGACGTATCTTTGTGGCTGCAGCTGCAGCTTGTGGCAGACAGCCAGCTCGTAGCTGGCATTTTTGCTTGATTTATGATTACAGCGATTGAGATTTTTGCGGCATGTCAAAAGATTCGGCACGCATTGTGCTGATTAGTTTGGAGATTCATTGTCTATGCTCGGCGCAGAACAAGTTCATTAGTTCATCGAAATGACCTTATCAAATTCCATGTAACGACAAAGGTATCTCAAGCCGGAGCGCAGTTAGAGACAAAGCCACAATGACGCTGTCCATCCGGGTGTAATTTCCCAAACAAGTTATTCATATGCCGGCGTAGTCAGCAAGCGGTTAACACGCAAATGTAAATAATTTGAACAGTAAATAAATAACTTTAATACAATACAGCAAAAAATGGTTTATTGGAAAAAAATCAGTATTTGTTCTGTGTGCTGTTGTAGCCATCCAACATATCTTAGCCCAGCGGCAAAATGTTTTTTATCTTCGCGCAGATTAATCTCTCTTCTGATTTTTGAGTCATGTAGCTAATCAAATTCATTTGTTAACTGACAAATTATAATTATGACTTAATCGAGACGGCAGAACCGTTTCGTCATGTTCTCTAATTACGTATACGCAACGTTAGCCCGCAGCGAACAACAAACGAAATCAGATTTTCACAGGGCAACGCCTCTTGTAAATCAATCAAAGGCGAAATTGCCCTTGGCACAGAATTCCGCGGATTTCTACAATTCGGGCTGGCCAAGCAAACAGCCCAGCAAAAAACCAACAGCAGAAGCAACAGCAGCCAGCAGCCATCAGCTAACAGTCAGCAGTCAGCAACGCACTTTACATTTTTTTAACACACAAGCAAACATTGCGTACGATGATTTGTGTAGACGGGCCTGGCTTATAACTTATATGAAATAGTCCGTTCAAATGAACAGACAGCAGCTGGCAAAAAAAAAATATGCTTCAAAGTCAGCCACGCATGAAAATCGTTAGCTCAATCATGATTGAGCATATTTTCAATTCGATTGTACCGAAGGCAAATATTGCTTAACTTAAGCCTAAAAGTATGCCTAAAGAACTTGAAGAGGCTTAGCTTTAGGTTTGTTTAAGTAGTTGTTTAAGGTTGATTTCTGAACTGTTTCGAAACTGAACTTGTTTTTTATACAATAAACTGTTATGAATGAATGAATCGTTAAAAGCTGCTTTAGCAAAATACTACAGCTATAAAACAGTGAATCGCTATGTTAAATGGATTAGTTGAGAAATAACAAATTCTATAAATATTAATAATTAATAATAATTGGTATTGTTGAATATGTAATGCAAATATAATTCTCATAATAATCTGAAGATTAAATGGCAGAGATAGCAAAGAAATATCTAAAAAAACTATTTATTTTTATATTTATTTTAATATTTATTATATTAATATTTATTTCTTTTTTTTTAATAATAATGTATAATAATTAAAGTTTCTATCAAATATTTATATTTTTATTTTTATTATTCAAATATTAATTTGATTATTTTTTTTTTATATTTTAATTATAATATTTATACACAATATTTTATATTATACCGTCACAGATGAAATTGAAATCTCTTGACCCTGGCCCTTTGATGGGCACCATTCACACGTTTATCTATGGCACATAGACTCTTAGAGCTTAAGTTGGCAGATTGCGGCAGCTAGAAGATGCCTAAACTAATTTGTAGATAAAGCTCTAACAGCCAAATATAAAATTGAATAACAAATTAACAACCGGCTGAATCCCTATCAAGTTTCAGTGTTTGGGCTTTGTTAAGAATGCGGTTTCAGCATTGTTTATAGCAGTTTAAAAATGCTTGAGTATTGTGAGGCTGGGAATACCTGTCTGCAATATTGTAACCTCTTAAAGATTCTTTTTTAAAATTTCTAAGCAACTGAATGATGTAATGTTTACAATAAAATATTTGAAAAATATATAAAAATCATAGAATTTGCAACTAAAAACATTCTATAAAATTAAAATTATACAAAATTAAAATTTAAATTTTATGTTGAATTTAAATGACAAAAAACCTTTTTTTAAATTTAAATACTTTTATTTTAATTTTATTTTTAAGTGGAAAAAGAAGTCCAACTCTTTCTGAACAATAACAACAAGAAAAAATTGTAATCTTCTTTAGAGGAAACAAAGACTCGAATGCCATTAAACAGCTATTTTTGTACTCTATTCACAGTTAAGCTAATTTCATTTGATGAATGCAGCCCACTTCCTTGCGATTCGATTGTGATTAACCAATATATGAAGCAATTTATGCCATTAGCAGAAATACAAACGCTCACGCGCTTCATTCTGGACAATTGCAGCGCATTAGCTGCAAATTAATCAATTGTTTTTATGGAAGTTTAACCACAATTAACCTTCTGAGCGTTCAAGTGATTGCAAATAAATCAATATCTTTTCTAAGTAGCAGATCCAAGCAACAACAACAAGAATTGGCAGCTGCGAATTATGAATTATAAACGAAGCGCGAACAAAATCGTTTAGCGGCAAAAAAAAAACAAACAAAAACCAAACTCAACCAAAAAATTGGCAATTATTTATGGCCATATTCCAGGCGCTCGTGAACAGCGGCTTATTAGTTAAGCCATTGTCTAACAAAATATCATTGGTAGACAAACATATGGAGCGGGTGGCCTATAAGCGTTTGCAATTGATTTGATTTTGTTTTGTTTTCCAACAAAGATTTCCATAATATCAAGGCGCACAAAAACATTTTGTTAGGCTATTAAAATTCAATTAAAATATTTACAAAGCCCAGGCAGATCACAGATCTCTAATCATTGACAAATGTATATATAGTAACACACAAACATATACATATTCATTTATATCTATATATATATATACAGTATGTAGTATATATAGAGTGAACCATTCATAATGCCTCTGGGTAGCTTTTGTCACGCAAATGCTGTTAAAATCTTTGTCGACGCTCCGGAAACCGGCTACTGCTCTGAATCGAGTCGTGAAACAATTAACGGCACGTCAAATGTGCGTTGTGCAGCGGTTTAACTGAAGCTAAATAACAACAACAACACCACTACCACTACCACCACCACCAACAACAACAACAACAATAATCATAATGTGGCTACAATGTGGGTCGTGCGCCGTGAGGGCCTCCAGCCACTGACAGGCACTTGTCAAAGAAAAATCCATAAGACGTGTCAAACACAAATCAAATGCAAATGAGGCAGCGAGCAGCGAGCGAGCTGAAAGAAACCACCAAAAAAAATTAAATTATCCAATGTTTACAATCTCTTTACAAATTTTAACCTTGGCCTTACACACACACACACACGCAGTCGCAGCAGCAGTAGCAACAGCATTCAAGTCATTTATAAGATGCACAGACAAAGCCTTAGCCAAATAAAGCGCAGCTCAAGCGAAACAATGTCAGCGCAGTTACTTATCTTTTAATTCACACACACGCACATACAGAAACACACACCTGCCTTATGTGCCTTTACAGACGCAATTAGCTGGGCCATTGACACCGCTCAGAACTTTTACAGCAGCTCGATCTTGGCCAGACTTTGTGGCGGGATCAGTTTTTAGTTTTGCCCGCCAACCACGTCACGTGTCAGCTTTAGCCAAAAGCTGAAAACGAGTTCTCGCCGCTGCTTAGATCAAGATAAAGGCATTTGCATTTGTGCAAATTAACTTGAATGGCAGATAAATAAGTATAAACATTTAAATCAACGAGTTTTTGGCTAAGTGCTGCGAGAACGGGTTCGATCGATAGCTATCAGTGGCAGCTCATGTTTACCTATGAACTAGATTTGTCACCGCCAAAACAAAAATATGAATGAAGATCAAACTAGTTTTAGTTTTAAGCATTTTCTAGATCTATCAGTTGTCAATTGTTCAATGATTCTGTGCAAAAGTTCAAAATGTCAAACGGCTGTGGCGGCGGCACGAGTTAATAGCAGAAGAAAACCGAGATAAAGGTGCCAAATTGTCTAAGCAAATTGCTGAGCGCTTTGGCCATCGCTGAATTGTCTGACCAACGGCCATCATAATTATCAAGTTTTATTATTATTTTTATTATTTCTAAAGCTATCTATATATATAAAAGCTAATTACTAAGTTAAATAACGATTAGATTCAGCTTAGCGGCTCTGGTTTGCTGTTCTATGCTGGATCGTTCGATCTACGTCTCATTTGCATAATGAATTTTGTGTTGCCAATTAAATTTGAGCGTTTTTGACTCTGACTTTCACACAGCGCGCGTGTCGCCAACGAGAACGGCCATCGAAATGAGAGAATCAAAAAGAAATTAAAATTGTGACATTTAGAAAGAAGAATAAACAGAAGAAAAAAGCAACTGAAAAAAAAAACTGTTTCACTGGCTAAAAAAAAAAAAATAGCCAAATTAATGTTGAGCTGAACGCGGAGGCGGAAATAATGCGTAACATTTATTTATTTGCTCAAGCAGCTATTTAAATAAACTTTATTGAAGCATTTATAAATCACTCGAGTGCTCAACACATTCTACAAGTCTGTCTGCCTAACTATCCGTTCGCTAACATAAATGCCTACTTTATGAAATACTCTAATAACTTTTAAATGTTTACGACTTGCTCTGATTAAGCGAACCAAATGTACACTTTAAGAAAATTTTAATAAGAGCTCATTTGTGCTCGAAGTTTCTGTTGTAGACAACTTTATTCTGATACCAAAAATATATTCGTTAAATAGACGAAATTAAAATTAAAAGCTTGAATTTCAACATGAAGCTTTGCATAATTCAAATATTCATAAAATGCTTATATATGTTTATAGAATACAATATTTTAGTGCTTAATTGTGGAAATAACAATATATATTTTATAATAAAGATATGTATTAAAATATGTACTAAAGAAACTAAAACATGTTGAACTTTTAGTTAATTTTTATTTAATATATTTTCTTAGGTAAAATTGTTTTGGTTTTTCTTTTTTTGTTAAATAAGAAAACTATAAATGAAAAATGTAATTAATATATATATATATATATATATATATATATATATATATATATATATATATATATATATATATATATATATATATATATATATATATATATATATATATATATATATATATATATATATATATATATATAATTAAAAAATACTCAATACAATTAAATAATTGTTGGTAATAAATCTTTTAATTTTTAATTAATTTTTTTTTTAAAGAAATTGTTGAAACTTTCGTTAAAACAAAATTCATGGTTTATTAGTTTTCAGCTTCTTTTTAGAATGTTTTATTTAGGTTTATTAAGTAATTTATATATTCTTAATAAAACTTTAAACTGTATGTAAAAATTGAAAATTCTAGAAAAATATTTTGAGAAAAATATATTAAAAGATATATATTGAAGAAAAATGATAATAAAATTTGTCTACTTGATCAATGGCTAAGCCGTAGCTCTAGTTATATTTCATCGACAGCCATGTTTAGTTAGTGTATGAAGCACTTCGCTGTTGGCGCTTCTGCTTGACTTTATTCATATTTAATTGAATATTTATAATGCTAATGCGAGCTGCTGCGTTGGTGAATGTGCGGAAACATGTCAGTTATTTACGATTCATTGTTTTGGACACTTGACAAAATCACTTTAAAGTGGCTGACAGGAGCGGGCCAGCAACAACAATAGCAACAGCAACAATAGCAACAATAGCAGATATTTGTATATGAGTGGCTTGTCACAAAAAATTGGCTAATTCGCGAGCCAAAGAATTTTAATTTGAAATGGTTTTGGCCAAGGCTGGCAAAGACTGCAACATGACTTAAATTGTGTAATTTTTGCAGCTTCGGTTAATTTATGGGCTTTTGTGTCTCGCAGTCAATTGTCAATTTATGCTAAAGATGCGCAAAGAAGAAGCGCTAAACTAGCAACTCAATTTGGCATTGCGTATGCGCTTTGTGCGCCGACATGTTTCGATTGAAATGTTAAAGAAAAACAAACGCAGGCAGCTCCATCTGTGTTGACAATAGAGATAAACCGCTCGATGCCTTTGCTCGTCCAATGCAAATTTTATATTGTTGGTATTTACACGGCTTATTCAAATGCAAAATCAAAAGCGAAAATAACCGGCAGCCGCCGTAGAACGAGGCGTGTCTCTAAACAAATTTAGTAGACGTGGGAATTGGTTATTATTCAGCTCGACATTTCATGATTGACTTAATGCTCCTTCTATTGTTCTTATCGCCGTTTTGGCATTTTAACTAACAACAGGTTGTATATGCTATCTATACTATCTATACACGTGTATACTAAACTAGTTGAAACTATTGTCACGCCTCGCTTGAAACATTATAATTAACTAAGTTGGGGAGTCGACTCGAGGCTAGACTTTGTTTGTTGGGGCGGCTTTCCTTTCAGTCGATTTCGTTTCAATTCGAACTGCTCTTAGTGCGTTTAGCTAATGATGCGACACTTTTAACTCCATAAATTTGAAGCACATGTATCGATTGCCGGCATTTAAGGCGGCTGACGGCTTTTAATTCTGTTTTTCTTTTTCTTTTTCTTTTTCTATTTCATTGATTTTGTGATTGCTTCGTACCGGTTCTTGCGTTGCTGCGACTATGCTAATTTGACTGGCGAGCTGCTTGTATTTTGGTTCCGGTGCGCTGCCATAAATGGCTGAGATGAAATGATAAACATATTCATATTAGATGATTGTTGCCATAAAATATATAAAAATGGGTTATATTTCTTTTAAAATGCCATCATATTCAATTCACAACAACTCAATAAATCTGCCACGCCCTGCCGCAGATTTATATAGCTGATATCGATGTATCGGCAACTGACTTCGATTAGTTTCCGTTTTCCATATAAATTGACAATCGAAAAATAAAATATGAAATAAATATTGACGCAACCAAATCCATGGATCCATAGCTAATGGCAGATTTATCGCTGCTTGGTTTCTTGACTGGAAATTTAATATGCCAACAAAGTCGTTATTAATTACTTTTCAATTTTCTAATAACCGTAAAAATATCGATAAATTGTTGTTGAAACTATGTACAGCTGGTTGACTGACTGTTTGTTTAGAATTTGTCTGCTCATGTTCTGCGATGACAATGATTCAATTAATCAAGCCACACAGCCGCCGCCGAGTAAGTGAAAGGCGGCATGATGTCACACCTAGTTAGAATGAGAAAACCAGTGGATGGGATTCTAGCTCACTTTTATGGCTCCATTCAAAATGGCCGCATTTGTAGGCCAACTCAGTGGCATTTCCTCCGGTCCAGCCTTGATGCCAAAAGCAGCAGCATCAAGAGCTTAACGTCAGACAGACCTCATGTCAGGTGAATGTATTTCCCCCACACAAATGTTTTTGTTTCGTATTTTTTCTTCTTCTTCATTTTTATATTTGTTAAACGGAAATGATATTTGTTTGTTTGAAAGCCGTTAAATTTGTTACTAGTTTGCAGCTGAGGTCAAGTGAGCAGACAAACAATTGGACGGGCAACACAATCTACACAACATGTGTTGATATAAGAGATGAACCTAATGCCATGTAAGCCAGTTGTGCGTGAGTGTGACAAAACAAGCGGCACGCCCCTTATTATGTAGATTTATGAGGCAGTAAATTATAAAACGAAAATAATCAAAATGTCTGCATAATTAGAGAGCTATACTTCATCGGCCAAAAATATTATTCTTACAAACTGTTATGCAAATTGGAGCGAAGATCGAGAACAATACGCAAGACTTAAACAACGAACTTCAATTGAGCCACGAGCCGTGCCAAGCACAGCGCAACACTTAAGAGAGTCGAAACGAGAATGACAGAGAAAGAGAAACAGCGAGTGTGCGAGAGCGAGAGAGAGAGAGTCGGAGTGTGTGTGATCGAGTTGAACTCTTAAATGGTCAAACTATCTTCTTTTGTTTTGGACTCTTTTTTGATTTGTTGTCGATGCGTCACGGCTCGTGACGACACCAAAGTGATTGTGACTGTGATTGTGATTGTGACCGTCTACTAGTTCGGCAGATGCTCATGCATGCGTCCACTTCTAGCTGCGGTTTCTATCCAACCAATATCATATTAAATAATTTAAATTTTGATTTGAATTTGTTTGATGTTGTTAAAAGTTATTGTTGTTGTTTGACTGGCCGTTGTTGCTATTGCTATTGCTGTTGCTGTTACTTTATTTATAACAACCTTAATGTGTGTGTGTGTGTTTCTTATATATTTATATTTTTTTTTTTGGCGGTCGTCGTTTTACGCTGCTTCTCTTAGACCCACATAGCGAACCGGACGGGCCACATATAGTATAAATTTCATAGAAACAGCCCAGCTCATCATCATTTGTGCTTTGAACTTCTTAAGTGTAAATTGCTCGTGCGCTTCTGGACGAGAAATTTTTTGCGTAACCCAACGAATTAGAAAACATATTTAAACTTAACAAAATGGTATGTGATCCTCACAGGAATTGCGACGGGTGCTTATAGTGTATGAAGGACCAACGCCAAGAAATTGTGCTATAAAAAGAAAATTATATTTATGTCGTCATTCATTTACATACGTTTACGTATGTGTGCGTGCGTGTGAGTGTGTGTAAGAATAAAAATTGTATTGAAGTGCCTCCAGTTCAAGTGTACGACTTCATTGCCAGCTGACAGGCTCGAGTGGGCACTCGTCTGCATTCCATTCGCGCCCAGGCTCAAGCTAAATATAAACGAAAAAACAGCGAGAACCAATCAAATTCCAAGTGTACTTCAATATTTGCTCTTGTTTCCGGCAGAAATTCTTCGTGTTTGTTGCTTTGGCGCTGCTTGGATGTGCGACTGCTGCTCAGCTGCCTGATTCGGCAACACAGGGGCCCAATCCGCAGGACATTGCGACACCCGAACCGGAGTACATTGATATCGATGAGCCGGCTCCAGCAGCTGCCCCAGCACCCCGTCCAGTTGCACAACGGCCCCTGGCTGTGGCACCAGTGCCCCGCCCAGTGATCGCTTTGCCTCGCCCCATCGCCCGTCCCGTTGCCGCGGCCGTCCGTCCCATTGCCGTGACCCAGCCCATCGCCTATGCCCAGCAACCGATCCAGCAGCGCGTCCAGTATCTGCCACCATTCGTCCAGCAGCAGCAAGTGGCAGGACATGCGTACAGCAGCCAGGCCGGCTATCAGTATCGTCGTCCAGTCTATGTAAGGCGCGTTTATCGCCAGCGTCGCTACTAGAGAGAGGCGTTGCCTAGCACTTAACTTTTGTCTATTTAATATATCTAATATCTATATGATTTCTAATTTGTTTTTGCCCGTTTTTTATTTACACACAACATTTCTTCTTTCTTTCTCTCTCTCTTTCTATCTTTCACTGTCCTCCCATCCAACTGCTTCCGTTCCTGAATCCCACACTTACTCCTACCACAACCTCTACTCCTACTACCACCATCTACTACTACACAAATGGAACTGCTATCGCAACCGTTAGCATTAACCCAAGCACACATTAAATACAAACCAAATCTCTTCAGCAACTATCTCATCTAACCAAATCCTAATCAAAGGCGTTTCTTCGCATGAAATGCTCAAGATACAAACACTAAACATCAAAAGTACAAAGAGACAAATGAAGTTCGGAAGACGAAATCGAAATCGAATCGAAATCGAAGTATTTAGTTATTGTTGAATTGCAAACTCCAAAATAAATAAATAAATAAATAAAAAAATAGAAAAAAAATTTATTTGTTAATGAAATGAAAAAAGAAACAACACTCTTGAGTATGGTAATGTTTTATATCTGTGGGGCCAAGGTTAGTGAATGATACGCCATATCGAAGCATGACTTTAATTATAGTATTCACAGCTCAACAAAGCCTCACATATAGATGCAGAGATACAACTACTTTTTGTGTCGAACAATGCACAAAGATTGGTTCTTAGTTTCAGTATTAGGCAGCCGGCTGCCCGCTGCGAATGCCGTCCGAAATCCGATGTCCGACGTCCGACATCCGACTAGTAGTTAGCCATCATTAATCATGAAATCAATTGAAGATCTCTGCGCACTTGTCTCTATGAGAACCGTGTACCCTTTGCATATACGGAAGCTGTGTGGCGAATTAAGCATGCGCAATAGCTTATTGTAAGATGGCTCCACTTGTTTTTGAGAATTTTCGACAGATAAAGTATTTCATCTATTTCAACATAGTTGTTATTTGGAATTAGGGTTATTTTTTTGTTCTTTATTTAACGACAGTTGGACTTTGTCAAATACGCAAATTCACTAAAATACTTTCAAAATAAATAAAATTAACCGGTTTACGATCTCGGGTTTGTATAATGTTTTGCTGCCGCTACTGCTGCTCTGCTGCTGCTGCTAGATCGTCTCCAAAAGTATAAACAAATAAATTAGGGAACCTTTCTAAGTCAGGTGGTCATCTGACCGTAGACAAAGTGCTCTTGATTGACGAATTGATTGCCTATTTTATTGTGGCCCCATCACTCATTGATTCGATTCAATTTATGACAGAGCTGTGGTGATTTTGACTCCATAATGGGTGTCAAGAGCATTGTAAGACTTCCGTATGGAAGACTCCTTCAATTAATTACGTACTTCCGTGTTTATATGATTGATTACGATTGATTAGAGTGTATTGCTATCTCAATATGGTAAATGCCTTGTTCTACCATGATCTGCGCATCTTAACATGGACTAAAGCAACTTAATCACCCGTCTCAGGTTACAAAATGGTAAAACATCGAAAATTCCCACACACTTTTATGCTAACATAGCCAACTTTTTCAATGAAGCATGTTTTTAGGATCAAAAAACTACTGCCTAAAAGTTGGCATTAAAAATATGTTATTGTTATCTTCCAATCTACTCTGTTTCGAATGCCTCTACGATTCAGAGGCTGTAATCTTTTATTCATCGTCTAATATTTAATTGTTCGTATTTGAGATGCGAGTTGCTTTCGATGCGCTGGCAGTTCATCCGCGTATCTGGGAGGTGCGTCATTCAGTGAGTTAAGCGATTGTAGAAATCTCTAGATCCTTATATAGAACAGAGTTTCTGACGTATCAGTCGGCTCTGGGTCAACTTCGAGAAGCTTTGTTCAGAATAATTTGAAATTTATGGAGGTGAGACTAAATCGCAGAGATATTCCATATAGAATCTTCGAAGTTAGGAGACTGTAACGCGTTTTCATGAAGTCAGTGTGATTACACTTTTTCATTATACTATAAAAAAGTTCTATATAGTCCAATTATAATGTTGTCCACATAAATACATATACTCAGCTCTGATGCGTTGTGCTTACATTTGAATGGTAGGTGATTGCAATGATTCGAAAGGCCGTATGGGATCTCCAACAATATAATTTGTCAACCATAATTCATTCGTTCATTTATTTCACCCTCGCTTCACTTATAATATAAATTCGATTTTATTTTCGTCACACTTTTCGCCTGTTTATTTTCAACTTTTTTAAACTTAGAAGTCTTTTTTGACTGGAATAATAACCATGTCTGTAGCCCATTTGTCAATTATTTTATTACAACTTTTGTCTCTATGGACGTGGAGTGCAAATTCAGTGTGCTGTCGACCAACTTTTATTCAATTTAATCGACCAAGTGGAACTTCTTGTTCAAAATACTATCCAGCACAAGATAGTGGTTCCACTTGTATTGCAGCGTTGTGTGGAGGTCTACACAAAGCTACGCCCTGCTGTGGAGTAGGTCCATGCAATATTTTCTGTTGTAATTGTGATAGAAACTGTTGGCAAGGAATAGAAGTGGCTATCGATTTATTTTTCTTATATCATAGCTCATATTGACACTCATCAAGTTTTGACATTTTTATTACAGTAAATAAAAAGAAATAAATATTTCTTAGTAACGGCTAAACTATGTTATTTATGGTCTATCTATAGGAGGTTAAGGTAGATGGAAATGGGTAAAAAGGTGCCAAAAATATTTAGCTAGTTGAAATAATCTTCACATCATATATTTTTCGGTGCAGAAATCAAGAGGTCTTTCAGCCTTTAGGCCTTAACTAATATTATAATTTCTTTTAAATACTTATGAGTGAATCTTCGAAACACAAAGCATTTCCTTGCAATATTTAAATAATCCGAAAACTATCTGATTGACATAACATTTAATAAGATGCAATGAATATATATAAAGCTAAGAGAGCCCATATAGGATCTCCTATACGTACCCACAAAACGGATAGCTTCTCAGCCATAATTCATTCGTCCATTCATTGCTATTCGCTTCACCTACAAAATCAATTCGATTTGATTTCCGTCACACTTTTCGCTTAAGTTTATTTTCAACGTTTTGAAACTTAGAAGTCTTTTTTAACTGGAATAATAACCATGTCTGTATCACATTTGTCATTTATTTCAACACAAATTTTTTATCTGTGGACGTGGAGTGCAAGTGCAGAATGCTGTAAATCAATTCGTGTTATTTTTTCTATAAATCCTGGAGATAAATGTGAACGATACTATTCAGCATATCCAACGCACTGCAAGTGTTTTGCGGAGCTGTGTGGACGTCCATGTAGGGCTACGCCCTGTTGGACGAGGCCCATGCAATGTTTTCTGTTGTAAGTGGAATTGAATTTGCAGTTAAAACTAATAAAAACTTCTTTCTAACGGGTGAACTGTGTACAGGAGATGGGTGAAAAGATGCCGGAAGTATAGACAACTCAGCGATAGTCCTCACATCGGATAACCTACTAAGATGTTACATGTTGCAAGGTTTTATGGCTGAAATTAGTCGGAGTTCATATTGCCATTTTCTACTGAATGCGGGTACTTCTCTTATTTTTTTTCTAGACTGTGCGAGCACAAATCTTAAAAAATTTTTAGCATCCTTTCTCTTTTTGTTTTCGATCTTAGCAAATTCTTGCATAAAATAATCAAATCATTATGTTGGAAACCAGTTGCCATCCGAGTGGAACAACAATCTTAATGCGAAACATAGGGAACTGCGCCGATAGTTGAAATATAATTTATGGTCTATGTGTATTCGTATTTAAACGGAGCTGATGGAAATAAGCACTGCAAATGAAAACATTTAAGCCATTCAAGCGAAATTATCTAATTAATTAGCGTATTGATAGGATAGCGTGTGGAGCGGGTGGCCAACTGGATTCATTTGGTATTAGATCATATGCTTAATTTCCATACAGACTCGTTGAGCTTATTCAGTTTGTCAACTAAAAAACCAAACCAACACCAGCGTACGTTATTTATTTCCTGTTCGCATTAGGTTTCACTTTCACGTTGATATCGGCGTATGTATGTGGGCGGAGGCGGGCGGTCAGATCTTTCACACCTTTTGGTCCACAACAATGGCAGCGATTGTGAGTGCCATAAATCAGCAGCAGCAGCAGCAGCGTCATTGGGGGTACTGTGCCACAACGAATCACCATCTCAACTTGTTTGGCTTCAATTACTCACGCGAAATAACAAATGAGACAACGGTTCAATAAATCAACACGCAATAGGCGAAGAATTTTGGACATACCATCACGATCCGCCTTCACATAGTGGGTGTTCGATCTCGAGCATAGCTCAAGAACTGGACAGATGCCGCCCACATTCCAAGCTGAATGAAACGGCTTATGGGGAATGCTTTGCTCGAGTATTACAAAAACAATTAAAAACGTTGTAGTCGGTCACTACTGACTGCATAATACTCATGCACGGTCCAAAAACAGTTGAATCTATTTTGGCAAAGCATTCAGAAAGAAGTCCATACAATTTAACTATCCCATTATGGAGTTCCAGCTCCAAAACATTGCAAGATATTTAGTTTTTTTTTTTCGATTTATCACGCCCCAGTAGGCATAGATATATCCGCCATATCTTATTGATCTTGAGCTGTCAACGCGAGTATACATTCCAAATTTCAAGTCTCTAGTACTTTAAATAGTGGCGTTTCTGAGAAATGATTTAGCGTTTTCCGATGTGCCACACTCCTAAGTGAGCTCATCGGGAAAATCCTAGCACTATCAGACGACTTTATGCACGATTATACATTCAAAAATTTAAGTGCCTAGCTTCAATAGCTGCAAAATTGTTAACGTTCATTCTTATAAACGGACGGAAACCAATATACTCATTTCACTTAGTGAAAGGGTGTAACCAAAAAAGTCAACGGCATTCGATGAGACGTAATTATGCTGTCGTGGCCCGTGAATTGAGCTTGTAATTAGATCTTAGGGTGGAGTCTCCCCGCCAAGCTGAAAAGGTCAAGTTTACGTTTTACGCTTTTAACGTTACGTTCATATTTAACAATTTATATTTTGAGCACATGTTTATAAACTGTGTTAACTATAAATAATTTTAGGTAGACTTTATCCACATAATCCCAATCTCAAGTTCACATTTTATGCTAACAGCTGTTGCTATAAATGAAATTACCAATTATAACTCAAAGCTTAAACAAAGTTTAATATAGTTGACCATAGTTGATATGAGGAGGTTTCCATTTGAAGCTCATATTCTACTGCCTAATGCTTTACATATGCTACTTCTGTCAGTAAAAAATTTCTTATTACAACTAGAAGAAATTGGGGGTCAATTTGATATTAATATCTAAACTTCTTTAGGACTACGAAGTCATATTCGAAGCAAAAACTGCTTATAACTTTGCGGGGGTTGATCCATAGAGATTGGGTAAGCATTAATCATTATTTCAGTAACTGCTACAAACTAAAATTGTTATTTAAAAATAGTATTCTATTTAAGTATTTATTTAATCGAACTCTAAATAAATAACTGGAGAATTTACAAATACAATTTGAGGGGCACAGTTAGGTATTTACACATGGAGTAATATTACTTGGCAAACATGGCTAAAATAATTGCTTAAGTAATCAGCTTAGTAGAAGAAGGGCGTGGCTGGTGCATTGTAGTGATATCCATCGTCGCTATGTGGCTCCACAATCTCCTGTGGTGGCAGGTAGACGTTGTTCGGTTCGAGTGGTGCGGCATAGGAGGGAATGGGTATCTTGTAGGTAGGGGCCACTGGGGTGGGTGGCAAGTAGCTGGTCTCTGGCTCCAGCACTTCATGCACCTGCGGTGCGGGCGGCAAGTATTCTGGCTTGGGTGGTGCTGGTGGCAGATAGGTGGGCTTGGGCTGCACTGGTGGCAAGTAGGTGGGCTTTGGCACTTCTGGCTGCTTGGCGGGAAGGTAAATGGGCGCCGGTGTTGGCAGCTCGAATGGTATACTCGGTGGTTCATAGTTGTAGCCAGGATGCTCATGCTCCTCATGATGGTGGTGCTCATGGTCATCGTTGCCAAATAAGTGGGAAACATCGGCGGCCGCCAGCGCCACGCCGAACAGAACTAGCACAAGGACTTTCTAATTGTCAAAGAGAGATGGACTTAAATAAAATAGTCAATGCAATAATTTTTGATATACAAACAAACCATTTTAGCGCAGCACAGTTCCTGGCCAGTGGTACAACGTTCTCGATGCGTTGTTAGCTCTGAAATGATTTAGTTTCCAGCAAGTGCTTCTTTATTTATACAATGAACGAGAATAGCGCGCGCAATAAAGCAGTCCACATTTCAGCCGAAGTCTCAGTCTAAGTATACCTCTCCCTCTTCCTCTTCCTTTCTGTCTCTGATTCGGTCTCGGTCTGACGATGCGTTGATCGCTGTCAGTAGCTGAGCTAAAGTTCGTCTCGTCGCCCCCAGTTTAACGGCATTCGTATATAAATTCTATTAATTCTCTTTTAATTTCCAATCGCCTTATGTGCCGGGCTTTGTTTTTGCTCTGCATGAAGCGGACATTAAATCTGCACTTAATTATAAGTCTGAGGAATGGACGCGGACATATGTATCAACTAAGGTGCTACAGCTACAAATACACTCACATCAGGCCACATGAACTGCGTAACGCCTTGAGAAAGAAACCTAAACAAATATAATCTTTTAATATTTTTTTTTAATATTTAGGCGATATTCAATTCATCTGGATATAGACATAGTTACTTTTTTTATTATTATTTTTTTATTTTCTTTTTAGTATTTATTTATTTTTTATTTATTTAGTTGTTTATTTATTTAATATTTATTTATTTGGTAGAGCATCTAATATTCGGCACTCTAATTATAACGGTTTTGCTTGGGTTTTTTTTTTGGTCGTCGACAGCTATAAACGCCTTCCATTTGAAATGAGTATTTAAAATAGATTTTTTTTGAGCGCAACGACTTGGCAAAGATTTGTTTTTATTGATTTTTTACGAGTTTCACTAGTTTTGGCCAAGATTGCGAGGCAAGACAATCGATTGGCCTCACTCGATCGATTGGCCGATCATCTCGGGACTGAAAGAGGTCAACCAAATCAGCTGCCGGCTGCAATTGGCAATTAGCGATTTTGTTTAATGTTATTTTCTTCTTCTTCTTCATCTGCTTTGTAACAGACACCACACGACGGTTTCAATATGAATTCCCACAGCAACCGCAGCGACAGCTCGACATCATTATTCATTTTCAAACCTACCAATGTATCTACCACGATAATTATAGACCCGATCAATAGCTGCAAGTGTTGAAGCTCAGCTGCGGCTGATGCGCGTAGCGCGTGCTTTGGGTATCGAAAATGGACTGCGACAGCGTTTGATTAGATGCTTTTGTTTTTTTTTTTGTTTCTCGGAGGGCACCCTCGATATCGAAAGCGACTACTACATATATTGAAAGCTGACCTCAGACAATAGCCAATTAGCCATAATGGTTTTCGTTTATGGCTGCCTCTGTTGAAACATCATTTGCAGCTGAACAAAGCTGGAAATGCTTGATGAAATTTATGACACGATTTGCATGGAATTGGAGTAGATTAGCAATGCAACTATATAAAGTGATAGGGTTTAGACATAAAATATTATTATGAAGAAATATATTGAGTAATCTTTTCGAAAAAGCAGACAAGGTGGAGCTGCCATTCCTTATTGGCTCATTAAACAGATATTTTTTTTACTATACTCTGATCAAATTAATACAATAATAATAGTAGTTTTAATGATAGCAAAAGAACCTAAATTTTTTCGAAAAATTTGTTCTCTAAGTGCTCGATATGCGATAGTCAATTCAACTCGATATGAACAGTTTCTTTTACAAACAGCCTTGACTTCGGCTTCGATTCCCTGCTGTGCACTGTAAACAAGCTACTTAAAGAGTAATTGAAAAAAATATATTAATTGAATACGAATATAATTATCGATTGATTATAATCAATGTGGCTAATACCCTTCTGGGTATATAAACAGCAATTTATGTAGATTTTCTAATATGCTTTATTTGCACAACTTAAAACTAAATGCAATGAGGTGTGTGTGTGTGGGCGTTTGGGGTTATTAAATAAGCTCCACTCTTGAAGAAATCAAAACTTGAATCGGCGCAGCGGTTGGTTGTAGTTATAGCCCGGATGGCCACGACCGGAGGGACCAGGCAACGCGGAAGATTGGCTCAAGGGTAGTGCGTAGGAGGGTATGGGTATATGGAAGCTGAGCTCTGGTTGGGCCAGGCGTGGCTCAGAGTGTGCAGGTGGCAGGTACTGCGGCTCTGGCTGTGGAGGTGGCAAGTAGTTCGACTTGGGTGGTGCAGGTGGCATATAGTTGGGCTTGGGTGCGGCAGGCGGCAGATAGTTAGATTTTGGTGGTGTGGGAGGCAAATAAGTTTCCTTGGGCTCGGATGGCGGTAGATAGGTGGCCTTGGGTGCAACTGGTGGTGGTGGCGGTGGTGGTGGTAGGCTAGCTGGAATCTTGGGTGGCAAGTACTTGGTCTCCGGCTTGGCAGCTGGCAGATAAGTCTTTTCTGGCTGAGCTGGTGGCAGGTACTTGGTGCGTGGTTTCTGTGGTGGCAAGTACTCCGTCTTGGGCGTCTTCACTGGTGGTGGTGGTGGCGGTGGTGGTAAGGTAGGTGCCACCTTGGGTGGCAAATACTTGTTTTCTGGCTTGACAGCTGGCAGATACGTCTTGCTTGGCTTCGCTGGTGGTGGTAAGTACTCAGGCTTCGGCTGTGGTGGCGGTGGTGCTGGTGCAGCGTAGTTGTAGCCATTGGGCTGATGTTGTCGCAGCGCATCGAGATGAAGATCGATATGGATGCCGTGATGGTTGCGATGATCGTCATGCGAGTGTGCATGCGCGTCCTGGTGGTGTGAGTGATGCAAATCGTGGTAATTCAAATCATGGTGGTGTGAGTCGTGATGATGTGGATCGTGATGGTGAGCATCGTGGTGTGAATCGTGGTGACTGTGGTGCGAGTCGTGATGCGATTCATGGTGATGATGATGGCTGCCACCACCAAACAAGTGCGACACATCGGCACGTCCCATCGAACAGACGGCCAAAAGGGCCAAGAGGGTGCAAAATGATTTCTGCCAAGGAAACAAATTTAGCAACGAGAAACTTATATATGATATGAACTATATACCATGTCGAGTGGGTTCCACTGATTGCCCGTCTGCTGTTCAAATGCAGATGCTACTGCGCTTTGCCAACAACTGGAAGTAATGTCTAAGCCAGTTGGGCCATTGGCTTTTATACAGCGCAGCCCAAGCGGCGAGTGCAGCTGACACTGGCTTCCAGTTTAACATTTGGGAAATAATTAATAATTGCTATTGTTGTTATGTGTGTGTATGAGAGAGAGAAAGAGAGAGAGAGAGAGAGAGAGAGAGAGGGAGATAAAGGCCAACGCATAATTTGCCTGCTTCACACTTTTCTTGGTTTTCTTGAACTTGAAGCTGGATCCAATTATTGTCGTATATTTCTTTATCGTGGCCTGTTTTGATAGAGCTCCCCGCGTCTATTTTGGTGAAATTAATTTAAAACCAATTTTCGACTCTTAATTGAGTTCACAATACAAAAAAGGCCAAAATAAAAAAAAATAAATAAGATAAAATAAAAAACCACTCGCACCACTCATGAATATGCAGAGCAGGAAATTTTCATTGGACAATTGGCTGTGATTGGAATTGAACGAGAGTGAGATATATCGAGAGATGCGATCAATTGGCTAACAAATGTGATTTATTTAACATATCGAGACTTATATAATACCAACGACTAGGTAAACGGGACAAACAGCATTCCGGGTCAACAGTCAGACAGTGTCAAGTATGGTGCAAGGTGGTGCAGCTTAGAATATGAAGGGCTCAGCGGGTGCATCGTAGTGGTAGCCCGGCTCTGGGTCTGGCACAATGATGGGTGGCAGATAGGTGGGTGCTGGCGTGGGTGCTGGAGTCGTTGTGGTTGTGGTGGTGGTGGTGGTGGTGGGCTTTGGTGGTGGCAAGTAGGTGGGTGCTGGCGTCGGTGCTGGTGTTGTGGTGGTTGTAGTTGTGGTTGTGACCGGTGGAGGTGGCAGGTAGGTGGGCACTGGCGTCGGTGGCGGTGGTGGTGGTGGTGGCAAATAAGTGGGCGCTGGTGTGGGTGCTGGCGTAGTGGTAGTGGTAATTACAAATGGCACCACAGGCTTGGGATAATCATAGCCATAGCCATGGTCCCCCTCTAACTGCTGCAGCGGCAGGTGCGAGACATCTGCAATGGCCAGGGCTAGCGTGCAGGCCAACAGTACGAGGCGAAAGAATGCGTTCTACAATAAAGGAAGATACAGAGTTTAGTTGAAGATGCAATGGAATTTGGGCAGATATTCACGCACCATGTTACAGCTTGGACTCGAAGACGTTCAATGATTGACCAATCGTTGTGGCACCTGTTTATTTATAGTCACAATTCTAGACTCGCTGACATTGTTGTCCATGGTTCAAAAGGCCAATTATTATTATTTAAATCGATATGCCGTTGCTCGACTATTATGTATTCTGTATATCTGAATCTATGTCTATGTATCTGCATCTGTATCTGTATCTATGATCATTATGCATTGTTGCTTGTTGCTTGTGTGCGACGTCAGCATAACATAAATGCTCGTCGAGCATTTTCATCGACGTCGTCATGAATCGCGGGCCTAAAGCCACTCAACTGTATTCTTGTGAGCCATAACACAATGCCTCGCTTCCGAGCTGACCAAAAGAGCATTTCAGTTGTAAGCGCACTGCGCTGTCTGTCATAAATCATTTAGACTTCATTTATAATAATTACCGTCTCGAGCTCGAGTGGCCGCCAAATTCTCGCACACACAATGAAGTTGTCTCTTAAAAGCTTGCGGAAGCGTTCGGATTAAACAAGTACTTAAGCCACATCAAAACTGTGCTACCTATTCGAAATGCCCAGCTCGACGCCTACGTTTGACGCTAACGTAAACAGATACGCCGTAATCTGCGACACATTTGCCAGCACTAAAAATTCTTCACTAATTTGTCGAGAAGACACGAAACAGTTTACATGCAGATCGCAGATCAGATGAAGATCGTAAAACTACTTTGCGTTTGGCATCTTGTCTGCTTTTTTTGCTTCAACTATCACTTTTTCAATACCCTATATATGTATATTGAGAATGGGCATTCTAGAGTGAAGTCACAGAGCAGTTTGAGCATAGATTATAAATCAATGAAGATCATGTATATATTCCGTTCTTATTTCCTGATGTTGTTCAACTATCACTGCTTAATACCCTGGACTCAATGCGAGTTAAAAGTCATACCTCTCGTAGATCATCAAAAACTAGAATAATACCCTGTACATATCATGCGCATCATGCACTAAGCATTACATATATATAACAATACACACACTACGCGTCGCCAGGATTGCGCACCCTTAACGTTCTCGGTAAATTTTGAATATTTCCTATTTCATTCGAGCTATAGTCTCAAAATTTTTTTTCTACTAGACTCTGTTTAATTTTTGTTATTTATTTGACCACCACAGCTACCTAATGTATTGTGTAGGTTATAAAATTGATCTTCTTGAAGAAAAAAAAATATTTTGGAAAGATCTTTGCAATAAAGTTAAAGATGGAAAGCAAGCTTCATTCTGGACCAAAAATCACTGTAAAAGTGACAGCCATATGATATTTATTATTTATTTTCTTAGAAATTCCAAATTCTGCTGAAAAACCTTCATTAGCAATACTTGGCAATGCATATAGAGACAATCATATTTGTAAACTGCTGTTAAAGTGAGTTTTTCAAAGGTGTAAAGATTTATTGGGATTTATATTTGCTTAACTCTCGTAGATTAGCATTGCGTGGTATCTCATAGTTTAACACTTCATGCTTCCAACCCACTCGCTTTGTTTTTAGCTTCGATTTCAAGACATCTTCGTTTTTGGCTTAGCTAATTAATGCGGGTTGTTGAACCGCCAGCGGCTTTGATCGATTACCAAAAATTTGTTTGAAAATCGATTGCTGTGGCGTGCGCTCGATTCGCGCTGCTCGCATTTGCCCACCATTTTGTGCAATTTGTGTAAATGCTTTAATTAATTGTGCACTTCCCCACAGAAATTGATAGGCGCGAGCATATCAAAAATTCAAACATGTGCTAAATTGTCGTTGACTTCTCGAACTGCAACCGGTTTACCATTTAACTTAACAAATTATTTGTTTTTTTTTCTTCTGTTTTGTTGACCAATAAGAAAAAAACCAGCTAGAGTTATGTGTTTATTAGGATTGAGCGCAAGAGCCACAGCTTTGTGTTTCCGCTCAATATCATTTTCATTCTAAGCGCTGTCCAAGGCAAGCTTGTGGGCCCTTGGACGGTGAAAGGTTAACAAAGAATTGCCCTGAACGTTGCTTAAGCATCAATGGGTTCAATATTATCATATTGTCACAAAAGATTACGGACTATGCTTAAATCGAATTCCTAGACTGTGACAAATCATCTGTGTTCTTCTTCAACATCTGGAAGGTTGGGTTTCTTCTGCGGCAAATGCGGCTCTAAGTTCAACTCATGAAGTCAACTTGATGGGCTCATTATAGTATTTAGCTGATATGGCAAATAGATATGGAAAATATATAAATATGTATACATCTGAATATTAATATATAGATATATCTCCTCAAGGAATTATCTTGTTTTCTTATAGGAAGTCTATTTATCCAACAGCTAACCATAGGCAATAGACGATCTTCACTTATAGCAAATTTTATTGTTTTATTTTTATTGCTTTAAGACTTTGGTAGAAACTAGAATCTA
Organism: Drosophila anceps; assembly: GCA_035045945.1. NCBI lineage: Eukaryota > Metazoa > Arthropoda > Insecta > Diptera > Drosophilidae > Drosophila > Drosophila anceps. The sequence goes on along the minus strand of JAWNON010000186.1, from coordinate 6,142,466 downwards.
TAAATAGCTACGAGCTTAGCTCTTAAAGCGTCTACTGGGCACGTGATATGCGTAGCCGTGACCTTTCGATGAGGCATAGGCAGCGCTGTCTTCGCTGGCAGCCAACGGCTCGGGCAGCTCCTCGACGGCTTCGGCATGTCCCAGTTCCGCATCAGAGGGGGCGACTGGTATGGCATCCTGTGGGAATTCGTGGCCAGTGGGAAATTCGTTGTTCAACTCCAGCTCTAGCTCACTGACCTTGGGCACATCGTAAACAAAACCGTTGCCCGACTGAACAAGTTGTGAAACATCCGCCTGTGTACAATGCAGGTAAAGCGCCGCCAGCAGTGCCCAAATAAACAAACGCTAAGAGTCAAACAATAATGAATGATTATAGTAATAATAATAATAATAATAATACAATAAATGTGATAATGAGTTACCATTTTGATAGGGGAATATGCCTATAGGACGTCTAGAATGTACTTAAATGCTTTATAGCTGCCAGCCACGGGGCTCAAGCGAATGCAGGCATTGGCGCCGATGCCCCAACTATTTATACTTCTATATGTCGATCGTGTTTGTTTTTTAGCTCAGTTTATTAATTGCGCTGTTGCTGATGTTGATGCTGCTGCTGCTGCTGTTGATGTTGATGTTGTTGACGTTGTTAATGCTGTTGCTGTTGCTGCTGCTGCTGCTTCTGCTGCTGCTACTGCTGTTGCTTGTCAAACAGCAATTCGATAGTTAGAGCGGCCCTAGATAAACAAGCAGCTACATCTCTGGCTGGCAATGTTTGGGGCTATTGCTGCCAGCGTTCACTCCAATCGAATCGAATCGAATCATTGTCAAGGTCAAGACGTGTTCGGCGTTTGTGTGGGGTCAAGTGTCAGTGAGCGCTGTGGCTGTGTCTCTTGTCTTCACTCTCGAATTAATGATTCTATGCGCCGCCAGCTGTGCGCCAGCATCCATCACGTGTGGCAATTATGCAGCCAATCCAAACTCAAATACGACTCCACATCCACATCCAATTCCAAATACGAATCCATATTCAGCACATATAAAGCAGCTGCTGTCAGCAGCTTCGCCGTGTTTCCTTTTCAATTAGCGCTTCGAGCCATTTGTCTCTGTCAACTTTGACACTTTGACTGTCGCACTTCAATCTAAGAGCCCTGAACGGATCACGCAGTAGCTTGTGAACCCTCGCACAGCAATCGATGCGAGCCTCCACCCAACTGTTACTGTCTGCAGCAAATGAAAACCAGACTAAATAAGCTCTCAAAACATAGCTCAAGTAAGACTTAGCTGCTCTCCAAGACCTTTTGCGCTGCTCTCGCTACTCTGAGCCGCCTTGGTCATTGTCGCAGTTCTTAATTCTGATAAATATTTATATATATATACATCTATATATTTGACTCTATTTTGGTTTACTTTTTGGCTTGGCTTACAAGATATTGGTTACTGTAAGCTAGCATATTTTTAGACACAAAATAGTTGCAGAAATAATGTTGCATAAAAGTGGGCAGGAGAAGAATATAAAAATCTGTTGATAGAGGCCGCTTTACGAAATCAGTTAACACAAAATATTCATAGTCAAAAAATATGTACATAAAAAGAAAACAATTAAAAAAAAACTAATATAATTTGTCATTAATTGAAGACAAGACAAAATTGACATGAAATTCATGAGAGAAACAATTTTGGAGATTTAATTGTAAAAGACAGATTACAAATTTTGGAGATTTCATATTGTAAGATTCACTTTTAACAGCAAAGCCCATATATCTACGGTGATCAAGTGACCTCCAAAATAAGATTTTTAATTTCTCTTTTCGCGTGCTGTAGATAATTCTCAAAATTGATTTAAGTCAAATCAAAAAACCAGTTTTTCATATAATTTTTAATTTTCGTTTTAGTTTTTATTTTCAATTCAATTCAACTTCTCATCAGGAATTCGTCAGAAGGATCTAATACTAGAGGAGGAAACTAACTATAATAAGTGTTCCTTAATATTCGAAAGATGGCTGGGGGTCGTTGGGGTAGCTATAGCCCTGGTGACCTTGAACAACCTCTACCTTGGGCTGTGGATTGTAGATAACTGGCGTTGATGTTGGTTTGTAGACTGGAACTGGAACGGGATCTGGCTTGTAGACTGGCACTGGATTTGGCTTGTAGACTGGCACTGGATTTGGCTTGTAGACTGGCACCGTAGGCTTTACAGCAACAGGGGGCAGATACTCGTTGACGGGCTTAGCTGGGACAACAACCTTTGGGATGACGGGCTTTGGCTTGTAGACTGGAACGGGATCTGGCTTGTAGACTGGCACTGGTTTTGGCTTGTAGACTGGCACTGGCACTGGATTTGGCTTGTAGACTGGCGCCACAGGCTTTACAACAACAGGGGGCAGATACTCGTTAACGGGCTTAGCTGGGACAACAACCTTTGGGATGACGGGCTTTGGCTTGTAGACTGGAACGGGATCTGGCTTGTAGACTGGCACTGGTTTTGGCTTATAGACTGGCACTGGATTTGGCTTGTAGACTGGCACCACAGGCTTTACAGCAACAGGGGGCAGATACTCGTTGACGGGCTTAGCTGGAGTCACAACCTTGCTGACAACTGGGGGCACGTATTCCTGAACGGTTTCGAATTTGATGGAAGGCTGGCCGTAATGATATCCGTCGTCCTTCAGGATGCCGGCAGGTGTAGGCTGGTAGACCACTGGAGCGGGTTTCTCGTAGACCACTGGAGCGGGCTTCTGGTAGACCACTGGAGCGGGTTTCTCGTAGACCACTGGAGCGGGCTTTTCGTAGACCACTGGAGCGGGCTTTTGGTAGACCACTGGAGCGGGCTTCTGGTAAACTACTGGAGCGGGTTTCTCGTAGACCACTGGAGCGGGTTTCTCGTAGACCACTGGAGCGGGCTTCTCGTAGACCACTGGAGCGGGCTTCTGGTAGACTACTGGTGCGGGTTTCTCGTAGACCACTGGAGCGGGCTTCTCGTAGACCACTGGAGCGGGTTTCTGGTATACCTGGGGCACATCGATGACGAATTGCTTAGCTGGTTGCTGATAGTGGTATCCATCCTCTTGCAGATTGTTGCTGTTTGAGAACAGGTGGGAAACGTCAGCGCTGACGACTGCCACCAAGGCGAAGGCTATCAGGAATTTCTGCAAATCGAGCGATCGAATGATAGATCATAGATGATGGGTGTAGGCACGTTATCGATATTTCTCAACGTTCAATTATCCTCAGTTATGTACGCTGTGTCTAGATTTTTTTGATTCTTTTTTTCTTTTTTATTCACTTACCATTTTACTCAGCATCAAATTCACCCGACGAAGGTTGAAATATTACTGTTTTGGCGATGAAAAGTGAGACATTATTTATACGTCGGGCCGCATCGTTTCAGGATAGCTTCGACATGCCAAAACTGATCTTCGGCAAGAGAAGAAGCAGAATCTTCTCGATAACAGCAACAACAATACCGATTCCGAAAAAGTTAACCGAACCTGATTTTGGGCTGGTTAACCGGCTATGACAGAACGACACACTCATAAAATTATTCTGCTCGCTCTTTTTTTGGCAGATGCCACAGCGTTATAGATTTAAGCACAATGAAATGCTGAGATTTCAACTGGAATTCAAATTTTGTCAATATCAATAATCATACAGCTAAAGAAAGTTTCGTCTATCGACAGCTGAATACCCTAACAGGCGACTGATAGCTTGCAACATCGATTCACTCTAGAAATTTTAAGCATACCCATAGATAAGTGGAGTATTCTAATTTAATGCGTAGACAATATGCTAAGCAATAAAAAACCTATAATATAAATTGACTTGATGGAAGTGCCACATTTATCACATATTTCTGCTATATTTATCGAACAGAGATGCTCTTTATATATTTTGTAAAGCGGGAGTAAAATCAAATAAAAATATTTGCCATTTTATGGTTATTAATGAAACAAAATCGATATAAATGTGCCCAGACGCGACATTTAATGCGATGTTTTATTTATGCGCGCAGTCATCGCAGGGCAATACAATTTGCATGAAGAGCAGTTCCGCTAACTAATCGCACTCCCAATTGGCGCTCAGCAGACCCCTCGATTACTCACACAAGCTGGTGCCCAGGGCGAGCCAGACTTGGTTAACCTTCACGCTCGGACACTGGGTCATTTATAAGATGCGTGCAAAAACCAGTTCGAAGCGAAGGGCCCAGTCGAACAGCTGCATTCGCATGTGCACAAATATTGACCTACGTATGCCCATTGACAACAGCCGATTGCAATTCACAAACAGATTATATTTCTGAATGTTGTTCTTTTATTTTGTCCAGCTGTTAATTTGTAAGTTATCAATAAAAGTTTGCATCCGATTAGCACGCAATTAGCTCGGCTGGAAATTGGCCTTGCCAAACCCCGAATATTTGTATTAGCCAGTTGCCAAAGCTTAAAGTTGGATGACGTCTTTCTAATCAAGCCGCAGTCAATGCTAACCGCACATTGAACTAAAGCAGCATCTTATATAATTTATTCACATTTCAGATATGTTCTATGTAAATTCATTTTTCATTTTGACGCTTGACAAAGTTCTCTTTACATCGCATTCGTTATTTATTTCTTGCTTCGCTGTAAAACATAAAGTTCACAAAAAAACTAGTTTGCGAATTTAGCATATACCTCGCAACAAAGCACTGAAAGGCTATTTTGAATACGAAATGAGTATTTAACATATTCTAAATTCTGTTCATAAATTGTTATATATAAATATTTAATGTTTCGCATCTTAAAATATTTTTCTCTTTTCAGTTTTGTTTTTATAAATATGTTATACAGGGTATCGTTAGGTAAGCTTTCGGTAGCTTTCTTAATTTTCGTAAATACAAAATGTTGGCCTTTTTGGGCTTAAAATAGATGACGTTTATGCTTGGGATTTCCCCCTCTTGTAACTGATTAACGAAATATTAACGTACATAAACAAATTTTACAGCTTCAAAATTTTTTTTCAAAAGTAGTTTTTACATACAAGTTAATAGTTTTAGTTCTAAAATAAAAGCTATTATGTTTTTTATATAAATATTTTTTGTTCAGTTTTCTAAAATATATTTCTTGGACCAACTTTTTATTTATAAATATATTACACAGGGTATCTAAGTTTGAAGCTCTTTAGCTTTGTTAACTCACGTAAATATAGAATTTTGTTCTGTTTTTTTTTTGCGCTTACAATAGAAGACATCTATGTGTGGGGTTTCCCCATATCGTGCCTGATTAAACACAAATTTTACGAGTTCAACATTTTTTTTCTGATAAAATTCTTATTTTTTTTAAGCTATTTCGAATACGAAATAAGTTTTAAGCATATTCTTAAATATTTTAAATATTTTTTTAGAAATATTTCCAATTAAATTTTTCTTGTTTGCTATTCTGGTCTCTGGTTAAGTTTTTATTTATAAATAAAATAGGGTATTTCAGGGTCAAATTGTTTAGCATTATTAACTTACTTAAGAACTATATATTATTTTTTGGACTTTAAATAGAACACGTTTCTGTTTGGGACTTCCCTTTAAAACTGACGACTAAAAGATTTCGACTTGAGCACAAATTTTGTGGTTTCATAATTTCTTAGGCCGAAAAGTTGATGATTCTACAAATTAATCATATTTCCAAGCAGTTCTGCCTGCGGATTTATTTATTTAAATTGTATTTCATTAATTTTTTGTTGTTGTTTGTTGGCAATTTGTCTTTGGCTTAACGGTTAATCACTCTGGAGACTTGATCCTGTAGAGCTTTACTCATAGGCAATGGCTCATTCACATCTACCTGTGCTTTTTTTGGGCTTTCGATAGCATCTTCTCTTGTTGGCTAATTGGTGCAATCACAAGTTGTTCTACAACATTCGCGTTTGACGACGACTAACTGTATCAATTCCACTTGAGTTTCCGGCATTTAAATGGAAGCTAATTCTGGAATGTAGTCTATATATAAGTCAGCTCGGATTACTTCATCGCACGATGAAAATTTTGAATGCCAAAACAAATGAAACGAGTTTTTATAGCTGTTTAACAATAATTTTGTATCAAGTTAAAATCACATAAGTGTATAATTTTATATAGGTGTGTCAATTGCACAAATGAACAGAAGTAGACATACATATATCTTTATAAATATATATATAAATTAAATATACAGCCTAAATCCCACTTTGAATGCGGCTTGTGTCAGCGCTTGAAATAGAGCCGGATTAGCAAAAAAAGTTAATAAATAAATAAAATATATATACATATATACGAAACGAAACCAAGCCAAAGTTCTGTTCTTCATGACAACAAAAAAAAATAAACTTTTTTTAATGCAACCGGTTCTATTAGTTTCTGTGAATTTTCAAGTATTTAATGTGCATAAATTTGTATTCGAAGAAGGTATGATTAGAACAAATTCTAGTTCTGTTTGTCCAATCATAGATTGTTGTGAAGCCCGTCTAAGAATGTTGTCCAGAAGCAATAAAAACGACTGGCCAATTTAAACTAAGTAAAATAAAATATATTCCACGATGTTTGCACATTCTAAAAGCTAAATAGAGAATAAAAAGTAACAGACTGGACAATCGATTGGTTTGACAATATGTTCGTTTCCCATGCAGCATGTTTCGCATACGCCGCATATACCACAGTTAAATTTTTAATTCCATCTTAACATACGCTTAACATAAGCTCGACTGATTGGTTTGAGTCTTCGCTAAGTATGTATATTAAGTGTCTCTGTTAAATTTAGCAACTGCTTAGCATTTGAATTGCATTTGATACATATATATATATATATATATATATATATATATATATATATATATATATATATATATATATATATATATATATATATATATATATATATATATATATATATATATATATATATATATATATATATATATATATATATATATATATATATATATATATATATATATATATATATATATATATATATATATATATATATATATATATATATATATATATATATATATATATATATATATATATATATATATATATATATATATATATATATATATATATATATATATATATTTACAGTTACTTTTTAATGACGACTCGTTTAGCTGCTTCTTCTTATCTGAAAGATTGTTTTTGACAATAATTCTTTGTATTGCGATTAAAACTAATTTTATTGCGCGTGTTTTGGTTTGTTGTGTTTGCTGTTCATAATGTCAATAAATATACAAAAAGGAACGCTTTGGGTTTGGCCCAGAATCCAGACAGCCGCCTGTCTTATAAATATAGCAAGAAAGTCGAGTATTCAAACAACTTAATTGTCTCACTTTGACTAAGCAACATGGTGAGTTTTTAGCTCCTAAATTGCAGGCAATCTTTTTTGAATTGGAATCCTTTTGTTTTATTTTTGTAGCGTTCTATGTTTATATTGATGGGCATGATGCTGCTAGGTGTAGCTGCAGCCACCTCGCTTAGCCGCACCTATTTGCCACCGCAAGTCCAGCTAACTGTGCAGCGTCCGCAGAATGTCTATCTGCCACCAGCAGCTGTGCAGAGGCCAATCATACGTGTGAGTGCCATACCCGAGCGCAGGATTTTGACGCGCACTGTTCAGCTACAGCAGCCACAGCTGATCGTGCAGCGTCCACAGAACGTTTACCTGCCACCAGCAGCTGTGTCGAGACCAGCTCTACGCATTGCAGCTCTGCCTGAGCGTAAGGTTGTGACATCCACTGTACAGCTACAGCAGCCACAATATGTATCTCGACAACAGCTGGTAGTGCAGCGTCCCCAGAATGTATATTTGCCGCCTGCGGGCATTCAAACACAATTGGGACTATCTCGCACATACTTGCCACCTCAGGGTGCTGCATCCAGTCTGGATCAACAATACGATGTGGATTGGCGTGGAAAGTTCTAAAATAGATACAAAAAATATATTTGTATATTCATATATCCGTCCGACGTCAGTTGGCAAACTGGTTTCGGCCCGATCCGCTAGCTATATTCGAATGTTAATTCGCACAAGAGTTCTTTAAATGCAGAAAATATTTCCAGTTTATTTGCATTTAGCCAAAACTGACTGACAATAAAGAGAAAACGCAAAGCATAAAGAACAAAAAAAATTTGGCTAAATATAACATGGACTAAAACTAATAGCCATCTTGTAAAGAAGACAATAACCTATGCCGAAGTGGGCGACTATTAATGCGATACATATTTTCTAATAAAAACTCACAGCTGCCAGTCATTAAACCCATTTAGCTATTACTCTATCACAAATTATCATAAATAGACTTCAACACTTGCTATATGATCCGGCCCGATCTATATTTATCAAGACGAAGATAGTCTATTGTTAATTGATGTCGAATCTGGTTTTTGTTTTGGACATAAATATGCATGGATAGCAATTTCCATTGCGATTGACAGCAATGAATGACCGGTATTAGTTAGTGGATAGTATAACCAATTTTTGCACGCCAAGTCCAGTGGCTTGGCCCATCCGTCAATCAGTTTTGATTGATGATGTGCATTATTTCCGTCGTTTGGACTCGCTTCTATATAAAAGCTTTGTCCAGCTACTGAATAGTTATTATTCGTTACTTCAACTCAATAACACACGGAACTTTCGCACTTCAAATGGTAAATATGATTATAATATAGAATTTACTGTGGATCATAGCTGAGTCTCTTCTTGTAGCAGTTCTTTATCCTGGCTATCGCTTTGGTGGGTTGCGCAGCTGCCGACGCGGGCTACAACTATGCAGCTCCCGGCTCAGCTGTGGTTGCTTCAGTTGCCGCTCCTGTGAAGGCATATGTGGCACCAGCTGTTGTCTCAGCTCCAGCTCCAGCTCCTGCTCCTGCTCCAGCTCCTGCTCCAGCTCCTGCTAGCTCTTATGTGCCGCCTGCGCCTGTCCCAGTTCGCGCTGCTGCACCAGCTCCCGTTTCTCGAGTGCATCATGCCGCTGCCTCTGCTCCTGTCCAAACTTTTGCTGTTGCTGAATCAGCTCCAACGCCTGTTCGCTCATATGTCCCACCTGCTCCAGTGGCCTCGCGTCCAGCACCTTTGCCAGTTCGTACTGCTGCAGCTGCTCCTACTGCCCATTATGCTGCTGCCTCTGCTCCAGTGCAGTCCATTGCTGCGCCAGCTCTTAGTTTCCAGGCTGGCGATTCCTCGGTCTCCACTTTCGAAGCAGCTGCCTCTGCTCCAGCTGCCGCCCACGCCGGCTACGAATACCGTACTGTGCGTCGTCGCATCTACAAGCATCGCGCCTAAAGAGTGTAATCGAACGATTTGAATAAATGAATATGCAATAAAAAATATTCGTATAAAAATATTAGCTTGTGAGATTGTATATATAAACCATCTCTATTTATAGCTTTCGAAAAAATATTATTTTTTGTTGCAGAGTGTTATTTACGTCTGCGAAATATAATCCGGTTATCAACTTGAATGGCATATAAAGAATAATGCATATAAAGCGTCTCATGGCTTATTCTCTTAAAGTATTACTAAGATTTACTGTATAGGTTTCAACGTCGATATCGATTAAAAATTTAAATATAATTTCTATATAATTGTGAGCGAAATAATATAATAATATTATATAATAAGCAAGCAAGCAAGTATATATATATAGACTACTATATTATCCGAATCATTTATTGACGCCATTCAAGTTTACTAGCATTTTCTTCAGAGTGTTTGATGACTGCTTGGTAGCTGAATTCGACTATGAATTCCATTCCAATTCTTATCTATCAAAAGAATATTATGTTTTATATATTATTCAGTCAATTTCTATTCAAAGCTATTCAAAGTCTACTAACATTTGCTGCAGCGTATTGCTTATTTTGAAGCTTGACAGCTAGTTAACGGCTAACAGGGTCTGATTCAGCGTCGATGTGTTCATCGTGATTTGGTCCATAAATCCAATTGCCTTTGATTTGTGAAATTTTGTAGCGGGCGGCAGTGGCGGTAGCTTTGTCTTCGCAGCCTCATTTGTATTTAAATTGCGAGCATTCAACACAACAAATGGGTCAGATGAAGTGCCTGTCGAATTTCTCACGATCGATAACAGGTTTCGCATCGAAGATCCCATTGGAAGTGCAGTGCACTTTAAGAAGAGTCTCGAGAATTTTCGTATATAATTGGAATCTAATTTCCAAGTAGAGCACAGACGCTATGGTAAGAGCAAAGCTTGGAATACAAATTCAAGATCTGCATTTGAACATTTCTCTTTTAGGATCCGTTTAGGCTTCTGTTGGTATGTGTGCTAGCGCTTGGCTGGCTGTGTGAGGCGACACCCTCGAAGCACCACCGGGAGTACGAGGATGATGAGGATCATCACTACCTTCCGCCGGAGGAGGAGCACGTACTGAAGCCCTTCTTCCGCAAGGACAAGCGCACGAGTGAGCATGTTGTCTATCACAAGGGTGAGGAACATCATGAGCCGAAGCGCGTGGATCACTATCATCACTACGACAAACAGCCGGACGTGAAGACTAACCACATACACTACCAGCAAGCGGCACCACAGCTGCGCACCGTTGGTCTTCTGACCGCTGCTCCGTCACAGATCGTCACACGTCGTCGCAGACCCAATCGCGTGCTCTATGCAAGTGCACCCAACTCTGTCTTCCACACACAGATCAATGTACAATCGCAGGACTCTGAGCTGAGTTCCCAGATAAACTCTGATCCACTTGTGACAGGAGTCGTAGTACCTATCGGTGCACAGGCGCCTACTGGTGCACAAGCGCCCACCGGTGCACAAGCGCCCACCGGTGCACAAGCGCCCACCGGTGCACAAGCACCTACCGGTGCACAGGCACCTACAGGTGCACAGGTGCCAGTAACTTCATTGCCGAATTGCCAGTTCCCAGCAGCTGGAAATCCTCCTATTGGGTGTCGTGACTTTAACCCAGCTGGTGGACAATTGCCAGCTGGTGGACAACTTCCAGCCAATGTTGGCGTCCCACCGGGCGGCGGACAGCTTCCAACTAATGCTGGTGTCCCAGCTGGTGGACAACTCCCAACTAATGCTGGCCTACCAGCTGGTGGTCAGTTGCCTGCAAATGGTTTCCCGCTAGGTGGACAGTTACCCACAAGCGGTTTGGCAGCCAATTTAGGCAACAATCAAGGCAACGGCAACAATCTCTTCATTGATCCCTCCCGAAATGGTTTTTCTAATCAGAATCTATTTGTGCCAGCAGTTGCAGGTCAGTTTGCAGTAGGTGGACAAGGTCCCTTCATTAATGGACAGGCTGGCGGTGTGGTTCAGCGATCAGGTTCGGTTCTCATACAAATCGATCCTGCATTTAGTGGCCAGCTGCCCGGCACTTCTCAGTTGGTTGGTAATGGAAACACAAATCAATTTGTTCCGCTCTTGGGCGCACAGCTAGCTGTTGGCCAGCAGCAGGCCGTGATTGGTAACCCAAATGGCTTCATTCCTGTGCTGGGTGCTCAGCTGCCAATTGGAGGACAGGCACCAGCTTTTGGCAACGGCAATCCTGTTCAGGGAGGACAGGCACCAGCATTTGGCAATCCTGTTCAGGGAGGACAGTTGCCAACTGGAGGACAAGCGCCAGCTCTTGGCAACGGTAATCCGGTTTTCGGCGGTCAGCTGCAAACTGGTGGCCAAGCGCCCAATTTTGGCAATGGCAATCCTGTTCAGGGAGGGCAGCTGCCAACGGGAGGACAAGCGCCAAATTTTGGCAATGGAAATCCTGTTCAGGGCGGACAGCTGCCAGCTGGAGGACAAGCGCCAACCCTTGGCAATCCTGTTCAAGGCGGCCAGTTACCAACAGGAGGACAAGCACCAGCTTTTGGTAATGGCAATCCTGTGCTGGGAGGTCAGCTGCCAACTGGAGCCCAAGCACCAACTATTGGTAACGGCAATCCTGTCTTGGGAGGACAGCTGCCAACTGGTAACGGCAATCCTGTGTTGGGTGGTCAATTGCCTGTTGGAGGCCAAGCGCCCACTTTTGGCAATGGAAATCCTGCCTTAGGTGCTCAGCTGCCTGCTGGAGTACAGCTCTTCACTCCCTTGCTCGGTGGAAATGGCAATGGAAATGGAAATGGCAACTCGGATCTGGCTGCATCCGTACGTCTAAATGGGCGGCGCAATGGACGTCGCTTGCGCAATCGCAACAACTACCAGGGCCTCAATGTGCTACGAGGTAATGTGTTTGGTCAGCCAAATCTTCAGGGACCAACAGGTATTGTCGGCAATCACCAGGATACGAACATCATTGATGGCAGCTTCTACAGTTATCCGGGACAGAGTCACATGCTGGTCCGTTTGAATGGCAATCAACGCTCAGTGCTGCTTACCGATGGCGACTACTATGACGATGATGACACAACAAATCTTGGCATTGCTGCCAGCTCGCCCGAGCTGAGCTATGCAGCGCCTCAGCACAAAGGATCTCATCACAGGACCAGCTCCAGTAGCCTGCATCATAAGACAGCTGCGTCTGAGCACGGATACCACTACAAGAATCCCAGGCATATTAAATGAGTCCACTCAAGTCTTCATAATGTATAATACGTATTTCTAAATATATCAAAGCATTTGCTAAAAGAGCAGAAATCAAATTTAAAATACTGTTGCTTACTTTCGGGCGGTCCTTGCAAAAGATGGCTTCATTTCCGCTAATGACAGAGCTTAGCTTCGAAGCTATTGCTGGCTTAATTTAGCTAGAGCTTTCTCGCTTGAGCTTTTTAGCAGAGCTTTATACTGTACTACAAAAAATTAATAATGCAGAAGAAATTCATTTTTTGAATTATTTTAATTTTTTTTTATTATTATTATTATTAGAGCAAATGTAAACTTAAAAGTTATTATTATAACAGCGCTTGAAATCTTCAAAAAATTTTGTGCATATATGAAGCCTTATAGAACCGTTTCAATAATATTTAGTGTATAAACTGTAGCCTAGATCAGAATTAGTTCTATAAAACTCAAAGTAAACCTCGTTGAAATATTTTATATATTTTATTATTATTTTATATATAATTTATATATTTTATATATAATTTATATTAACTATAAATATTTAGTAAAAAAATTAATACCAATAGAAAAAAATTAGGTTTAACAAAAAAAAAACCCTAAAATGAACCATTCAAAACGAACCACTCAAAAAGAGTTATTTGCCACATTTTCAGATGCTTAGCCGTTTCGCTTCTCTATCTCCCTCGCTCTAGTATCAATAGCGGAAAACGTTAGAGGTGTATAGGAAACTAGTTCAGAGCTGTGTGCGATTTGCAGCACAATGGAAATAGATACACACAGGTCATGCAAGTTTTGGACATAATAGAAAGGAAGATGAGCACGCAACCAATTGCCGGCATAAATTAATGCGTTCATTTAGATACGATTCTCATGCAAATTCAATAAACCAAAAAAAGTCAATGTATATATATATATATATATATATATATATATATATATATATATATATATATATATATATATATGAACACAAAAATAAACATGGTTTTTGGCCAATCGGCTGTGTAAAGAAAACAAAAACTTAAAATGATTGAAATAAAACTTGGAGATGACGTGGGTACAGCTCCCATGCGAGATCCATACAATGTAAGATTCACAAAGCATATAGACAGAGTTTTAGATATATACTCAATTATGTTGGTAAACTAAGGCGGGCCCACGCTGAACAATGTATTCAATATAATATGTATGTTTGCATATCAAATCAAATATTTGCCAGCGAGCTCTTAAATCATAGTCAATTGTTACCAACACGCTGCTGTATGTTGACCTAGCAGTGGCAGCAGCATCAGCACTAGCTGTGGCATCATCAGTAGCTGTAGCAGTAGCCGCAGCTAGTAGCTGCAAGCATTTCAAATGCAGAGTAGTCCATTAGCAATCAGGCTGCTTATCAGCAGCCGATCTTATGGGTGGCTGACCTCTGCTTGAACTAATTTCTATTTATGAATAAGCTATTAAATATATATATGGTAGCATTTATCCATATTTTAGCTAAATATTTATTTAAATTAATAAAACATCATTTACGAGCAGAGGCTTAAGTAAGAATCATGTAAATTAATTTTGAAAAGCTGCCGACAAAGTTTTCGACCCGTTGCTGATTACAGAAATATATTTTTCGAAAATCTTTGCGAATTTTATGAATTTTTTTTTTGTTTTTTATTTGGCTTTGTCTATTTTTTTTTATCTTTTTCTTTCATTTTTTGTTTTAAAGCTATGCAAAGCGAGTGCGGCACAGTTGGAGCGGGAGGCTGAGAGTTCAATGATCTCATTTCTATGGCTGGATAATTGAGCAAGCTCCACTTAATTGGCACATCGGGTAATGTTTATATATACATATACATACTCATATAGAGAGATGAGCTGAGGTGTTCTGTAAGCTTGTAAGTTCTCTGTGGGAACGAGCCAAAAAAGGGCTACCCGCAGCTGACGTCATGTCTAAAAACCTTTAACGTTCGACTGACAAGTGATTAATTCGTAGTACTGAAGCCAACTAAAAAACGCAATTTGATGCCTCGCTCCAGCCTCCCTACCCACACAATTGATTGGACTTGTGTGGGCCAGCAGCATACCTAAAATAAAATAAATAAGAGAAACAAATATGAAAGGAACTTGGCAAATTTCTTGTGCCACGCGTATGAATTTTTAATAGCCCAGCCGCGTGTTGGAAGTGTGCGCGATTATTATGATTCTATTTGTGAATCTGTATATTTGTTGCTTTTTTTGTGTGTTGAACATGAGATCCATGTCGCTGTCGGCACTTTCTAGTCGCTGCCGTTGCGCGCAAATCGCGTCGACAATATTTGAAGCGAGAAAGACTGCAAACTGGTTTCCAGAATGATTTATCATACATTTAAATTAAACACAACAAAAAGAGCAGCAGAAACAAAAGCTTAATTTATCATAAAAGACTAAAACGTGTACTTAACTGACAACAAAAAATGCAAGCAGAGGCAGCAATACTCTATTATATTAAGTTTTAATTAAGATGTTAAGTGCACATTAAAAACTGGTTTTTAATTATTAAATTTATAGACAAATAATTTCAGAGTCTTCGCAGTAAGCCGAAACAAATTTTACTTACAAAATATTTTCGAATGAAATTTTGACTTTTCAGATATAGAAATTGAATTGCATTTAGCAAGTGAATCTATGCTAGACTTGGCCTTGGGTCAGTGTGTAGGCAAGTTTCGTAATTAACTTATAAATATTTTATTAAAAATATATACAAATTGTTTAATTGTAGCTGTCAAAGAGCCAAGTCACAAGGCGTAGCTCAAGGCAGCATCACTTAGGCACGATCATCAACTAAATTCCTAACAATTTTATTTGGCTTTGCTGCGCTCTGCTCAATGCCACAGCTGTTGGGCCCAACGGCAGTTAGGGTATGCGATTAGAAAACTAAATTAAGGCGCGCGTGTGAGTGCCGCTTAAAGGAAGCGACGTGAAAGAGACTCTCGCTGTTGCTGGCCGCTGCCTGCCGCTTGATGCTGCTTAAGCCAATG
The DNA here is from genome assembly GCA_035045945.1 of Drosophila anceps. Classification (NCBI taxonomy): domain Eukaryota; kingdom Metazoa; phylum Arthropoda; class Insecta; order Diptera; family Drosophilidae; genus Drosophila; species Drosophila anceps. The sequence continues at coordinate 6,126,939 of JAWNON010000186.1, read as the reverse complement.
CGTATAATATTAATTAAAATAGAATTTGCATAAATTAATTCAGCGTAAAAAGGTTTCTGTTAGACAGAGCGACGCTGTTTACAAAAATAAATAGAAGAAAAGAGAAAAAGAAAAGAGTAGAAACAGAAACAGCGAAATAAATTAGCCAAAAAAAGCTGACAACAGTCGTAAAGCACTTTAGAGTCACAAAACTATATGCCAAGACTGTATATTGAAGCGGGGCTAAAGGGCGACCTAGTCGAATCTCAGCGCGAACTAGTTAATATAGTTCAGTTTGCGCTTTGGGATCTCCTGCCTTCTAATGAGAAGCGTTGATTTAAGCTCGAGCTGGACGCACGTTTATTTCTTTGGCAGACCATTTTATGTTTAATGGCCATTATGATGTCTTTTGTATTATTATATATATATATATATATATATATATCTATTCTTTTTTGTGTTCTCGATTCTGCGATAGTCGGCGGGACGAGCTTAACTGCCATTCACTAATTTGCATATTTATGCCATTTCAGCATAAACATTAATTCCGAAATGGCACTTTTAAGTGCTTGGACCGGCTCCGAGGGGCTGATTCTGCTGCTGCTGCTGCGATGAGACAACGCCATCTAAGCCATAATAATTACGGGTGTGATGTATTGTCCAGCAACATTTATGGCCAACTGAAACAGCACAACAAATACAATACAAAAATTAAAAAAAAATATGTTTATATATAGGAATAGAACCAAAAAGTAGTTTAGAATAGAATCAAACACTCCTCGCTGCCTCGAATCTCATTTGCTACTCTAGTTTATGACTAGAAAATGAGATTCGATTCGATCGCCAGATTTGATTGTACATTGTGTTAGGGCATCATCAATTGGAACTGGAGCTGGCGATTTGTCCGAAAAATACAGGAAATTGAATTAGTATTTTCATTGTTATAGTTTAGTTTTACGGCGACAAACAAGAACTCTAATTCTTGATATGTAGATGCATTGAAAATAAATGTAAATTTTTGATGGTCGCCACATTTGCTTTATAGCACAACTCAATTAGCCAAAACTCGTCTATCAGCTAACCAACATATATTTGTTTGTCTATAAATTCAGCTTAAAGACACTCTCTAGAGAAAGATAAGCTAAAGTACTCTAGCCTTGACTATGCTGAGTAATTATGATCAATTATAATACATGAGCTGCCTAATTCTAAGAATCAATAATGTTTCGGCTTTTGGTTTTCCTCCGCCTACGAACTGCATATTCATCCTTCAAATGGTACGGAACCAATTAGTTCTTGGCGCCTGACTAACGAGCCTGATGCGAGCGATGGCACAGTTTAGCATTGAGACTAACATATGGCTTCGCATCTAGTCAAATGTTTGCAATTCCTTTTCATGTTTCGATTTGCACAGATCACAGGTCATTAATCATGCCAATAGTGGAGCTGTGTGGCTGGGAATGTGTGCCTCAAATTAAGTTATATACACTGAAAAAAAAACTAAGCTATCACATAATATGCTTTACAACATTGTAACTAAAAGCCTTAACTATATTTAGTTTCATATTAGAATATAAGCTCAAGCTACGTCTTAGTCTAAGTCCTCTACCAAAATGCTTATATAAAGAATTTGTGATATTCTAAAACTATCTTTTTCTTTTTTTAAGTGTAAACTCTTCTGCATGGCTTGTAGTTTTTTCTTTTCAAATTTAATATTGTTTAGTTGCGGATTCGTAGTTAGATTGCAGATAAGAATTGTCAACAAATTAATACCGCTTAACTATTTGACATGCGATCTAGCAAATTCGAAGGGGATTTTCATAGTTTGTAAATATTGTTTTGCAAATGTGAGTAAGCTTTTGCCAGGGATCCATTTCGTGTCAAAGTGTGAATGGTCAGAAAAACAATATATATTCGAGCGTGTGGCTCATATCAACGCATAATATCCGGCATTTAATTTACGCACTAGATAAACCGAAAATGAAATATGCCATCATTATAACATCTTTTTGAATGGAATTGAATGCCGCATCGCGGCAGTTCCTTTAAATGATTAATGAACAGCGACGACATGGCACAACAATGGCAACAATAAGCCAAGGCACAATAAACACAACATATGAGCATAATAAGTACTCGAACATGTGTATAAAGTTTTATCGATTGAATGAATAGGCCACCTTTAATACGTATCTCATTTGAATGGAAATCTAAAGAGAAGAAAACAACAACAACAAAAACTAAATCAAATCAAATCAAACCTTTGCTAAAGCAGACGAAAACTATAAATATATAGATGTGTATACTTGTATATAAATATGTATGTGTGTGTGCGTGTGTGTTTGCGTGTTGTCCATCAAATGTTTTGCATAAGATTAAAGAAAACAATTAAGAGAATCCGTCCGACCGAATTGGCTAAGCTCGTTGTGCGAATGTAAACGCTGACGTCGGCGCTGACGTCGCTGCCAGCTCGTCTCTGAGCGAGTTTGACAAGCGAGCGTGGTCAGTTTATTGGAGCCACTGAAATGGCTTAGAACTCGTGCAGAGTTTGGCCGTGCGAAATTTACAGACAACGTCGACATCGACATCGACATCGACATCGTCAGCGACGGCGACGGCGACGGCGACAGCGACGTCGCCGGCAACAGCGACAGCAATGCAGGGCAGACAGCGCTATTACAGCGAGAAGAATTTGTATAAATACCAAAAGGTTCTGCGTATTTCTTCATTAGAGTTTCGGTTTTACTGTAGTGAACAACTCATCTCAAACAGTCAACATGGTACGCAACAGATCTCGACCACAGCCACCACGGCTGCTTCCGCTCATCAATATTAAAAAATATCTCGTGGAATATCCGACAACCAAATCTTAATCAAATCTCTTTCTGTTTTACAGAAACTTTTCCTGGTTGCTTTTGCTGTGATAGCAGCTGTGGCCGCTGATGTCAGCCACCTGCCCACTAACGAGTACTTGCCTCCCGTGCAGCAGGATGTGCAGACCATTGCGCTTCCCAGCAACGAGTATCTGGCTCCAGAGGAGCCTATTAACCAGGGTTCCCTTGGCAGTGATGGATACCGTTACAAGACCAACCGTCGCGTTGTTGTCCGTCGCAATCGTCGTGATGTGAGCGAACTCTCCAACGAGTACCTGCCCCCAGTTCAGTTTTCTGAGCCAGCACCAACCAACGAGTACTTGCCACCTGTCCAGACTGGCCCAGTTGTCGAACCTGTTCCCGCCCATGAGTTGGCAGATGATGGTTACCGCTACAAGACCCACCGTCGTGTTGTCCTCCGTCGCCACCGTCGTGATGTGAACGAACTGCCCTCCAACGAGTACCTGCCCCCTGTTCAGGTTTCAGTTCCCTCCAACGAATACCTGGCTCCAGTCGAAAATGTGGTTGATGATTTCCAGGGCCAGTCCGCTGTTGATGGCTACCGTTACAAGACCCAGCGTCGTGTTGTGCTCCGTCGCCACCGTCGTGATGTGAACGAACTGCCCTCCAACGAGTACTTGCCCCCAGTTCAGGCTGTTGGCACACCTTCAGTCCAGTACACTTCCCCACAAGTATCCAACGAGTACTTGCCACCTGTCCAGACTGGCCCAATTGTCGAGCCTGAGCCCGCTCATGAGCTGGCCGATGATGGTTACCGCTACAAGACCCACCGTCGTGTTGTCCTCCGTCGCCACCGTCGTGATGTGAACGAACTGCCCTCCAACGAGTACTTGCCCCCAGTTCAGGCTGTTGGCACACCTTCAGTCCAGTACACTTCCCCACAAGTGTCCAACGAGTACTTGCCACCTGTCCAGACTGGCCCAATTGTCGAGCCTGAGCCTGCTCATGAGCTGGCCGATGATGGTTACCGCTACAAGACCCACCGTCGTGTTGTCCTCCGTCGCCACCGTCGTGATGTGAACGAACTGCCCTCCAACGAGTACTTGCCCCCAGTTCAGGCTGTTGGCACACCTTCAGTCCAGTACACTTCCCCACAAGTATCCAACGAGTACTTGCCACCTGTCCAGACTGGCCCAATTGTCGAGCCTGAGCCCGCTCATGAGCTGGCCGATGATGGTTACCGCTACAAGACCCACCGTCGTGTTGTCCTCCGTCGCCACCGTCGTGATGTGAGCGAACTCGCCAACAGCTATCTGCCCCCTGTTCAAGTTGCTGCCCCATCTAACGACTACGTGCCACCCGTCCAGGTTGCTGGCCCAGCTCAAGTCCAGATCACTGAACCTGCTTCCGTCCTAGATGTTGCTGTTCCAGCTGTCGAGACTGAGGTCGGTCCAGATGGATACCGTTACAAGACCCAGCGCCGTGTCGTCTACCGTCGTCGTCATTAAACCCTCATCTGAAATGTTTCACTAAGTGATCAACTTGTACTCATTTTGGAGTGCAAGTTTAATAATATATAAGAATATTCCTTTTTTTCGTTCACGAAATAAAAGTACTACGAAAATATCCAAAACTTAATTCTTTTCATTTCGGTTCACTCACAGAACAAACAGCGATAACTTGGGATCTTTCAACTTACTGCGATTTAGATTTTCCTTGTAAATGGATTTACTTATAAGGAAAGCTCTTGGATTTTTAGTCAGCCAATAAAATTCATAAAACCACATAAGTTAGACTATACCATGTATATTTCATATACAAATCTTTTGAATAGCTGATGTTATGGAATGTGCAAAACCAGAATCGATAGCGGATGTCGTTGCTAGAGTTTCTTTGAATTGATCAGGGAACAATGACAGCATATGGGCTTCTATATATCTTGATCTAAAAGAGGATTTTTATAGAATCTAAGCTGCAAAAAAAAAAAAACAATAAAGACTAAATAAATTCAAACCATTTGTTTCCCAAGTAGATATATCTATATATGGATGTGCGTGCGTGTGTTAGCGCATGCGCGTGTTTTACATCAATTCTTTTACAAAAGAATAAATAAACTAGAGTAGAGCCTGTTCTATAGAAGTTGAAGCGCGGCCCAGAGCGTAGCATTTGAATGCATAACAATAATAGTATTTTGATTTCCTGAACAAAATTAAATAATAAAAAAAAAACAAGTAAGATTGTTGCAATCGGGAGCTACACTATATAAGACACAGTTTTACCTGATTGACATTGCGCTCAATGGGCGCAGGCATATCCGCTAAGTTTTTTTGATGTTCGGTTGTCCAAATGTGAAGGCTCTAGCACTTTAAATAATAATATTGCTGAGATGCCAGAAAAATATTTTTTTCAATTGTCACGTATAGGAACATCTTAACACACTTTCAGATTAGGGTACCCGTCTTATCTTCTCAAAATTATATTCGATTTCGTCATTGACTCATTTGGTTTATGCACAAACAGGCCTGAATAACAATGTTATATCTATGGCCTATTTCTTTTTAAGTAAAAGGTTTGACGTATGTAATATAGCAGCCTAACAGGCAAAAGCAAAATCAATTCTACACCTTTTTCAAAATGGTCTTTATGACTATTTGAATGAATAGGATAAGTCTATGAGTTACTTTCCATTTCAGATTCATAGCACAAAATCCTATACATATATTTAGTTCAATTTTATTTAAATTATCTGATAGATTTAAGCACTCCAAATAAAATCAAGTTTTTTGTCGCTTCAGCGGTCATCCTTGGTTTATGCAATACTTTTTTGAGGGACTGTCTGCCAAAAAGTCTGGTAGTTTTAGCTCGACTCGCGTTTGACAATATGTAAATGAAGCAATAATCGAATTATATCGAAATCTAATTACGGATTAATTAGCTTAGCTCAACGGAAGCTTTGGAAAAAAAGGCGGCACGCGCTTAGATGACTGAAATTGTGCAGCGAGGGGGCAAGACGAAGAAGAAGAACGATAATAAAAACAGATTATTTTGTGGCCAGTTTTTGGCTGGCCAATTAAAGCTCAAGCTGAAAGTGGATGCGGACATCACTAATCGAAGAGAATTCAATTGATTCACTGCGAATAAAGAATTATATATATATATATATTTTAGCGTGCAGCTGTGTGTGTGTCTAGCGAGAAACTTGTATCAAACCTGAAAATAAAAAAAAAATAAAAAACTATAATAGATTTATTTTTTGCGGTGCTGTCTAACTTTTTGAACAAAAAGCAAAATACATTAATTTAATGCAAAGACAAATGCTAATTTTGGTAGCTCAGCAATCGCTGTGATTAGAATCATATAAATATCCGACAGAATTTAGTAAGCAGTATCATTTCTTCTTTGGATTCTACAGTTAGCTGAAGACCAAAAAGCAAGCTAGCAAAATGGTAGATAAACCACACTCAGATCCTTTCTGAAAGACTATCTGGCGTACAGAACTAACTCTCAGTCGTTTTTCTCTTTGCAGAAACTGTTGTTGCTCTGTGCCTTCGTTGCTGCCGTTGCCGCAGATGTTAGCCATCTGCCAACCAACCAGTACCTGCCACCTGGACGTGGTGCCGCCTCTGCACCAGTTGCTTCATTTGCCAGCTATGGCACCGCTGCTTCGGCTCCAGTCCAGAGCTACTCTGCTCCCGCTCAGTCCTTCTCGGTTGCTGCCTCGGCTCCAGTGCAATCCTATGCTGCTCCAGCTCAAACCTACTCGGCTCCTGCTACCTACACCGCTGCTGCCTCAGCTCCAGTGCAATCCTATGCTGCTCCAGCTCAAACCTACTCGGCTCCTGCTACCTACACCGCTGCTGCCTCAGCTCCAGTGCAATCCTATGCTGCTCCAGCTCAAACCTACTCGGCTCCTGCTACCTACACCGCTGCTGCCTCGGCTCCAGTGCAATCCTATGCTGCTCCAGCTCAAACCTACTCGGCTCCCGCTACCTACACCGCTGCTGCTTCCGCTCCAGTAGAGTCATACAGCGCTCCCGCTCAAAGCTTCAACGTTGCCGCTTCCGCTCCAGTCCAGAGCTACAGCGCACCAGCTGTTGCCGATACATACGAGACCTCTGCCTCTGAGCCAGCACCTGCTCACAGCTACTCCTCTGCCGATGGCTACCGTTACAAGACCCACCGTCGTGTTGTTCTCCGTCGTCATCGTCGTGGTGTGCCCTCCAGCGACTATCTGCCCCCAGTGCAAGGTGCCGCCTCTGCTCCAGTCAGCGAATACCTGCCTCCCGTAGCCTCGGCTCCTGCTCCAGTCTACACCGCTGCTGCTTCCGCTCCAGTCCAGTCCTACAGCGCACCAGCTGCCGAGTCCTATAGCGCCCCAGCTGCCTCTTATACCGCTGATAGCTACGACACCGCTGCCTCCGAACCTGTTGCAGCTCACAGCTACTCTTCCACTGATGGTTACCGTTACAAGACCCAGCGTCGCGTTATCCGTCGCCGCAGATACTAAATGGCAAGCTATCGAGGCTACCCAGCAAGCAGCCCAGCAAATGTTAGCTCCAACTGAAAAGTTGACTTCAATTATTTGTACGGCAATTGCCAGGGAACAGTTTTAATAAAGAAATACCCTTCAAAACGATTCGCAAATGTCTTTTCAATCTATCTCCGCTCTCTGAACAGAACGTTTTGTTGCCAAGTGGCCGGCGCAACTACAAACCTTGGGTCGTGATATTTAATAAAAAAGAAAAAGATATAAGTAACTAATAATTATCATAAATTAAATATATATGTATATATTTTTAAGGCTGCTTTAAGTTCAAATTCAGTTAAATATATATATATATATATAATTATCTATAACTGATGACAATATAATATAATAAAAAAATATATATCAAAGGTTTGCTAATTTGGTATTTAGCATTGCTAATTTTTTAAGTATAATCCAAAACAATATTGATTGGTATTTAAATTTTATTCAAGCAGCTAAATAGTGTGTCTAGACCAAAGCTAAGAATAGGCAAACGACCCGGTATAGCAGCACAGAAAAACCCATTCACAATAGTTCTTTTCCAATGCTGCTTAGCACAGCTAGGAATTAGCTCAGTTCTAGATCGGGACGTAGCGATTGCTACAGTTGCAGAGCTGATTGGGCGAAACAGTTTCTGATACGCGCTTAGACTGAGAGTGCATATAAACCAGTTCGCATCAAATAACAGCGCCAAAGGCTGAAGAACTATATTCTCAGAACCGCAATGGAAGCTGATATAGAAACTTGAAATACAATAGACTAAGAAATAAATAGGTCTAGATCTAATATGAAATAATATGTAGGTTGGCTAAAAGCCCCATTCCTTGGTTGAGGTTTAGGTCTAAGCGCTATATTAAGTCTAAGACAATAAGCTGTTATTTTTTATTTATTTTTTAAATGTAGAACAGCATACATCATAATTTAGAACCTTAACAGCACAGCAGTCTTACTGACGTCCAATTGTCTAGACAAAACCTTGCCGTTTAAGCCGCTTTTAAGGTCGGGCAGGAAGTAGTACTCTTGCGAGCAGGCAGCGGTGTTTCAGCAATCTTTAGTTGTATCTGCTTGTGTGCCTTCCAATAGACAATAAGCTGTAACTTATTTATTCAGTTAATTTTAAATATAGCTCGAAATAGCTTGCATACTTTACGCTGCAATTATTTTATGCCCTTGAAAGTATGCACACAAATTTCGAATTAGGTTCAACTTAAAATTTACTGCATAGCATATTAATAGGTAATTTATTTATTAATAACATAAAGTATACAACATAATATTTTATATATTTGCTTGACAGACTTCAATCTGTGTTCAGGCATGAACATACAAATACAAATATTGTAAACATACCTTCTACGCACTCAACGATTATTAGTAGTGCAATAGACATAGATAAGGGCCCGATGCTTGGAATCTGAAACTAGGCAGACAAACGCTGAGCCTTATAAACTCAGAAAACCATGGCTCAGCAGAATAAAGATTAATCTAAATTTTAACATTACTGTAGTTAACCCGGGGTTATACACGAATTCCAAATTTCAAGTATCTAGCACTTAAACTAACATGGCTTCTGAGATATCGGAAAATGCATTTTCGACTTGCCACACTCTAGAAGGTGTATATGTTTCAAACAAGAAGTCTCTAGCTCCAACAGCGGCAGCTGATCACTTCATAAATGAGTAAAATAAACTTAATGTATTAATGCCAAATGATTTTATTTAATATATATTTTATTGATTCAAAAAAAAAAACATTTTCATTTTCATTGACATTGTTCGATTTATTTCGGCAGGTTTTTATAACATATTTTAATGACTAAAATTCGATTGCAGAGACCGCGAGCGCAGACTCAGGTACATCATTAAGTTTAAATATTAAATAAATTTATTACAGTTAATTACAATTATTCAATATCGTAAGTTCCTATGGGCACGCAGAGGCAATCGTGTCAATTAATTAGTGTTGGGCGTGGCATCTGACGTGCCTAGTAATTAAAGGTGATTGCGGGTTTCGGGTAGGAGTAGCCTTTGCTCTTGGGTGCAGGCGGTGGCAGATACGTGACTGGAGTGGGCAGGAGGAATGGAATAGAAGGCGCGGGATAATCGTAACCCTTTTGCTTGGGCTGAGGTGGGCGTTGGGTTACCTGTGGTGGTAAGTACTGTGGCGGAGGTGTGGGCTTCACAACAACGGGAGGTGAGAATGGAACTTTCGGCTTGGGATAATCGTATCCTGACTTGGGTGATGGTGGGGGCAAATACTTTGACTGTGGTGGACTAGTCGGCTGTGCGGGTGGGATATATCTAGGTCCAGGTGGTTTGGTTGGAATAACCGGTGGTGGGAATGGAATTACTGGCTTCGGATAACTATATCCAGATTTTGGTTGCTCTGGGGGTAGATACGTAGGCTGTGGTGGCCTAGTCGGTATTGAAGGAGGTATATATTTAGGCGCAGGTGGTTTGGTTGTAATAACTGGCGGTGGGAATGGAACAACTGGCTTCGGATATTCATATCCAGATTTTGGTTGCTCTGGGGGTAGATACGTAGGCTGTGGTGGTCTGGTCGGCTTTGAGGGAGGTATATATTTAGGCGCAGGTGGTTGGACTGGAATAACTGGCGGTGGGAATGGAATTACTGGCTTCGGATAACTATATCCAGATTTTGGTTGCTCTGGAGGTAGATACGTAGGCTGTGGTGGTCTGGTTGGCTTTGAGGGAGGTATATATTTAGGCGCAGGAGGTTGGACTGGAATAACTGGCGGTGGAAATGGAATATCTGGCTTCGGATAACTATATCCAGATTTTGGTTGCTCTGGGGGTAGATACGTAGGCTGTGGTGGCCTAGTCGGTATTGAAGGAGGTATATATGTAGGCGCAGGTGGTTTGGTTGTAATAACTGGCGGTGGGAATGGAACAACTGGCTTCGGATAACTATATCCAGATTTTGGTTGCTCTGGGGGTAGATACGTAGGCTGTGGTGGCCTAGTCGGTATTGAAGGAGGTATATACTTAGGCGCAGGTGGTTTGACTGGAATAACTGGTGGTGGGAATGGAATTACTGGCTTCGGATAACTATATCCAGATTTTGGTTGCTCTGGGGGTAGATACGTAGGCTGTGGTGGTCTGGTCGGCTTTGAGGGAGGTATATATGTAGGCGCAGGTGGTTTGGTTGTAATAACTGGCGGTGGAAATGGAATATCTGGCTTCGGATAACTATATCCAGATTTTGGTTGCTCTGGGGGTAGATACGTTGGCTGTGGTGGCCTAGTCGGTATTGAAGGAGGTATATATGTAGGCGCAGGTGGTTTGGTTGTAATAACTGGCGGTGGGAATGGAACAACTGGCTTCGGATAACTATATCCAGTTTTTTGCTGTTCTTTGAGTTGAGTTGGAATAATCTGCTGCGGTGGTGGAATGTACTTCCGTTGCTCTGGCGGCGGGAAAGGTATGGATGGAGGTGGATAAGAATAACCGGTCTCAACCTTTTCCCGTGGTGCTGGTGGTGGCACTACTGGTGGAAAAGTAATAGTCGGCTTGGGGTAGTCATAGCCCCTGGCCACTGGCTGAGGCTGTGGGGGGAAGGGCACCACAGGGCGTGGGTAGGAGTAGCCATCCGTGAAGGGCACCTTCGGCTGTGGATAGTCGTAACCTCCATGGGTCAAGTCCTAAAAGAAAGACACCGTTACTTGCCCGCTTGAGACAGTTTCATGCAGATACCACACACCTGATGGACATCCTGTTGACTGGGAAAGGGCGACAGGCATTGGACAGCAACAGCGCACAGCACAATGCACATCAAGCGAAGTTGCTAAAAAGATACAAAATCAAGATAAATATGAGATATATAAAGTCTGAAGCATAAGGCAAATGACAGCTAATGGACGGCATGAATAGTGCAAGTTGTCCCAAATTTAATTTGGCAAATAAATATATATATATATATATATATTTTTGGTAATATTTATGTAACACTCAATAAGGTCACAATTGGCATAGCACTTCAAACTAATTGGGTCACTTTGTAACGTCGTAGGCTTCATTTGTAAATGACTTTGGTTAAACGAGCTGAAAAGCATTTAAGCTTAAGCGCTCGGTGTTTGGAATGCCGTCGACTGTTGGCTCCCAATGACAGGTTGTTCATTAATTATGAGCCAAAGGCGCCCGCATACCCGCATGCCTCGCAGACTTATTGGGGCAGCAACAAAAAAAAAAAGAAAAAAACTGGTAGCAGCTGCCACGGCAACAGATTTCCAGTTAGAGTCAATGTCAGCGCATCTGCAATTAACATAAGGCACTTAGAGCCGATAATGTTCTAATTAATACATAACGTATTAACACGTTGTTACGCAATTTGTTAGTAGTTTTATGCTCGAGTAGTTCAAAGAACTCCCTGCCGCCAGATCTAGTAGCTTGATTATTAAAGTTGGCTTAATTGAATCGCTGCAAATTGCTCGAAAACTAATAGGCGACAAGTTTTAGATCTGTTTGTCGACCTTGCAGTGGAGAAAATAAACTGCCAACTAATTTTAATACTCTTGTCGCAGCTATTATCAGATAAATTCGTCACGTCGTAGATCAGCAAAATCATTTCTAAGCTTGTCTGAGAGGATTTGAGCTTTAAGCGTGCTGCCACCTTCTGTTTTATGTTATAGTTTCATTTCGAGCCATTAAGCTGATCGATCTTTTGAGAGGCGAACAAACAACTCAGCCATTCGAACCCGGAATTAAAGCACATAAATTGATTTGGGGAGGGGAGACCAAAATAGTGAATCGCTTCCACAGCATTAAAGGCCGTCTTGAGTGAGCTCTCGAAACCATAAACTTCTAACGACAAGCTATCAAGCGAATCAAATTCGCAAACAAATAAAAAAAAATCCAAAAGACAAAGCCAAGAACCCATCTAAATGAATATAAAAATTGTTTCAAACTCCCACGCAGCAGCAAGACGAGTTATTTTGATTAATTGAAATTAAAGCAAAAAACAACAGCAAACAAATTATAAATGCCACTCCACACAGCCGAGATCAACTGTCAGCTGTCAATTGAACAACTCAGAATTCGCCTCTTCTAAAGTGCAATTGCAGCTGAAATCATTAAGAGCAGCAACAGCTTCCTCAGCTTGGTTCAGAGTTCTCTGTTCTGGGCTACATTCATTACAGTTTTATGGCCTAAACAGCCAAACTACTATTTTCGTGATATGTTGACCATTAAGTCGCTGCCCAATTAAGTGTAGAAGTTGTTGTTGAAATGTTGCTATCTATGTTAGATGTGTGCGTATGTATATGGCTGTGACTCAGGTGTCATATAATAAATTCTTAACGTGATGAGCAGAAGGCGGACCGCAATTCGCATTTTTTATACAGCTCAACATATATGGAAATGTTTACAAAAAAAAAAAAAATAGCAACAAATATTTTTGGGCATGTGGTTTCTAGATGAGCTACAAATTTCCGCTCTACTTAATTACTATATATATAAATATGATTTTGGCATAGCTGCGTCTAAGTAATTATGAAATCTCTTGAGATATTGCCAAGTCATAATTCTGTAGCCATTGCAACAGCTGCACCCACTACTAACTACTGCAGGGTATCTGATTGTTAAATCACGACAACTCACTTCTACAACAATGCGTAATGACAAAGACAACAGCAGCAACAATCAGCTTAAAGGCGCGTTAATTGTCACAATTGAGGCGTGTGAAATTCCCTTTAACAAAATGAGTTGTCTCTCGCTCGCCCTGAGCGAAAACGACCTTGGGGCGAAGCTGAGTGTGTCTTATTTTTATAGCTGGCATTAAGCTAAGATTCGCTGCCCCCAACTTCTATTCTGCTGCGCCATATATAACAAATATACATATGTATATATACATATATATTTCATTCATCAAGTTCAGCTTTTGGCTGTCCGCACATTGCGCATACGCAACGTTGTCAAATCTCTTGCCACATTTGTGGCAGCCGAGAACTGGGCGCCGAGCGTGAAGCGCGCTAAGTGCTTTTTTTCGAGGGTATTTATGAGTGCGTTTCCGGTTGGTGGCTTTTCGTATTGCCAACAAACCTTTTTCTGTGCTGTTGTTTCTTGGCTAACACATTTACTGAATCAGCGAAGCCATTAGGCTTAAGGGTCAGTTGTTGTCTCGTTGCTCGCATTTTGTTTGCCACCTGCTTTGGCAGAGTTTTCCCCCGTTTTCTGTTTTTAGTTTGTTGATTTTCGTACTCGCTGCGATTTTCTTCAATTGTAGCGCTATTTATGCAAATTTTCGTTGTTTGTTTTGCTGTCGTTTTGTCTTGTTGCCCGCTTGGGCAATTTTGTTTGACAGACAAATGGCAGCTGGCATCGACTGCAACTGCAACTGCAACTGCAACTTGAACTGCAACTGCACCCCAAAAAAGTGTGAACCTCTCTTGTATTCTAGCGCTTAAAGTGCCTATTGGTTGATATTGTTATTACTTGATTGTTGCACGATTTGGACACATAGATGTGTCTATATAGCGACTCACCATCTTCATTCTGGTTGCAACAACGCGCGGCACAAACTCTATTTGCAGCTCAACACTTGCGTCAGCAGCTAAAAGTATATATATATGTGATTTATATATAGATTAGCTTATATGTTCTATATAGCACTGCTTTATATGGCAACAGCTACCCACTTGTAATACACAGACTCAGAACACACACACAGGCAAGCGCGGCAGAGAAACGCTAGGAAAACGCGCGCGATTCAACGTCGCACGACGATGCGAGATGCGAACTCGAGCAGATTTGAAGTTCAAATAAGAAAAACAGCACCGACGCACGGCTTATTTATAAGAGCATCAAACCGAACAGACTGCGCACCCGACTTCGGATAATACTTCGACTTGACTCGGCTACGCATGCGCTGCTGTTCGTTGGTGGTGGTGCTGATGGTGGTGGTGCTGCAGTTGAAGTTGGTATCAGTTCAAGTGCAGCAGCAGAGGAGTTTGTTTTGGAGTTTGCGGCTTCCTGCCTGTTGACACCTGTTCGTTCGATTTGCTACGCAACATCTCGACAATTGGGCGACAGAGTTGCCAAGACAGCTCACAGAGCTTCACGTTTTTAGGCTACTGTCTCACATTTGATGTGACCCTGAATGTGTCGCAAATTGGCCGACTAGCTATAATTGCAGCTAACACTTTGAATACCCCGTAGACAAAAAGATAGCGGGTACAAAAGGAGTGTTAACTAGACAGATGGAGATTACACTGAGTACGGAAGGTTAAGCTTCTTGTTGGCTATAATCAAAGATAAATACCCTGTATATATTAAAAAAGGGTTGATACCCATATTGGTAATGAGTGTGATTCTAATGTCGTGAATGGAAGCATTTGTGGAATTGCAACTAAATTGAAACTACAATTATTTATACCCTGTAATCTTAGAATATGAACATATTTCTAATGTATATATAAACAGGATATATTTGAGCTTAACTGTCGAACATACTATGAATGCTTTTATATTTCCAGTTTGAATACAGGGTATCTTTTGCGTAGCACTCAACAACTAATTTAGCACAGTTGAAAGTTGAGTACAGAGCATTTTCTAGTCGAGCATATGCCATTTTATGTATGTAAAATTAAGCACGAGTTAACTGCGGCAGTTTAAAGGGCATTTTCTAGTGTATCATCTAGCCGACTCGAACCCTTTGCTAGCTCAATTGGCTCTAGTTTTCTTTTGTCTGCAACAGTTGGAGAGCTCTCGTTGCGCTTGACCTTAGCTGCCAGCTTCACCGAAACTGAAATCACTCGGGGCTTGTCGATTAGCAGTTGATATTGCTATAAGAGTAATGCAAAGGCGCGAGATTAATTCAAATTTCATCAATCATCGGCTCGACTGGAAGCAAAATCATAAATTTCGAAACTGCACCCATAAAGCGATTGCAGCAAACAGACATTTGGGCATTCAATTTCGGATTCTATGTAGAAACCTTGTTTCAAGCATTTTTAATTACTAATTAATGTTGTTTTACTCATTAATCGAGCTGCTGACAAATTACGGCCGTTTAATGGATTGCATAGCTGTTTAATTGGAAACCCTAAAAATAAATCCAAGTAAACTAAATAGACATAAAAACGATAACAGAAAAAAAAACAAAATATGCTGGTTGAGCTTAGTTCGAAACTAGAAATTCAATTATTGTTAATAATAATATAGTGGAATAACCGGAAGATAGACGATATCGATTTGTACATGGGTTCAAGTATTTCAACTTTCAAATGCGATCTTTTTGTGGCAATCAAAATAGAAACAAAACCGAAAACAAAAGCAAAGCACATTAACAACTCTCTAAGTTAAAACTTTTCAACTTTAGCTGAAAGCGTCGACAATTTTGTTGTGGAATAATTAAAAGACAAACACTCTATGCTAGATTCTTCTTAAGCTGCTTAGCTTTCAGAATGTATATACTTATGGAAATAGAAAAGAATTTAATTGCGCAATTTGTGTGCCAGCTACGAGCTACGACTAAGTGGACAGGTTCTCTCTTCGATTTGATTTGTATGCGCTCCCAGCAAGCGACGGACACGTCGACTGTCAGGATGTGGCTAGGCACTAGTTAAGATGCTCCGCGTCTGGCACATAAATAATAAGTTCACATGACGCTTATTTCACTTTTGTTTTTGTTTTATGCATTTTGGACACCTGACTACCACAATAATTTCGCCGGCGGCATACAAAGCGCAGTTCGAACCACAATCGAATCAGCGACAATGAACAATGAATCAGCGAAAACAACAACAGCAACAACATCCAAAACAATTTTCACCCACTGCAAATCCAGCGAACGGTTCAACAAACCTCACCTGATTTTTTGGAAATTATATTGAAAATGTTACAATATGACAGGTAATTAAATAAATTAGCTAACAAGTGTGAGAAAGCAAAATGTGTGCAAGGCCGATGTGCACATACTCTACTATGAGAACAAGCTAGAAATATTTATTTAGTTTTAGATTAGTTTTATTTGAAATAAAAATAAAACAAATCAAGGTCGAGGCATTCGTGAGCTACTTAGAGATTACGTTTATTGAACTAAAGAGAAAATTCTGCATTTGACTCAGCAAGCAAAATTTTCAAAACAAATTTTGAGAAACAAATGACCTAAAAAAATACAAAATTAGCTGAAATATTTATTTACTAAACTTTTCTGTAAAACTTCTTGAAACTATCAGCAATTTACATAAAGAATTCGAATTAGTTTTCAGATCAATTTTATTGCTAGTCAAGACAATGCCGGAAGCCTAAACGATCTACTTAGAGATAAAGTTAGAAGAGTTTATTGACCTAACAAAAAATTTCTAGCTTTGGCTATGCAAAAAGAACTTTTATCATATTTTTTGAGATTGATTTATTTACGAAATATTCAATAAATTCTTAACAAAAAATTTATTAAGGCAATTACTCTTTCCTTATTTTGTCTGTTAAATTTTATGAAACTATCGGCAATTTACACAATTAATTCAAATTAACTTAAAGTTCAATTTTATTGGCAGTCAAGGCAAGGCAAGGCCGAAAGCCTAAATGATCTACTTAAAGATTAAGCTGGAAATATTTATTAAACAGGCTTCTGAGTTTATTTTTTACTGATACTCAAAAGATTTTAGATGTGAGCTGATTTCTCTGTATTTGTTTATTTTTTCTTTGATGCGTCAAAGATTTCAATCAAGTTTGAAGATCAATTTAGTTCGACACAATATGAAAAGACAAGAAGGCACAAGGCTACAGCGCAAATGCTCTACAAACAAAAAAAAAATATAAATGTTTTATAAATATTTTTAAACCAGACTTTGATGTAAGAATGAGGCATGAAGAATGTCAATCAACTTTAAGATTAATTATATGTTTCTTACATTACAACAAAAAAGAGTATTCAGTCATAGCTGGAAGAAAAAATTAAAAAAAAAAATTTATATTTTTGAGCTCAAAAGCTTCTCAGCGCCAGATGAAATTTAATCAAAAATATTTCTTGGTTCAAAAACTTCTCAGAGTAAATTTTGACTGTATCAAAACTAATTGAATTAAGTATTTATAGCTATTTGTAATAAACAATTGAATTTAAGCAAAGTTTGGGGAAGTCGAGCGCTTAAACATATTTGAGCGATGAGCTGTAAAGTTAATCGCAAATCGGTTTTATTTGCATTATAAATTTTGTCGGTCATAAAAGCAGCAGCAGCAGCAGCAGCCGCAGCAGCGGCGGCGGCTACAGCAAATGCCAGCTATAAACGACAAGCAGCAACAAGTTCAACTTAATTACATACATCCTACACCAAGTTAACAACAACAGCAACAACATCAACAATTGCTGCGTCAACAATTTTTGCACTTTTGTTTCAAGGTCGCAACAGCATCAACCACATCAACGGCATCATCATCATCATCATCATCGGCAACACAATGAATTATCGTTTTAAGTGCCAGACCTGATCCTGTTTGCCAAGAAGGAAATGAAATGGAGCTGCGTTCGGGTTCTTTAGAAAGTTCGCTGTCTGGATGACCTTAGAGTACAGGATTTGCTGATGATGCGCTGTTTTGTTTTTGTTTTTTTTTTTTTTTTTTTTTTTTTGCCTTTCTAAATATGATGTAGCTTGAGACAATTAAGTCAACTGGTCGAGAGGTGGCCTTAAATCAAATTCAAAACTTCCCGTCGCAGATAATGAATGCCATATAATTTAGAATATGTCTATTCTCTGTATAGCGTTTCCTTCTTAGAGTACGCTTGCCTTAAATTCTGATTATATGGCTCACTGAACGGCTTTAAACACTTGAATCCAACTCCTAATGGTTTCACAAATCAAACAAATGCCGTAAAAATAGATTTATGAACATTTCGGCATATTCATAAATCATTCCACCCACAAATAGATTTGTATATAAATATATACATAAAGATATAGCATGTCGGGGCAGATAGACAAGCAGAACGGCCAAACATTCTTCGTGTGTTGCAAATGTTGCGGAAGTTAAAGGCTAATTAAAGCGCTTGACTTTTAGAATTGCTGGTAATAAAATTACGAGCTGTTTAAGTTTTAGGTTTTGCTTTGGTTGTTTTTGTTGTTGTTTTCGGGCGCGTTTCTGGTCGGATGCATTTAGAGCTCGGTGGCAACAATTGATTGCCCTTGCTTTTGCCAACTCGAGCATGGGACACACAGGTAATTAAGGTGTGCGGGGTATCGCTCGCCCTCCCTCTCTCTCTCTCTCTCTCTCTGTCTCTCACACACTCCTCCTAGACATACCACGCAGCGCACCCTGTGGTGCGCCATTCACACATGAAGATCGCATGAAGATCAGCGAGCAAGGTCAAAGACGAAACTTAAATGCCTTTTGGCATGACCGACACAGCGACCGACCGAGCGACCAACCGACCGCAGGTCTTGGCCAGGCCAAGAGATTCTCATTTACGGCAACAACAACCACAAAAAGTCGCCAAATTGCCGCAGCTGAGCGAAACAAGTTTTGTATCTGTGGCCAGTTCAATGGCCCAGCATTTTGAGGGTCGAGCCAAGGATGAGGTTCAAGTGCGTATAAAAATGATGTCCTTGGTGGCAAGATGCCTGCCCAGGCAGATGCCACACAGCCGCTGCAATGCGTCTTACTGCTTGTTATTGTGTCTGCGCTGCATACCAATCAGCCAGTCAAACGAAAACGAAAACGAATTACTTAAGAAGCGAACTTGTCGCAGCAGGAACTGTTGCAACTGCTATAAGCCGTAAGCCGTAAGCCGACTTGCATATAGATTGATTATTTATTTATAATACCATAATACGAGAGGGCTGACTGATTGCATTTTAACGCTCGCCGTCCCGATCAGATCCGATCGTTCAAGGCGTTCACTAATGACCCGATTAGCGTCTAATTGAATTATAACATAACCCACGCAACGTTCAAACAAAGCAAAGAATTCCAAATTGTTTCGATGAGATCGAGCGCGCACTTGAACTCCGAAACCATATCTATTAAACGTTATTAAAGCTCACATCCGAAAAAAACCTGCTCGATGACTTTACAAATTTTCGCGTTCATGGAGTGAAAACAGAGAGCATATTGGTTTTGTATAGGTCTGTTCAGGTTGAGTGTATGTTCATAGAGGCGTGGTCATGCTGAAAGTATCTGTTTTGGTATAATTGTAGACATTTGGGCATTGTGAACAAGTATTATACAGTCAGTTACACTATACATGCCTGAGTTTTCTCGACTTTGTCGACAATTTGCTTGTCCGGCTTCGATTGCATTGTTTTGCCCATTGGCAATGAGTGTGTTAAACCCATATGAAATATATATATATGTATATAATATTCGTAGTCATGCTCTTTCAGATTGGGGCCATTCACGCGACTTGCTCATGAGCCAAAAATATACGGGAGATATGTGATCAGCTGGGAATAAGTGCATTCCGATCGGATTGCTATTGTTATTAATTAATTTCTCTTTTAGCTTATTGATATGGGTATTTAAGCAAACACGTTTATGGCTAAATTTATACAAATTTGCCGCTTTTGTTGGCCTAAAATAGAGAAGAAATAAAAGAAGAAGCGCACATTAATAATCATAAATGTTAAAGCTTTTGCCACACTTCATTCATTCAAGCATAAAGAAATATATATAAAAACGTGATCAAATGATAATTTAATAGCCAATTTAACGACATTGTCTGCAAATTTGTATACAAAACGATTTGTTCTTGATATTGACATTTATAAAGCAAACAAAAAACTTCAACGAAAATTTCAACAAAAAGATCTCAGCTTAAATATAAATGTAAGCAAAGGTCATTAACGCATCGAATTCTTGGCTTAATTTGCACTTGACAAATTATGAGTTTTGTATACATTTATTATATCCCTCGCTCAATTTTTTGTTTGTATATTTTTGTTTTTGGCAAGGTTCACATAACACTCATTCATCATTCATTTGGCATGTAAATTTTATGCAAAGCCCAAACTCCGTATCGTGGTGATCAAATTAAACGGTTATTGTCGCACCATAAGTCTGTCGCATTGCCGTTAATCTGGCTCTGCAGCACTTCCGCGCAACCTTTTACCGCTGCAGTTCAAGAGAGTCTGATGGACAGAAAGACAGACAGACAGACAGACAGACAGATAGACAGTCAGTTAGAGACGGCGACTGACTGACAGCTGACTGTGTTTATTTATGGCCCAATAGCCAAAGTGTTTACCAAATGTCAGCGAGCATATAGCTAAGGGCTTACATAATACACACACAGAGGGATTCACTTGACCGTGTTTTATAACTCTCATAAATTACGCATACGCTGCGTAAAGCGTAGCAGCATAAGAACAGCAGCTACCATTTTGATAGCGGCGTGACAACGGTTTTACCATGCTGTCGAGCACTTCTGCTTCATGACTATAACATTTGCATAGAAATCGTTGACCATTTTTGGCGGCGTCTGCGGCTGCGGCTGCGGCTGCTTTTGCTGCTGTCACGTCGCCCGCGCTGATTAATTCGCATCTTAATTTGTTTGAAAAGTCTGTTAATTAGCGCAACCCCAGATGCCATAAAGCAGACAGCAACATCTGAATTTCAAATAGATATATTTCAGCTCTTTATTTCGGCAAAACATTTTTTATGACATCTAACACTAATTATATGTATAATACTTTTTAATGTATGGGGTGTTACGGCTCTGCTTCGTCCTCTCTCGATTCTATGGGTCGTAAAGTTGAAACGCTTGATCGCTTACTATAAATTATTATATAGAAACTTTGATATTCTTTTTTTTTGTTTGTTTTTTTGTTGCTTAATTGAAGCAATTATCCTTGTGCGTTAAATTGAAGCTAAAGTGCGCAAACTACTTAAGAATTTTGGTCAAGAACAGCAGCTACAGTAAATGCTGGCTATGAGTGAGGCAAGAGTTGATGCTCATCTAGTAGTAGTGTCCGTAGTGGCCATGATGATGATGCAGTCCATAGTAGCCGCCATAGTAGGGATAGCCTAGAGTACAATATATCAGAGCAAAGCAGAGTTTACAGCTGGCATTAGATAAAATCTCGCTGCAGTGGACTCACCGAACTCACCCAGGCCGTAGTAGCTGCCGCTGTAGTGCGGCCAGTAGCCGCCGCCGTAGTAGCCGCCGCCGAAATAGGGCGATGAGTAGTAGCCGTAGCCATAGGAGGCAGCACCATCCAGATCCTTCTCCTCGGCCTCAACGCCTGCCTCCAAATCGCTGCTGGCAGCTTCTGCCTCCGCCGCTTGAGGACGCGGCGCCGCCTCGGATCCAGCCAGCAGCAGGCAGAACAGCGACAAGGAGAACAGCAGGCAAACGTAGTTGAAGCTAAACATGCTGTTGCTGGATTAGTTTGTAAGTTAGTTTTTGGGCTGGTGCTTGGTGGTGCAAATGCCACTTGAAGTGTACAACTGACTGACTCTAGAGCCGTGCTGCATGTTTATATAATGGCAGCGATTCTTGCAACGTCGTCGCCATCAAAGCGCAGCGACAAAACAATTGTCTACGAAAATTTGCCTACAATTGGGCGACTCCATGGCTGCGTGTGTCCCCAGCACTGCCCCACCAGCCAAGCCACCCACCCACACTAGCCAGATTATCAATGAAGCGTACTCACAGCAACTCGTGCCACGAGGGCCACGACGGGGCTTAAATTTCTTGCATGACCGATTACTAATTACAATGCTGCATCTCTATCGGTCTCTCTCGAGCTCACTTTGTTCCTCCATCTCGTTCTCTGTTTTGGTCAGTGGGGTCAATGTCGCAAGCAATATCAATTCTTATAAGCTTGCCCATAATTATTTCAATATAATCACAATTGCCCGCGCACATTGTTGATCTCCGGCAGAAGAGGTTCAAAAACCTTTATGACGTCCAGAAAGTTGCGCTTACATAACGAGAACACGTTCCAAGTGCGGGGAGGCGAGTGGCAGCGTCTCCCGCTCTGAGAATTTATAAAAGTTTAATTTATGGATGCCAGTCCGCCAACCCGAAATGACAAACACGAGCACTATAAATTAGACTTTTGCCAAAGTGGCTAAACAACATTCTAAAACAATAAAAAATAAAACTATACTCAAACTTAATATAAGTAAAAAATGCTAAATGAAAATAAAACTAAATGAATCTGGAAATGAGCGAGCATCTATTTGGCATCTTCACAAAATGTAACACTCGATTAGACTTATGTGAAAAACCAGATTTTTAAGTTAAACAGGTGTGTTTACATGGCTTACATTGCCAGGTAAAACATTGCTTGGAAGCTGCTTGACCATATATTTTTTTACTATATACAGATAATTCTTTCAATTTATATTCAAATCAGTTTAAGAACTCTTCTATTCCTTCAGCTCAGTTGAGCATGAAATACAGCTTGAAAAGATTCTGAAATCTTCTCTTAACTCTCAATATCAAAACTTTATCAGCTTTTGCTTACAGACACAATTTTTCAAAATTTCATTCACCAGGTAACCAGGTCAGCATTTGTTTATGTTCTTTATGCCTTTCATCTTTCATTCTCTTTCTACCAGCTGCTAATTGTTGCCAGCTTTTCAGTTGGGTTTCATGCTTTGCGCTGAGTTTCTCAGCAATTTGTATGTTGTGCGGGGTCAGGGTTCAGCACAATGGGCTCTGGCACGTTAAGAGAACAAACTAAGGTCTCCAGCTACCCAGTTAGCCAGCTAATTGCCCGTTTGCTTATCTAAATTGCCGCGTTAGCCAAGAACCTGCGTCACAGCCGTTGTAATTAGCCAAATTAAATGCTTGGCTGCCCAGCCGCAGAATCCAAAGACTCATTAAGCCCGCCCGAAAAAACACAACACGCATAGAACAAGGGCTTGCGTTGAAATTTATGTGAATTAATAAAAACTTTAAAGAATTTCAATTGAAACCAGAACGTAGTGAAGCTGAATCGACTATGAGTTACCCTGCAAGCAACTTTGCCATATAACTTTTGTTTCAGACGGTTCTTCCCCATGGCCTGTCATACCCAACTCTTATAGGTATTGTGTATTATTGTCTTTTCATTTAATCTCCATAAAATTATAATTTACTCAAGCAACAGTCGATACTTAATCCAACTTAAAGCTAACGGCAAATAAATAATATTTGTAACTGCTAAGCTATTCCAGATCGAGAGTAGTTATGGGTTCCTGCGCCTTAGGTATATCAGGGAACTGATGAAACAACGCCGCCGTTGGCTTCGTTTCGCTATTCAGGCGCGTTTCATAGATCAAGCCCTCGTTGTTGATCAAATACCAGTTGGGCGTGGGCGTTACTGGGGCAAATTCCTCCTGATTGAGCGTTGTAATGGGCGCTACAGTGGGCAACTTTTTGGAGATGTCGTCCAACTCCTTCAGATAGACATCCAAAGCGCGATAGTCGCTGTTATTGTGTACCTGCTCGGCGGGCACAAACTGCGGCCCAGCCGCCACATCGTGCTCCTGCCACAAGTTGCGTATGGTGGACATAACATCCGCATAGAGCACTGAGTCCGAGGAGGGCTGAGGTGGGCGTGCTACTTCCACTTGCTTTTGATTGCGGTTATTTGGTGATTTACGTGAGTTCACCAAACGGCTGGCCAATGGAGTTGCGGAAGTTGTTAAGTTCCAAGTTGCCTCTGCTATAGATGTTGTTGTCGATTTTGTTGTTGTTGTGGTTGCCTCATGACGGAAGTTGCGCCCCCTGGCAGCTGTCTTTTTTTGTGCGCTTAGTCTGAACAGCCGCTGGCGACGTCGTCGACTGTCGCAGTTGGTTGCATTTCCACAGAGCGCAGACTTTGGCTTTGGCTCTGGCTCTGGTTCAGGCACTGGCTGGGCTGCCAGCTCATTTGGCTCCACTTCATCGGGCACAAAGCGTGTCGCATTCTTGAGCAGCTCACCTATGTGCGCCACCAGCTTCAGTCCATGCGGCACATCGTAGCTTGTCTCGGTTTGTCTCTTTACTCGCTTGCTGCGCTTGTGCTCCTGCAGCAGGGCAGCGCGCAGGCGCTGCTGCTGACCACGCTGAAAGAGCTGCTGCTCAAGCGACTTTTGGGCAATGAGCGTGTGGGTCTGTCGCTGTATGTGACGCTGTCTCAATTGTGGCTGATGCTGCCGTTGCCTCTTCAACAGTCGCTCCGTCTTGCGCACAGAGGCGAGTATTTCCATGGGCAACTGCAGATTGTTGGCGAACTGCGGTGAGAGCTGTGCCTCCTGTGTCAGCAAGTCACCTTCAGCGGGCTTCACTCTGTGCTGCGGTGGGGCGCCACGATTGATGCTCAGCTTACGTGGCTGCTCCCAGACGATGGCCTTTGGTGGCGCAACAACTGCTGGTGCTTGTGCTGGTTGCCTTTGTCTGAGTCGCTTTAGCTGCTGAAAGTGTTGTGGCGGCTCAATGATGCGTATCACGTCGCCCGCGTCGTCGTCCACATAGCCAGGTCGTATGTCCTGAAGGTGCGCGGGCACACGCTGTGCTGGCTGCTTTGGCTCCGGCCGGGAGACGCGATAGCCTGCAGCTGCCGCTGAACTCGATGAATTCTCAATTCTAATGGCCAAACTGTACTGCAGTAACAGCAGCAGCACACAGATCAGCCTACGCAGGCAACTCCTTTGGGTGACCATTGCGATATGAACTTTTACTCTCACTTTCAAGGCCAATTTTCACTTTCAACGGTGTCGACGGCTGCTTTGCAACTGCCTCGCATCGGTGCTATCATTGCGACTTTATAAAATTTCCTCAGCGTTTTTCCAATTTTCCAGTTTATAGCCCCGACGTTTGATTGGGTTTCGGCACTTTTCTTCTTTGCCAACTCATTTCTCCTACAGCCATGACGAGCTATAGCTGCAGCGTTTGCGTTTGCGTTTGCTTCGTGCGACTGCAATGAAAGCGAAACTGGCAACTGGTAACGACAACAAATGCAACTGCAGTGACGTTGCAAGTCGCAACAAATGCTGCGGCATTCAGTGTTATAACCGGTCAAAGACGTTGCCCCATGCCTGCGGCCGCTGCTCCCCCCTTTACTGTCTCATCCACATCTTCTAGAGTTTATTTGTGGCCACGTTTTGATTTAGAAACCCACTTTGCATATGCAAACACCTCTCGAGTTTGGCACATTTCAGCGCGAAACTAGTTTGAAATTAAATTTTCAAGTCTGTTTTTGTCTTTTAAATGTAAACACATAACTCATTAGTGGGCAAAAGCCGCAGTTGCCACTCGACTAAACCTAAACTTGAACTTCATAGAGCTGTGTATATACTCATTTATATATAGATATTAATATACATATATATATATAAATAAAGGTGTTGCAATGGTGAAAGCAACCTTAATTAATTTTCATATTTTTAATTTAGTTATTTCACCGCATTAAAATGTTAAATAAAACATTTGCATTTAAAGCTAATATTTTGCATCGCATTTAAAAGCCGCGCCTAAAAGCTAGCTGTCAAAAGCTGGCTGCTCTGTTGTCAGTGTCGAACGAAACATTGGAAATGAAACAAAATAAGGCAAAATACAGCAAATGGAACAGTTGCTGTTTGAAATTTGTTTTTTTTTTTTGCTGAAAATAATTATGAAAAAAATCTTAGAAATTAATTTAATTCAGTTAATAATTAATTGTATTTTTTTTATTTTAATAAATTATTGTATTGCTAAGGCTCTGAAGTTTGCTTTCGAAAACATCGCTACTTGCTACGAAATAAATAAATAAATAATTAATGAATAATTAATTAATTAATTGGATGCTGTTAGACATAGAATTAGGTAAGATTAGGCAATTACGTCATTCAGTTGCAGTAACTAGAGAATTTTAGGAGGCACAACTACAAACTAAGCCAGACAAGTCTCGAGTCGATTCGATTAATACAAGCTATCTATGTTAGCCATGGGAGTATTGAGGTTGAAAGTGTGGGGTTTTGCATGCTTCTTAAGTTTAATGATCCACAACCAGCGGCTGCCAGGCATTGTCATTCGCATAGCCATAGCGTCCAGTACCACCAACAGCACCGCCAACCGCACCGCCACCCGCACCAAAGCCCATTCTACGCTCGTGCGAAGTCGGCATCGCATGTTGATAGACCACGCCCATGCCCACGCCCAGATTAACGGCTGTTGGCAGCGTAGCTGCAGTTGCCTTTATTCTAGATGGATAACGTTGCTCCACCAGCCGCGACTCCTCGACAGCGTAGTCGGGCTCCTGATCCGCGTGAGGGCTCACAGCAGCCACATCCGTGCGTCTGTTCTTCTCGAAGAAATCAATGATGGGATGATAGCTATAATTGATGCGTCGAGTGCCATTGCTGTTGTTGTTGTTGTTGTGGCTGCTGTTGTTATCGAATATGGAATTCACATGTGGCGGCTGTGGAAGTGCCGTCGATTGCTGCTGCTGCTGTTGATGCTGCTGCTTCCTCTGCTGGACGTATGTGGTTGGTAGTGACGTCTCTGGGCTGGCTGGGATCGAGCTGCTGGGAGCAGCTGCGACAGAGGACGTCGTACTGAAAGGTGCATAGAAGCGTGGTCTCGACTTTTGGTAACGCTGTCCCTGGCCCTGGCCGAGGGCAGGGTTAGATGATGCAATTGAGCCGGATGCAGCAACCGCTTGGTGGGCATGGGTGGCAGAACCGACACCGACTGCGGCTGCTGCTGCGGCAGCAGCGGTTCCTGTTCGGGCTGGTAGACTGTTGGTGGCGGCTGTGCTCGATGGTTTGCTGGATAGATGTACGGGTATCCGTACTCGAGTTGATGCTCCTTGATGTCCTCCAGTTGTGGCTGCGTGGGTGGTAGTAGTGGTTGTATAAATACGCTTGCGCTTGATGGGCACGCGCGGCTGCTCCCCAGCCAATACGTTTACCTCTTGATCGGCCTGCGTCTCGCTGGGCGATAGATCCATGTCCACATCCACGCGCGCCTCTGTATGCTGCGGCCGCCGGCGGCTCAGCTGGCTATAATACTTTTTCGAGTTCGAACTGCCAATGGAGCTGCTACTCTTGTGGCCCTTGTAGCTGCCAATGGCAAAGGGATCATCATCGTCTGGCGGACTTAGATAGGGGCCAACGCTAGATGGCGCTGGCAGCTTAGAGCGCACCTTCTTGCTGCCCAGATAGCTGAGCTCATTATTCGGTGCATAGCTCAGGCCCAAGTCATCCTCATCGCTCTCATCATTGTAGTCCAGATCCTCCTCGTTAATGGTGCTGTAGCCGTTGCTGTTGCCATTGTCAAGCTTGTAGCCGGCGGGCGTGTACTCCTTGGCTTGGATGGAGGAGAGTGGCGGAAACTGTTGCCGATAGCCATCCACCTGGCAAGAGCAGCAGGTGGGCACCTTGAATATGTCCACATGCAGGCCACGCACCTTGTCCCAGCTCAGCAGTCGATGGTAGTTGTAGACCTGCGAGCAGTGCGAGCGATATGTCTGCGCCAGATACGAACAGCTTTCGCCAGGATTGCTGCCAAGCAGAGAAAGCCAATAAATTAGAACACTTATTTACGGCTTAACTGTAAGTGATGGCGTCAAGTTTAAGCTATTGCTAATGGAAAGAGGCTGACTTATGCATAATAAATGATAAATACAGTCTTGCTTTGACTATCTCGCTCATAGCTGACAACAGATTGGCATAATGTCTGAATAAACTTATCTCTGAGCTGGTTATTTGATACTTCTAGACACTTTCATCAATCTGCGGTTATTTATCGTCGTCTCTTTGGCTACAGTTTGCTATAGCATATCTCTATTTTAATCATGTTTCTTATAATTTGTTCTCAACATTTCTCTCTCACTACGCAATCTCTGCCTACATCTTTTCCTCTTTGTTTGCTATGGCCTGCTAGTCTAGTGTGATTCGTTTACTCTTGGTCTGATTAATTGATGAATCAATTCACATCGTCTCTCTGTTCTCAGATCTAATCTATCTAATGTCTGTATGTCTGTTTACTCTCATATCGCTTTTCCTCTTCCTCCATTTTTGTCTCTCTTTCCCACATATAATCTCTTTTTCACTATTTCTCTCTCTTTTTCGCAAACACACTGTTTTCATCTGTATCTTTCTTTCAATACGTCAAACTACTACTGCCCCTCTCTGTCTTTTTCTCTCTCTCTCTCTCTCTGTGTCTCTACCGTAGCCCTAAAATTGTCTTTCGCTTTTACTCCCTCTTATTAAGCAACACTTGAAAGCCTTGTGAGATTTGCGCTACTTGCCGATCTCACAGTTGATACATGTTGACTGTACATTATTATTTTGTGCAATTATGTTAGCTGTTATTTAAGAAATGAAACCAACTCAAATTTAATTGCAAATGAAGATGGCAATGCTTAACAGTTGCCCCATTAACTGAGCCAAAAATAGAAAATCGTTGATGTAACTGTGCTTCAATGGGTCGATGAACTTTGAAAGTGATAATTATTGAATTCCACAACTTGTATATGAATAGTAAATGATGTTTTTAATTAAGACGAAGCTCAACTAGATGTCGCTCACCTGCACTTCTCGAGACGCAGCGTTTGCGTGTGCTGTCCCGTATTGACAATAAACTTCCATTCGCCCGATGCTGCTTTGGCCTTCTGTGGCCGGGCGTAGCGGACAACGCTTTGGCACATGCCGCCAGCGCTGCCCTCGTCCTCACGCCTAGTTGGGTTTATATGCAAGAGAAAGGCAATCAAAAGTTATTTTAAGACAAAAGATTTCTAAAAATCTCTCGATCTGTCGATCTGCTGCTCCACTCACCGCTTTTTATTGACAATATAATCGTCGAACTCGTCGCCAAACTCAAGATTGTTGTTGGGCTTATCGTAGAACTCGGCCAGCAGAGCGCTCATCGCATTCTTGTGCCGCCTGATGCTGCCCATGATCTGTTCGCTGCATGTAGGTGAAAGTGAAGAGTGTTGTGTGTGAAGAAGAGAGTGTTTGGCTGACGTTAAGTATGGGAGGGAATGGAGGGGGAACCACCAACAACCGAAACCACTAAGTATAAGTGTGCAAAAGCAATTGGAGGAGGTGTACCAGAAATAAATTACTTTTTATTTTTAAGCTAAACATCTTACTACAACTAGACTAGGGCGGGTACCGTGAGCAAACCAACGAACTAACTAATCGGATCTTACAGCGGATAGTCGTCGGTACGTATGCACATGTTGTTGGTGAATCGCTCGCATTTCTTGTGCCCCACCACAACTGGATTGTGGGAGCTGGCCGACGTCTTGGGTCGACTGCGACTGTAAAGAGAGTTCTGCACACGCTTTCGCTTAATGGGAGGCATCTTATGACTGGCAGGCTGGCGCTTGTGGCTGCGATAGCGAGGACCTGCTATCAGCTCCTCAGGACTAGGCAGCGGCTCCTCGGCGCTGCTGCTGCTGCTGCTATTGGCACTGTTCACCTGATAGAGCCGCTCGT
Organism: Drosophila anceps; assembly: GCA_035045945.1. Lineage (NCBI taxonomy): Eukaryota > Metazoa > Arthropoda > Insecta > Diptera > Drosophilidae > Drosophila > Drosophila anceps. The sequence continues at coordinate 6,097,252 of JAWNON010000186.1, read as the reverse complement.
CTGCGGTGATAGCCGGCTGGGTGCCGTTGAGGCCGGCAAAAGCGAGATCTTCGATTTCCTCATACGACTGCGTGGGTGTCGGCGGCAGTGTAGAGGCTGTGGCCGTGGCTGTTGCTGTGGTTGCAGCTATTGTTGTAGTGCCCGCACCGCTTGGCTGCTGAAAGGCTGTGGTGTTCAGCTTGATAGTCCGTCCCGCTGCACCGCCCAGCAGCTGTTGTTCATTCACCGAAACGGGCACAGAGCGCGTCAGCTTATGCACAAATTCGTTGGCTGTGCGTCGCACACGTTTGCCGCGAGTACCATTCGACTTCGACTGCGCCAGTGGCAGCGGTTGTGCAGCGGTGAGCGCCTCATTGATCATCTGTGGGTCGAGCACCTCCGATTGAATTTCTTCGAAAAAGTCCTCCAGTGAGCTGGCTGCCTGCTCCTGATCCTCTGCCGGCTTGCCGCTCACATCAATGGTTCCCACACTGTCATCCTGCTCCGATTCCTCCACAGTCAACAGATCCTTACGCTTCTGCAGCGGCGTCTGTCGCAGCGCAACAGCTGCCAGGTCGCTGCCCAGCTGTATGTACTTGCGCGCTGAACTCTTCACCAGATTCGCCAGATCGTAGACAATAGGCAGCAGCAGTTTCTTGTCATCGCCGAACATCATGCGAACCTGCAAGGCAAAGGAACGGCTTAGACAAAGGCCTTTTATATGTTGGGCAGGATAAAGTAATGTCTCTGAAGATGCTCGGCTCATGCAGTTGTCCATTTACAAAGATCTCAATGTAATTGCCTAGCTTAGCTCACCTGCTCGAGCCGGAGCTCGTGACCCTGTTTGGCATTCATCTGAGCCGAGATCAGGGCAGAAAGTGCCAAACGCTGCTGCGAGGATAAGACACGCAGTATGGGCATCACTTCAGCAAACTTCTGGCGCAGCACGCGATCTGTCAGCGCCTTGGCCAGTGCCGTGCGCAGCACCTTCTCACGCCAGTCGAATGGCGGCAGCTGTTTCTCCGGTTCCGGTTCATCCAAGTCCACGCTAAAGTCCAGCATATTATCTTCCAGCTTCTTTTCGGCCTGTTGCGCCGCCAGCTGCTCATCGCCCAGCTGCCAGTCATCGCTGCTGCCTGCTGTAGCAGCCGCTTCCTTGGCATCGGCGAAATCAAAATCCAGCAGCTCCTCCTCACTGGCGTTGACCAAGTCCAGGTACAGCACACAATAGAGCAACGCCCAGAAGAGGCAACCAAATGCGCGGCCCGCTTTCATTTTCAGCTGTGAAACAAACGAAAGTTGATGAGAAAATGGGCGTTCAGATTGCAGTTATTAAGACGAAATTAAATTCCACAAATAAAAGCGCTCAAAACTCACAAAAATAAAAGCCAAACAAAGCTCACAACATCAACAATAAATTGTTATTATGCGTCGCACGCTTTCAACAGCGCATTCTAAACGAAAGACTTAGGCAATGAACTTTTGCTTTCGTTGCCACAGATTTTTGAATTTATTTTGTGCGCCTTCCCAGCCGAAAGTAAAAGCCATTAACAATTGTAATAAAACCGTAAACAGCAGCACTTGCAGCTGCCGCACCACCAAATCACCACACACGGTGTCAGCGGTAAGCATAATCAAGTCATGACAGGGGCTATTACAGCAGCCACCGCTGCTGCTTTTAGGTAATCGCCATAGCCACAGCCATTGCCATAGCCATATTCATAGCTAACGCTAAATCATAGTCATAGTGGCAGTCATAGCCATCGCCACATTGTGGCCAACATCATCTTCTTCGCCTGCTCAACAAGGCGTGAAGCATCAAACAACTCATAAGTGTCGTTGTCAGTGTTGTTGTTGCTGTTGCTGTTGCTGCTGCTGTGGTTGTTGCAGTTGCTGTTGTGTGGCTGCTGTCAGGTTTGCAGTCATAAATCAGGCAACCTCCGCGTGCTTTGATCTATGCAGTGAAATGGGCAAAGACCTTGTGGTTAATAGATAACACAGCTATTACACTCTGCAACAGCGTTGCGGCACTCAGCAGATGTAATAATTGAATATACTAAGAGCATAAATATAATTTGCTTTCCTTTTGCTTCTGATCATACATAACTGAAAGAAGTTGTGGCCTGAACCCTGATTAATGCGGAAGTTGGAGCTTAACAGAGCGTAACTTAGGTTAGTTTGATAGACGAATGAGCTCTTTGAGCTCAGATCGAATGACATTTATAAATAATTACAATTTTATGAAATCTCTACATATTTATGTCACTAATAGTCCACTTAGGCGAATCAAACATTCTTCCACTTAGTATGACTATAACTTGTTTAGATGCAGTCTCATGCAATAGTTTCTCAGCATTTTTTGGTTTTCTACTTTTGATGCAGGTATCATATGTTAGTTAAATAATAGTTTTATATATCTAAAAGCTAATATTTATTCGAAAATTCGCCAAATTTCGACGTTCGATCTTAAAATATGCTCTAAATCAGCCAAGTCTTTGAATGATAGGTATTTTATAGTATTTGATAGCTTAAGCAAGCTCATTTATATCTGACTTCAGACATTTAACAGACATTATGTTCATCTGAATTATATATTTGAATTGGCATATCTAGGCCAGAGTGAAAGTTCCTTGGAGTAGAAAACAAAATACGTGACATATGCAGCGAAATACGTTATATATAGAAGTATATATTGTCAATCAATCTCTAAGAATCATCAGAATATTTATCTAACAGTAAATTATATAAGTAAACATAGATAAATTCATCAGATAAAAACAATGTCAAAGTCTTGAAAAACTTTCTGTATTTAGTATAAAACATAACGATTAAAATTAATTTATCATAATACTTTATATTAAATTAATTAATGTTATAGATCAAAAATTGTGCCAGACATTTTGTAGACTTCCCTCGTATATAAATTTGCAAATGTGCTTATGTTATTTGCCGCACTTAACTTTTTTTCAATCATTATCAATCACACTGAAGCTGCTGTACTTCATAAGCTGATCAGCGACTCATGCTTCTGCCCTCAGCTTGAACTTGCCTACATCCATTTACATATAAATATATATATATATAAAAATATCTATAAATATATATACTTGTTTTTTGTTGTCACACAATGGAAATGCTTGCGCCCACGGAATGCTAACAATTGCATTCGAAAGTGCTCGTCTGTGAATGCCAATGGGAGCTGACAAATTCGAATGCTAACAACACCCAGTCTGAAGGCCCGGCCTGGCCTGGCTGACTGCCAGCAGCTCCTTGAGGCATCGTTAAAGGCAGCATCCCGCAGTTGCAGTTGCAGTCGCCGATGCCGATGCCAATGCAGATGCGCTGACCTTTGCACCGTTGAAAAGTGAAAACTTGGCTTGGGCTGGCTTGGCTTTATCTATCGACTGGTTGACAGTTTAGAAAAGGCAGCTAGCAACATTAACAGGCGCCGCACAGTCGACCAAAACAAGTCACAAGGCCAGTAAACAACACACAAACATATATATATATATATATATATATATATATATATATATATATATATATATATATATATATATATATATATATATATATATATATATATATATATATATATATATATATATATATATATATATATATATATATATATATATATATATGTGTGTATATATATTTGACTATGTATACAAAGAGCTGCTGGCAGCATCTTCAGGTTGCATCTTCAGTGTGCAAGACGGCCGCCCCCAGCTGCCAACGAGCTGCGATTTGTGCACATCGTTTGTTTTTGGCTTGAAGCATTGCGCAGGTCGTGAGGATGTTGCCGTTTTGGCCATATCTTCAATTTATTTTGCACACCTGCGCACAGAATGCCATTGGCCACGCTTAATGGCCAGCCAAGGGAGAGCGGCAGGCAAGCGCTTCTGGTTTTTAGTTTTTTGTGCAGCCTTTTGCATATGCTGCGCTGGGCACTGGGAAAGTGTTGCCATGTTGCCATTTTGCAATGATGCCATAAATCAAATTAAGCCAATAAGGCGAGCTGCAATTCGCTTCCCACGGGCCATGCCTGAGTAAAAGTGAATAGACATATAAATTGCCAGCGATGCTCCAATGCTGCCGTTGCTGCTGCAAAATAATTTCACTACAAATTCTTTGGTTATCTTAATTAGCTTATAATTCGCGTGCGTTGCGCTGCAGCATACACAAACTGGGCCAGTCGAAAAACACATCAAGCAGCAAAAAAAAAAGAGATAAAACTGCGCTGCAATAAGAGAAACAGCCGCAAGCAGCAAGAAAGTCGCGCGTCGAGAATCCTATAAGCAGAAACCAAGCTGCAACAACAACAACAACAACAACAACAACTAACCGACTAACCTAGTAAGCGCAGAACTCGCAGAACAAGCTAGACAGAGAGTTCACAGTTGTGTGCCGTATTGAGTGTCGAGCCCCAAAAGCTGAAAATTATTGATGGCGCGTGCTGACACATTCAATTTGCCGGCCCTAAACGAAAGACTTAGGCAACGAACTTGACGCCATTAAACAATAGCAGCAGCAGCAGCAACAACAACACGCAGCTCACGCACAGCTTAACAAGCTGACACAATTTCCTCGGGCGTAAAGAATATAAAAAAAAAAAACAAAAAAAAAAGAATTCAAATTTTTTTTCGGTGCCTCGTTATTGTTGTTGTTTTTGTTTCTTTTAGAAAGTTGTTTCCATTTCACATATTTGGCTAAAGAAACAAACGTAAAAAAGATTCCATTTTTGATTTGTTTTTGTTGTTTTATGATTAATTCATTTAAGCCAAGAAATCAGCTCGTTCGCCTCGTTTATTTCCGCAGTCAACAGATAAAACTTCTACTCATATTTTCACTTTTTTTCTGTTATTTGACTAAGGAAACATATGGAAGATATATTCAATTTTCGTTGTTTGATTTGTTGCTTTTTTGTGAAGCTAAGACAATCACCTTCGGCCTCGTTTAATTGCTGAGAATCGCAGCCAAAACTGCTTCTTCACCAATTTTCACTTTTTTACTTCTTGTTTTTACTTCTTGTAGGCAAATTTTCACAGATTTCACACACGCCTTAGCTCTTCTCCGCCCAGATCGAGAGCAAGAGAGCAGTAGAGCAAACAAAGTATGTTTCTGTTTTTTCTTTAAGTAAATAAATAACTGTTCACAGCTGCCGCTTGCACACGTCTTAACGCTTTCAACACTCGCCGGCGACTGTTTGCAGAGCTGCCGTAGCTGCTGCCTCTGCTGCTGCTGCTGTTGGTGCTGCCGCTGCTGCTGGTGCTACCACTGCGTCAGTCGCTGCCTCAGCTGACTGCGCAGTTGGTTCTGCTGCGACGTGTTTACATTAAATTGCCAATTGTCTAATTGCTTTTCTTTTGCAGTTCGCTGAACCGTTAGCTTGGCATTAAAATTCACAATTTCAATTTACTAAATAGCTCGCACGTAATGCGGAAGCTTTAACATTTACGCCTCATTTACAAAGTTCGTGTCTTAAGTCATTTGTTTTTTTTTTGTCTCTAGTGGGTCAGGAAGCATACAGCCCTAACGGAAGCCTGACAAATATGCATAGCTAACTGGCTGCTGTTGACTGCACGACTCGACAGCTATTTATCTGCGCGAGTCAGCGCAAATCAATTTAATAAGCAGAGAGACTGACAGACAGACAGACAGACGGCCAGGCAGCCAGATAAACTTTCGTTTTTGTTGCCAAACAGCCCTCGGCCGTGACTTTAACTGCACAGTTAGCGCCTGGCTCAACTCTAATTGAACTGCACGGGCAGAGCCAGCGGCTATTACACTATTAGCGGTGCATTTCTGCACTTTATTGTTATTGTTATGGCTCTATCGTGGCGGGGGCAGCGTGAAAATCATAAATAAAAGACGCTTTTGTTGCCACTTGAAGCAGATTTTCTTCACACTTTCTTAGCACGGCGGCTGCATTTTATTTCTCTTTTCACGCAATGCGTTTCGAGCCTACGCACAAAGTATTTATGTGCATTAAATCGTATTACCGCATCGCTGGCGTTTTATTTTATTGCAGCGTCATCCATCAGCAGCAAAACTCACTTGATAGACTTTTATATATTTTTTTCAGCTCTGCAATAAAAAAAAACTTTTCCGCTGTGCCATAAAATGCAAAGAGCATGGCTAATTTGCGAATTACTGTCGAGCAATGTAATATAGTTGTTGTCTAGCTAGTTTTAACGGCCAAATTACCAGCAGTCATAGCTGTTATCCCTTGATTGATGTTCCAGCTGTGACTCGATTTGCTGTTGCTCCTCCTCAGTTCCTCAATCAATTGTGTAGCAATGAGGAAAATGGCTAGGCGCTGTGCTTATGCAGCTGAACTTTTATAATTCGAATCGACCAGCTCATTAACATGCTGCCTAAATGAATAGCGTTTGGCTAATTATGCATAAAGTGTACACTGAGAATATGCTTAGCTCTGATGCGTGAAGCAGCTTCCGGTTTAATCAGGCTTCAAGGTAAGCAATCAGTGACTTAAAGCTAATATCTTATTTGCTTAAAATCTAGTTAAGTTTGCTTCTAAGTCTCTATCTATGTATGCATACTTAACCAAAATAAATATTAAATATATTCTCAATTTAACTATATATTTCGTATATCAGTTACTTAACGGCTTAAGTTCACAAGAACCAGCTCAAAGTTAAACTCGTTGCCGTTGCCAGCTGTGTACAGTTAGCTTGTTCACTTTATTTCAGCAAAGTGGCAACCTTATTGGATAGAGAACTGCGTTGCCAACTCGCTAAAAAAAAGCTGAAAACAAGTTTAGCTTAGCTTAGCTCAGCCTACAGCTTTTATTGGCAAAAACTGCAAATATATATTGAGTTACTTTAGCATACTTTAAGCCAAACCATTTCACTACTTTAGCTTCAGGTGTGCAGTGGAGTGTTGGAAAAGACTGAGAAATTCAAAAACAATAATGTATTGAAAAGATCTTTCCAAAATCTGACATTTTATAAATTTATGGTCAAACTTTAGATAAGACTGAAATAATAGTATGATATTTCTAATCAAATACACTCAAATCTTCCAACACAGGAATATACTAACGAGGATAATCACAATAGCGTAAAACATAATTTTACATTCAATCAGTCAATCGACAAGATAACTGTTCACTAAATCAATCAATCAGTACATTTGAAGGACAACTGGTCAATCAATTAATCAGTTAATCAATTTGATAGACAACAGTTCATTCCGACAATCAGTTCATTAGACAAAGATTCAATCAATCTATTGATTGACAACTGTAGATAACTGGTCATTCAGTCAATTAAACAATCAATTAGATATTCAACAGGTGATTCAGTCAATCAATTCGAGAGACAACTGCCTATTTAGTCAATCTATCAATCAATTAGAAGGACAACAGTCAGTCAGTCAGTAAGAAAGACATACGATCATTTAAACAATCAGTCAATCATCGATATTCAACTAGTTATTTAGTCAATCAATAATCAATAATTCAGGCAATTTAACATACCAAACATATTCATATAAACATTTCACATTAAGAGACTTCATCTGGTGTAAATATTAATTATATTTTGTGTTTAATTAATTTATTTGTACAATTATATACTTCTATACATATGCATACATATATATATACATGTCGATAAAAATAATATTAACTCCTATATAATATATGAATAACTTTTGCAAACTAAAATCTGGTGTGCCATATTTTGTGGTGCTGTTAACTCGACTAAGGCTACGATTACGTAAAGCGGCTCAACTTGGGAGAAAAAAAGAATTTTTTTGTAGATATAGACTAGAAGAACTAAGTGACTAATATCAACTAAGCACAAGTAGCGCCATTTAATTAAACATAGATCCTAAATCATAAAATAAACTGTGCATATAAAATATTTAGATTATATATATATATATATATACAAACGATCGAGATGGAGATAGCTCAATCAAAGAAGGAAAAGATACAGAATACAAATAATACTGCTCGACAAGCACGCTAATTTCGAAATGGAGGACAGTTACATAGAGATGTGGCATGTGTGTATGTATGTGTCTGAATGAGCCTGATATACATATATATATTAGTTGGTGGGCAATGGTGACGTGGTGTGCAGGTGGATGCTGATGGAGGTTTGGTGGATGGGGTGATTCAGTCATCGTCATATTTCGCACTCGAACTCTGAGATGCGATGATTGAAGTAGACAACGCCATGCTCGAGATCCTCACTAAAGCCGCTCACATCCATATAGTCGGAGGCGGCGGAATCGTCCTCCACCCACTTGTGCAGCGAGCGAGTGATTTCCAGGCGCGACTGCGCGAAGGAGGGTCGCATATGCGGCTCCTTGTGCCAGCAGCGCGACATCAGATTGTAGAACTCGTGCCGGCTCTCCTTTGGCAGTTCTGGACGCAGACCCTGCGGCACACGCCGAATAACCTCACGGCCCGTCAGGTGAGAGTAGGGCGTAGAGCCTGAATGAATAGAAAAAGATTAGTATAATCACTATATAAATGCTGCCTCAAAGTATTCCTACCCAATGTGGCAATCTCCCAGAGCACAATGCCAAAGGCCCAGATGTCCGTTTCGGTGGTGAACATGTGAAACTGTAGACTCTCCGGCGCCATCCACCGTATGGGCAGTGCATGCCGTTTGCCAATCGTATCATGGCCATGATGCTTCTTCTCTGATGACGTCTGATCCTTGGAGCAGCCACCGCCCTGCTGGCCATGCTGGCCAAAGGTCTGCTGCCAGTGCTGCAGTATGTAGCGACTGCCAAAGTCGAATTTGAATTTGTGCGCATTGCTGCGCATTATGTCGTTCGCAGCATTCTTCTCCTGCTCCTTGCGCATGCGCTCCGCATCCAGATCAATGGACATGCCAAAATCACAAATCTTGCACATGCCATTGTGATCGAGCAGGACATTGCGCGCTGCCAGATCGCGATGGACAATCTGGAAAAGAGAAAGTGGTGTCAGTATTTGACTCTATAGAAAAGTTAGGAATTGAGCTTACTCTATGCCCGGCTATGTACTCCATGCCGCAGGCAATATCCAAAGCAAAGCCCGCTAGAGTGCGCGGCGAGAGCGGCGCCAGGCTGCGTCCACCTGGCACTGAGGCGGGCAGAATATTCGTGGCACTACGCGCGGCACGCAGCAGCGAGAGCAGACGTCCGCGCATCGCATACTCCATGATCAGCATGTGGGGCTCTGTAAATGGGTTGAGATAGGATAAAATTCGAATTAAGATAAGATAAGATCTTAACTGGCAACACATACCGCTCTCCACGCATGCTCCCAGCAGTGTGACCACGTTCTGATGCGAGCCCAGCTTGCGCATGATGTTCGCCTCATCCTTGAGGCTCACCTGGGCGCTGCAGGCGCGTATGGTCTTGACAGCCACAATCCTTGTGGCGCCGAAATGTCCACTCAGATCATCAGCCTCCGCCTTCCACACTTGGCCAAAGTTGCCCTCGCCCAGCAGACTCTTCAAGCGTATGTTGCTGCGCTCGAACTCCTGGTACTCGCTGGCCAAGGACGATTTGTCCTCGTAGCGATTGTGATTTGCATCGCGTTGCTGCTGCAAATGTTGCTGCTGTTGCCCATGATGCAGCTGTTGATGCTGCTGCTGCTGATGCTGCTGGTGCTGCTGATGATCGACCTCATCTTCATCCAGCTCTAGTTGATATTTGGAGTCCACTTTCTTTACCGGACTTATGGGCTGCTGATCTGTGATGCACACATCGAAGACGTCGTCCTGTTTGGATCTCCGTCGCACCACATAGTTGCGCACCATATACATGACAATGGCCACCAGTGGCACCACGCCCACCGCCACCAGCACCAGTGTGACCAGATTCATGCGCCTCATCTCCATGCTCACATCGCGCTCCTCTGCAATGGCTGTCGAGCTAATATCAGAGGCAGCCGTGGAGGATGAGGATGAGGACGAGGACTCCACAATTCCAATGAAAACATTGCCAGCGGGTGCCTTGACCGGAGCTGCTGGACTGGTGGTGCGTGGATTGACAGTGGAGCGCACAGATGTCAGCACTGTGGTGCGCAATATCTTCGAACTGGAACTGGAGTCGGTGGTTGGTGCGTACTGTGTGGTGCGCGGTGTCGCCTCACAGTTGGCGGTGCTGTTGCAGAAAATGATCAAATTATTCTGATCCTCGATGTTGATCTCCTGCGTGAGCGAAGGGCCTAAGGCGCGCAATCGTTCCTTGTCCTCCTCGATGATGGTCATGTGCTTGGCCGATAGTGTGGTTGTGGTGGCAGCTGTGGTGGTCACCGGACTGCTGGTGGTTGTAGTGGTGCTCGTTGTGGTGCTTCTCGTTGTGGAAGGTTGTGTTGTGCTTGTCGTTGTGGTGGGTCTAGTAGTGGTGCTGCTAGTCGTTGTTGTGCTTGGCCATTTAGTTGTACTCGGTGGCTCGGTGGTGGTTGTGGTGCTGCTAGTGCTGGTAGTGCTGGTGCTAGTGCTGGTGGTTGTCGTGCTCGTTGTGCTGCTGGTGGTGCTAGTGCTCGTGGTGCTTGCCTCCGGCTGCACTTCAGGCATCACTTGTCCAACTGTTGTCTCCTCCTCAGCGCTCAGCACAGTGATGATGAGTGGGGTGGAGGATGACTGTGGCTTGGTAACCACTCGACGCACCACCACAGGCTCGGCTTCAGCTGATTTCTGCTCCACTGAACTCTCAGCCAAGCCAGCTGTGGGTCGCCCAGAGCCCACATAGCGTGTTCTGCTAATGGCTGGTGGTGCAGCTGGTGGTGCAACTGTAGGTGCAATACCACGTTCACGCATGTGATACTTATAGCGACTGCGACTACGCTCCACAGCAGTTAGTGGACGCCGTGTCGAGATGGTGGGCTTTACTGTGGACTCTGTTGTTGGCTCCGGCGTGGTTGTGCTGGTTGTGGTGCTACTGCTTTGACTCACAGAAATCTCCAACACGCGCGGATGCTCATCATCGCCCTCGGCTGGTGTGATGGTCAGTGCACCGGGTTTGATTGGCGGCAGCTTGGAGCCAAAATAAAGATACGGCTGCAGCTCTCCATCCTCTTCCTCCTCGTCGTCCTCCTCCTGTGGCTGCTGCAGCGGGGCCACTGGCTTGCCACGCCCACGCTGCTTAACAGCACCATCCGCTATGTGGTTGAGCGTATCGTTCTGCTCCTTGGCCACCACAAAGAGTCCATGCGACGACTCATCGCTGAAGAGTATCTCATTGGTGTCCCTTTCGCCGGTGGCCACTGCCGCCTTGTTGGGCGCTCGCAGCACCACCGAGCCATTGGTACTGCTGCCGACGACCGTGCCAGCCATGGCCATGCGTGTGAAATTCGCGCATTGCCGCATGCAGCTGGCGGTGGTGCGACGTGTAAAGTTCTTGGTGCAGTTACGAATGCAAACGGAACGTGGATCGCTGGGCGCCTTCGACGTGCTCTCCACGACAGCCGATGGCGAGGTGGCGCTGCGTCCGGTCGTACCTATGCGATTGCGAAAGTTGCCCCGATGCAGTGCCGTGCGGCGAGCAGCCAAAACATTCAGCAATTTGCGTTCTCGCTCCTGCGCCGAGCTCTGTGTGGCAATCGAAGGGCGATTGCTGCCTGTGGGCCGGTATGTGGTCGGCTTCTCGGCAACCACATCTGCAAATGTACAAGAATAGAGCGGTTTTAGTAAAGCGGCGCAACGAGTATGCTAAAGAGCCACTTCTGGCCAAAGTCGCGTATACTTGATGCCAGAATCGTGACACGTATTGGAAAAGCAAATCGCGTTTGGGAAAAATAAACGGCGCTAAATCAACAGAAAACTCGTTTCGATACGATTGCCAACTTGACAACTGCCCAACAACAATTGTGTTAAGCGGTGCGTTGCTAAATACCCTAGACATAATGAAAAGTAATGGGATTATATAAGTGAAGCTAGCATCACACAGAGCTAACCACACGTGGAGCAGCTGCTCTGTAACGCATGTTCATGTCTGTTACAGAGCATCTGCTAGTCGATAAAAATCAATACTAAAAGCTTCAACTAGCTTAGCTTGGGTATTAACAAAGTTTCGACTAAATTTCAACTGGTTCACAATGCGTTTTATGGGTAGCCTCTTGACATATTTGGCCCCCGGCGGGTCAGCTGCTGAGCCAGTGTTTGGCTAATTAGTTAGCCACAAATTGTTAGGTTGCCCCTCGGGCGAAACAGCTGTCCATTGTGTGCAGTGCACATTTGGACAAATGTTGAGGCGGCTGCTGCTGATGCTGCTGTGGCTGCTGCGGCTGCTGCGGCTGCTTGGTACATGAATCACTGGGGCGATTATCAGGCGGCTGTTTGCGCAATTGTTTAATTTTCGCGTTGCCATTAAAACTGCCAAAACGACTCGCAAACTCACAAAACAGCCAACAATGCTAACAAACAAATTGTTGCTGTTGCTGTTGTTGGCTGTTTTTCACAAGCATTTAGTTCATTGGCTTGCAGTTTAGGCCAAGGTTAGGCCTGGCATCTCAAGCGCGGCGCAGCGACTAGAACCAGCGACAAAAGCCAAGCCGCGATGCCAGCGTCGTCGCCGCCACCACCGCCGCTGCCTTTTGGCCAATTCTTGTATTTTCGGTTAACGTTTTATGGGGACTCGAGCCTCGAGCTGGCTGCTCCATTGAGTGCGCCTCCATGGCTGCCCATTTCACAGTATTGCTTTGGAGCTTGGTGCGCCCCATTTGGGCGTCTCGTCACGTCGCGTCGCTGCCTTCAACAGAACCAACAAACGCAACAACAGCAACAACAAAATCAACAAATACAAATACAAAATAAAACTGCCATTTTGGCTCTGTGTTGCGAGACGCGGGCGTTGTTGCTGTGCCTATTTAATGAATTAAAAAAAACTGCCCTAACTCAAGGAATACGCACAAATAGATTCGATTTGGCTTGCAGATAGATCGGAATGTTGAGCAAGAGCAAGGCTTAGTAAATAACTAAGTGAGAATGGAAGAAATACTCTAATGAAGGCAAAATAGAGATGTTGACAAAGAGAAATTGAAGTGGAATGAGAAAATAACAGACAAAACATAGACATAAGACATGGAGTAACTTAAAAGACACCAGTAAAGCTTCAAATGAGGCAAAAGTTTTCTAAAACTTGAGAAAAATGACAGAGGTAAAGAGCGAGAGAGAAAGAGAGAGAGAGAGAAGTAAACGAAGAGTAGAGATCTAATAGAGATGGAGGAGGAGAGGAGATAGGGTCTCTAGCTTAGAGATAGTGTAGAGACAAAGTAGGGATCTAGTAGAGACAAATGTGACATAGACAAGAGATAAAGTAGATATAGAGTCAAGATAGAATAGAGATCGATTTATCATAGAGTAGAGATAAAGTAGAGATAGAGTAGAGATGACGTAGCGATAGAGCAGAGCTACAATGGAGATAGAGTAGCGCTAGAATAGAGATGGAGTAGAAAAAGTAAAGAAATGTAGATTGGACTAAGGAAAACTAAAGAAAACCAAAGTAGACTAAGACAGAGTAGCTAAAGCGTAATCAAAAGTCGACGATTGCTCGATTTTATATATTTGCTTTAGCAGTTGTTGCGTTGCGGGTTGTGGTGCTGTTGCTTGCGATGGTGGTGTTGGTATTTGTCGTGGTGCAGTCAGACAATCGTCAATCCACTTGGCCGCGCAACTTCTTTGGCATTAGCTATGCTGCTGTCGCTGCTGCTGTCGCTGCTGCTGCCGCTGCTGCTAGCACTGTATCTGGCTCTGCTGCTTGGCATGCGCTGTGGAATTTTAATTTGAATTTGGCCAAAAGACACGATTTTGTTTTTGGGCAGCGACTGCACGAAGCAGCGAACCAAAACGAACGAGCGAACGAACCAGCCGCACCGCAGCCAACAAAATAAATGGTCAACAAAGCGCAAAAGTCAAAACTCAAACAGAATTCGGTTTTCGACCCAAAAACAAAAATAAAGAAAAACAGAAATTCTAAGCAGCTTAGCCAAGTCAAGTGCTTACATAATGCCAAAAAAAAAAAAAAAAAACATAGACAGAGCGCGGTATATTAAATCCCATGACTAATGCCAATATTTACTTAGACTTGCGGCCAACAAAATTTTGGCTGCTGATGTGAAATTTAATTGCTGGCAATTTGGCACAATGGGCGAGCATTCAGTTAAGACCGGGTTCTACATCTACTCATGGACAATGCCACAAGGCTCCCACGAATCGGCCTTTGGCTGCCTGCAGCCGAACCAACAATTGAATGCGAGACTGAGTGCTCATTATATACATACATAGATAGATTTATATACAAATGGACATATTATATATAAATTTATATATATATATATATAAATATAAAAGTACAATTGCTTGTCGCTTGAATGAATCGCATGTCTTTTCTTTAGAACTCTTAATTAGAAATAAATTACAAACACGAGTGGGCTGACGTTTGTTCTACCAGTTGGCTAATTGACAACCTGACGGACTGACAGACTGGCTGAAAAAATTGCAAACACAATAAACACACAGACATGCACACGCAGAGAGACAATTGCTGTGTTTGCCTAAAATTTTGTAGCTATTTAATGGTGTCACATTAAATATTATGAAATGACATGCAATAAGTGTAATACATACATACGTTTATCTATATATATGTATATATATATAGATAAATATATCTCTTTATATATATATATATATACGTTTTCATATGACACAAATATCAATCATACGCAACGTTGCACATGGCAAAACATATTAAACAGTGGCTCGCATTTGGCCCACAGTTTGGCAACTTTACATAAGCAGAAAACAGGCAGCTAAAGCTAAATAATGTGTAAAATATATATATATATGAATATATAGATTTAGTCATCTTGAATAGGTACAGACTTGAGAAATATATAGACGTAACATCAGAAAAAATTAAAAAAAAAAATATTTTTAAAAAATAAGTAGAAAAGCAAAGAACATAATGCAAAAATTGGAACTTTGTTAGAGTTGTGGAGTAGGCTTTTCCATGTCCAGCAATGTGTTAAGAATCAAACACACACAACACAACACTCCCCACTAAGCAGACTTTGATAAGAAAAACTCTATTCAGTTTATCTGAGATTTTCAGCCCTGCCTCTAAATGCATTTAGTAGGATTCAAGAGAAATCACTCCAAAAGAGAACTTTTTAAAGTTACTTCGCACTTAAAACTCAATGAAATCCGAAATAAAATTATAATTTAAAAAAATCAAAAAAAAAATGCCTTGAAAAACGACAATTTTGAGCTTTTCCACATTGAAATTAAATAATTATGAGAATAAAAAATGTAAAAAAAGATTTCATGAAAAAACAAAAATACAAATTTGAACTTTTCCACATTGCCACAAACAAAAAAATTTCCACTCTCCGACGTGCACCTATCTAGCTTTCACTGTACAGGAAAACTCATTGTTGTTCAATAGAATGAATTGAGTTTTAACAAATTTCGCTTAGCACAATGGCAACGATCTATAGTAATTCAGTCTCAGCATTGTTTGCAAATGGCTAAAAATAAATTTGATTAGCTTTGCATGGATTTCCAAACCATATATATACATGTATACATATATATATATATATATATATGTATATATATCTGTTAGACTACTAGACTATAGAGTTAAAAAGCTAACGTTCATTTAATGCCCGACTTCCACGCCTTGGCCCTGAAAGCTAGTGCGGCGCTTTTTAAGCTAAAACAGTTTAAGCTACATGTGGCTTTAGATGCAGAGCAAAACAAATGTGACTAATTGTGAATCATTTCCGCCACAGACACACACGCACACACACACGCACATACATACACACAGTTAAAGTGTTCAAGTTGCAGAAATACAATTCAATAAAAGCAAAATTGAGTAAAACTTTCATTAATTCATTGGCGCTAATTCATGTGGCGACTGCCGCAGCTCCAATTGCCGCTTCATCTTCGGCTTCACTTTTGCTTTCTTGCCTTGCAGCCCGACTCTCATAAATACAATCTTTAAATGCCGCCTTGGCCAAAACGAAACTTTCTCTGCGCGCTTTCGTTGCAGTTTGCTTGCCGCTTGCTGGATTGCAATTTCTTTTATACCCAGCAATCAGTGATTGTGCGTGGGGTATATGTGAGAGCCTAAGATATAAGATATAAAGCAAAATATATTTATTTTCAGCTGGTACTCTTGACAAGGAGTTAGAGTAAATTAGTTAAATTCATGACATGCTTTTATGGCTTAAGCATTTCACATAAAAGTCTTCTATAGATACTTCTTTTGTAAGCCTTAAGTGATTTATTCTTGATTTATAAATACATTGAGAAAACTTTATATGCACTTTTATGATACCAGCTCTGTCTGGCTTTTAGTAGACAAAGTTTTCTGCTTTGCTAAACACACACTTAAATGTTTGCCCAACTCCTTTCAGACCCTCAAGAAACAATACAAAACTTAACAAAGAATATCAAAAGAATAAAAAAAAGTTTATGTTTATTACTAAAGAATGGAACTTCCATATAATAGACACACACTCGCTGTTTTATGTATATTGCTTAGCATGCTTGTCTTTTCTAGCCACTTGCAGGGTATGCGTCAATCTGTTTCTCCATAACTCTTGCTCGCTCTACGCGCTGCACCCTACAGCGTGTCGCTGTATTTGCCGTCCCCCCCCCCCCCGCCATTCACTGCAGCTGCAGCTTCGTCTTCCTCTTCGTCTCTGTCTCCGTCTGCGTCGCCGTCGCCCACTCCAGCTGCAGCTCCGGCTCTGGTCATGTTCATGGCATTAACTTGTTTTGCTGGCCACCGCCGCAGTGCACACGACACGTTTTGGTTGGGGCGATCGAAAGCATTTCTAATGTGAAATCGAAACATGCAACAAAATGCCAAAAGCGGCGAAAACTGAACAGGCCCAGCGAGCGAGCGAGCGCTAAAGACACTGAGGGTGGGAGCAGACGGCGCTACAGTGAAGCAACAGCAACAGCAGCAGCAATGGCAGCAGCAAAGACACTGCCAAAGTTGGCAGTTCATGTGCGTGACATTTTGCTAAAGAAGGAGTTAAAGTGGAGCTGGTTGGGCCTAGTTGCTGTCACTAGGTGCAGTTGAATGCAGGAAATACAACAGCTGCCGTTGCAGACGTGAGAAAGCTAAAAAAAAAATGCCAAAGGTAAAAAAAAAAACTAAAAACTCAAAACAAAATGCAACTAAAAGACGTTGCGGATGTCAATGCGGAAATCGAGCAAAAAGAAAATAAAAACGTTGTCGTGAAATGCCAACTAATGGCGCTTACAACTGTTTCCTGGTTGTCAGTCAAAGCCTTAGCCCTTATAGCCCAAAATTGACCCAGCTGACATAAAAATAAAGACTTGAATCAAACCCAAACTGCCCAATAAAAACCGACCTCTAAATCAAATGGGTGCGTTTTTATACTCGATTAGTTCAGTGAACAGGGGTATATTAGTTTCTTTTTTTGAGAAGTTACGTACTTTATGTTGTTTGTCTGTTCACTTTATGAGTCTGCAAGTTGGGCTTTTATTATTTGAGCTATTATTTGGGAATTTTCGCTATGGATTATGAGTTAATCTTCAGTTGCTACACAGCAGACATGGCATGTAAGTCGATACATTAAGTCTTTTACAATGTAAAATTTGACTAGAACTGCAACTAGCACATGAATATGTTGCCAATTCATACAACTTTAAAGCTCCATGGCACATGGAAAAACAACAGTTCATATAAGCAACTTCAATATAAATGAAAATTTGCATTTATTTCCATACAACTTTCTCAAAGCATAGCGTGATGAGCAGATCACCCACTCATGCTATTAATTATAAGATAAGAAGACTCCTACGAATGCAGAGTGTTTGGCATATTGATTAATATATATTTCTATAATACACACCACAAGCAATTAATATGTTGAAGAGCATGCATGCTTCAAACACAAACATATATCTATATATCGAAGTATCTATCATTTTTTATCTGTTGCATTAATCTTTACCAGGACACCCTCTACTACCAGTCATTTCTCATATTTTCTACCTCTCTCAAATTGGCCCGTAGCGAGTATTATGCGGTCAAGCAGCTGCAAACAGCAAGTTCTTAGTTGCGTTTTAATGTGTGTGCTTTTTTTTATTTTTTAGTTTTTTTGTTCGTCTGACAATATGTTAAATGTGAGCAGCAAATAACAAATGCAGCACTGGATAATTGCAAAGTTTTTATTCGTAGTTTTGTTCCGAGCTGTGTTTTTCTTTTTTATTTTTTTCTGCTGGCATTGTGCCCGGGTTTGAGGCTTCCGTTTATTTGTTTTGGCTTTGGCTTTGGCTTTACGAATTCAGTGCGAGTCGCTTGGCTCGGTCTGAAAAGTATTCAATAGTCGAAGTTGTTCGTTGCTGGCGTTTGTTGTTGTGCATTGAGGCGTTGCAAATGGCTGCGGGGCGTGTCACATGCTCGTCATCAGCAGCAGCAGCAGCAGCAGCAGCAGCAGCAGCAGCAGCAGCAGCAGCAACTCTCGCATCAGCAGCTTGTTGCACACTTTTACGCAATGTAAACTGAAATTTTGTTGCTGTATTGTCTAGCCCTTTTGTCCGCAACCCGCGTGCAGCTTGAGCATCATTAGTAGGCCGTTTGCTTTCTTTTGTGGCTCACAGCAAGATCCACTCGACCAACTAAATCATGTAAGCTGCCGGCTTACATAAGCCTTTGGGTCAGCTGCGTTTAATTAATCACAGTCAAGCAGAAAAGCAGAAAAGCAAAAAAAAAAAATGAAAGACAAATAAAAGTTTTGAAAAATTGACCCAAGTCGATGACAAAAGTTCAATAAACTGCTCGTTAGTTTGTTCGTTTGATTAGCCGCATTTCGCAACGCTAGCTAATGAAAATGAAATTATAAACATTTTATGTAAACAACAGCCAACAGCAAAGAAACAAAAAAAAAAGAAGAAAAAAAAACAAACGCCAAAACAAAATAGCGAAAAACAAGCGAAACACAAAACAAAAACTCACGAAAAAATCGCCAACAGTTTTTTTAATAGCCGCTTCGAACCGCACACAAATTACGCGTTTCATTTCCTTTTCCTTTAACAACAACAACAACAACAACAATAGCGACAACAACCGCAAAAATAATAATTTTAAATGCGCTTTTAAACCCATGAAAACGCAAGGGAAAAGCCGAAAAGAAAAGGTTTTTGAAAAACTCTTGGAAAGTTGCAACAGCAAATCAAACCTTAACTTTCCCTCAAGCTAAACAGGCCTAAACTCAATTCCAATCTGTAAAGTCAACAGCAAATAAAATAATATTATTATTGAATATTTGTTTCTTGACGGCCCGCAAACAAACATCAACAACAAGCAGCAGTACGTAACCCGGCAGTGCCTGCCAGAGATGCTCAACACAAATATTTACACAATTACGTATGTGGGGGGAGGGGCTGGTTATGAGGCGGCTGTGTAGGGCTTAGAGTGTAAATCATTTTAGCTAGTGCTTCAAGCACGTAATGTGCAGCAGCAGCAGCAGCAGCAGCAGCGGCGGCAACAACTGCAGCCAAGTAGCGGGTATTATCGTTTTGTCACGAAATATGTTACGTATTGCAAGAGACTTTGGGTATTGAATAAATTTAATAAAAATTTATAATAATGTTTAACCAAAACAAAACTTATAAGCAAACTTAACTTGAATCAAACTAAACCTCAATAAAATATCTATGAACTGAAACACGTCAATTTGCACATTGGCTTCTTCAGAATGTAATAGAAAAGGACAAGCAGCTAGAGAACAGCTAAGTTGCAGAGAAGGATATATATCATTATATGGCTTTCAAGCTAACATACTTTGGTCGCTTAGCAGCTAGATAAGTCAGAGAAGAAGCAGACAATGAAATCTTTTGTATTTCTATTAATATTTTCGATTGTTAAGAACAGAATATTGGAGCAATGCTTCAACTATGAACTTCGGCTTAAGGCCAAACAGCATGCACTGACATGAAATATCAATATAATTTTGTAAGAGTTAATAGTGTGCTTTTTCTCCAACTTATCTGTTGGCCAAGGCAGCAGTTCTACTGAAATATTAAATAGCTATTACTTATATATTATTATTATTATTTTATTACTTAAGTCTCTTTTGCCATCTTCCATTACAATTCGCGCATCATATTTCCTAAAAGGGTATTTAAATATTTGTTAATCCCTGACAAACAGTTCTTTTTTTTTGTTGACTTTTTTGGCGCTCTTTTGTTTTTGAGTAATGGCCGAAAACAATGAATCATAAGCAGACAACACACAGTATATAATTAAGCATACTTGTGTGTGTCTGTGTGTTTGTGTGTGTGTGTGTGTGTGTGTGTGTGTGCTTAGCTACACCCAGTTAAGTGCAGCAGACAAACAAGAGAAACACAAAACACAGCCTCAGCTATTCGAACATACGAGTCGTATGAGTTGCATGTGGCAGAACGCCCACATTGCGCATACGCCAGGCTGTGCGCTCGTTCGCGGCGCTGCAGTTGGAGCAGACGTTGCTGCACATATGCTGCACTTGGCTTCGCCTAGTTGGTCGACTGGCTGCAGCCTGTTGTGGCTTTTTCTGTTGACTTTTTGTTCGATTTGGCGCTCCTCTGCCCGCCGCTGGCTGGGGCTGGCTGATAAATGTGTCGGATTACGCAATGAACGCACATGACGGACGAGCAGGTAACAGGTAACAGGTAACAATAATGAGCAAACACACAACCAGCCCAAAACCAGCAAATAGAGAGGCTGGCAAGTTCAACACAAACATACTGTGTGAGAGGGAGAGAGCGAGAGCGAGAAGATACCATCAAATATTGATATTTATGTTGAGGATTTTTTTTTTTGTGCTGGCCATCGAGTAGCCAAACGACACCTACAAATACCTGAAGAACTGCATTTCGTAACAACGCGAAGCTTCCCAACAGACACAATAAAAAGAAACCTCAAAAATGCGCATTCATTGCCGCGGGCTGCGAGGGGATTAGGAAGTTGGTCTAAGCACTCGGAGATTTTTAACGCGCATACATTAAAACAAACCAAAAAAATATAAAAAAAAAAAAAAACAAAATAATCAAAATGCACTAAACTTTTTGTTTAGTTGGCTCTTGGCGCTCCACCAACCTGTTTATGTAAGCCCCAATGTGAGTGGGTAACACAATTCAAATCGTAATCAAAGAAAAAAGAGCCCACAGTTTGGCTCATGAATAAACATGCATAAATTTATAATTTTAATTTAAAAAAAAAAATATATATGTATATATTTTTCCATACACTGTAGCCAATCTGGCAATAGAGAGTTTAATAGCTGGCCATAAAGGTATGTAACGCGCAGCAGATAAGCTTTAATCTTTTATCTAATCGTGATTAGCATAAAGACATGAAACATTTTGTAGCTAACTTCATTTCTCTCTGATCTGGGAAAGTGTTTTCTATGTGGGAGACTATAAATTAATATTTGACTCGCATTCAAAATCGATAATTATCGATACCTGAACAGCATTCAAAATTTACTTATATGACAGTATGCTTTGCCTGACTTAATGACATCTTTTGAAAGTGAAACATATAACTTGACAAGCTCACTTTGAAGCACTTCTTCTTTTTGGCAAGACACTTAGTTATAATTCTTTTATATAATAAATATACTCTAGATTACAAGCCTTAAGCTATTGATGTGCTCATATAAATCCAATCATAAGCTTAGGTTTATTCTAAGAATTAATTTCTCTTAATAGAAATCATTCTACAAACATTTACAGCAGCTCTTAGCTTCGTACAGGGTATCTTCTAGTCACGCATTGCCCGCTTCAAGCACTCATAATTGTATGCATTCTCTGGGTTTTTACTTTAGTTGAGTGATAATGCGGGCCTTGGCAACTAGGCCTAACTGGCTAAGCCAAGCCGAAGCTGAAGCTGTAGCTGGCCAGCAAACACTCGAGCAGCCAGCAAAGACAATTGACATTTGACGCCCACACACGCTGAGCTAAAGCTAACGAATAATTGTTAAAATAAAAAAAGAAATAAAAAGAAATACTCGACAGAAATAACATTTAACGATGCTACATATATATCTATATATATATATTTATGTGAGTGCCATGGACAATGCCTGACTTGCAACAGACCGTCGCATGGAAAGGAAGGCTATTTGCAGCATGCCGAAGCCATTGAGGCAAACAATTTGCTTGGACTTAATAAGAGCGCACAAAAATAAACAAGAAAAACTAAATTCGAGTTCAGCTTTAAACAAGATCAACAAAGCAGAAGTCATGGATATAAGAGTTGTTAATGGCAATATCAAAAGATATATGGAGCGATGGACTTGAGGGATAAACAACTTGACTTTCATGATTATATGTAGAAAGGTTTGAAGATGTCTTTTAATTTAGATAAGCAGAAAGATAAATTTTGAAAGAAAGAGAGAGAGTGAGAAAAAGACCGAAAGAGATATAATAAATAGATAGTATAGATGGTTGGTAGTTCAACAAACTTAAGTCAAATACCTCTGACAATATTTTCAGTCTGTCTACAGATAAACAAACAGATTCTGATACAGTCAGTTAGATCTACAGATAGATAACAGACAAGAGATATTCATATATTGAACACATTTGAATTTGAAGCATATATCAGTAGAAAACTTAGATAAATAAACCAAGAAATAGCTAAAGACCTAATGGTTTAACAGCAGAGCCCAGCTATGAGCACTATATGACGACGTTTTCTGTCTATCAACTACAAGGAAAGATTAGCCAATGCAAGTTGATGTTGCTGTTGTTGCTATTGTTGTTGTTGTTGCTGTTGCTGTTGCTGTTACCTCTTCAGCTGGCCAATTGTTTAGTGTATTTTTTTTCTTCAGATCGCTGTTTTATGTCTGGCAGCCAACTGGGACTGTTGGCCAAGCTGCGTTGCGGTTGTTGTTGCTGTTGCTGTTGGTGGCTGTTGCTGTTGCTGTTGCTGCTGGCAGTTGGTCAATAATTGGCATAGATTTATTTCGGCTCGTTTTGGCCAATTTTCCCAAATGCGAGCGCATAATTTTTGTGTTGTGTGCCAAAGGGGCGCAGCTGATCTATTGTCTATGTGGCGTATGTGCAATATAGGAAAACTTACCCACATCTCCGGCGCTCAAAATTTCTGCTGAATTGCCTGGCATTTGGCTTTCGCTGCCAGCAATTGTTGCCGCCGCTGCTGCCGCTGCTGCTGCTGTTGCTGTTACATTGTCTTGTTGCACGTCTGCCCCTTGCTGCTGTCTAATTGCACCATTAGTTGCACTCGTTTGCGTTTCGCTAGCTGTTGTCGCTGTTGTTGCTGCCTCTACTTGCAACAGCAATGACAATGCCACTAGCAGCAGCAGCAGCAGCATGTACGATCCGCGACGCCAAAATGATTCATTGCTTCGATGAATTTCCATCAACGACATCGTTAGCGAAGCATATACCAAAAAAAAAATAAATTATATCTATATATATATATATTTATATATGTTGCACGTTGCACGTTGCACGCTGCACTGTTGCCTGTTGCTCCGTTTTATGTTTGGATTTGCTTTTGCGTTTTCTTTTGCTTTTGCTGATTTTCTATCTAGTTTCTATTGTTCGTTTGCACACTTTTCCACAATTGTTTGCCGAAGCTGCGTTGCAATGTGTGCGTCTTGCGGTTGCTGTGGCAGTTGCAGTTGCAGTAACTGCTGCCTCTTCCTTCTGCTGCTGCTGCTGCTGCTGCTGCCGCTGCTGTTGCGTGCAATAATTCAAGTCTTGCTGGCGACTTATCTGTGCTGCTGCCTTGGGAAATCGTACGCCTTGCTGCTGCTGATGTTGCTGCAAAGAGTCGGAAATATAAAGAAAACAAAATTTCAAATTAGTGAAATTCAAGAGACTTGTAATACTCTACTTAACTAGCCGCTAGATGAAAGCGTGCCATGCTAATCATGTTGCCAGACTTGCCCACACACATAGTAAGTACATAGTGGTCGGAGATTTCAACAGAATTTATATGAGTGGGCATTCGAGCTTATAAAGTAGCCCAATTTTAAGGAATTGAATTGCAACTAATCCATACTTACACTACATATTATACTAGATTTGAGAAGATGTGGAATTACGATAAGTGCAGCTATTTGTAGTGCTACAAACACTTGCTATGTGTACAACTACTGCTATTACTACTACTAATACTATTTCCTATTCTTCCTCTACTATTTCATATTCTCCAATTACTACCATACAACTTTAATAGGAGTAATAGGAGAATATGAAAAAGTAAAAGAAGAACAGGAAATAGTATTAGTAGCAGTAATAACTGCCTAACATAATCTACTACTATATAATCTACTTCTACTACTAATTCACATTCGGACATAACTATCTATTCAACTTGCACTGTTGCTCTTCCATACTCTACCACTACTATTTCATATTCTACTAGTAATACTTTACATTCTACTACTATTCTTCCATATTCTACGACTTCTGTTACTACTCTTTCATAATCTACTACTAAAAATTCATATTCATCAACTACAATTTCATATTCTAGTAATACTACTAATATTACTTTTACTGCTATTACTTTTCCCCAGTAAGCTGCTATTTTAACATATTTTACTACTACTGATTTAGATTATTCTACAGCTATTTCGTATTCTAGTAACTACTACCAAGACAACTTCTACAGCTACTACCATTACCAAATTGTATTACTACACTTAATATGATTATTAATTTTGCTACTAGTATTGCTTCTACTACTTATTTTGCTTTTAGCATTACTTCCCCCATTTCTCTTGATACTAGTATTATTTCTCCTACTAGTTTTGCCAATACTTCTACTACTTTCAAATTACTTCTACTACTATTCTTGTATTACTTTCACTACTACTTTAAGTACTAGTTTTGCTATTACTAAACCTTTTTCTGCTACTAATCCTACTACCATTTCTACTACTTTTGCTGTTGGCATTACTTCTACTACTTCTACGAACTACTCTTTTGCTACTATTATTACTTCAGCTTATAGTACTGCTTTGCCTACAAATCCAACTAATTTAGTCTACTTCCCCTACTAGTATTACTAATTCTAACCTTAACTGTACCACCCACAGAAATAGATCTTACTATATCCATTATTCTTTGTTTTAATATACTTATGTCTGCTTATAAAACCGAAACCGCAAATACTAAAATTAGCTAATTTGAAATTGAAGACACAAAACGAAACCAAGTCAATGTCCATACTAGGCTAAAGACTATAGTTTATAGCTTTAGACATCATTTCCCAACTGTGTTAAGCAACATCTGTAAAGTCTGTAAAGTCAGATATGTTCACCTATCTATATGTATTTAAAGTATATATGCTATTCAGCCCGGTTGCAGTTAACGCACAGACCGTCTCAATGCTGTGTCAGTTGCCTTGTCTGCGAGCGATACGCAGCGACCCATTGGCCATCGGAGCGTGGCATATGAACACATCATTATAAGTCACATTAAGTAAGAGTGATAACTGAGGTCGGCTCAATAAAACATAAAAAAAATGTATATATATATAAAAATACAACAACGACAAAATGGAAAATAACAAACAGAAAAACACGCATACGCCCAGTTGTACATGGCGCCTGACAGTTGCTTTGGCATTAAATAGGCATAAGCAACTATATGCATATGCGTATGTATATATATATAAATATATATATATATATATATACATATAAACAAATCGTTTGGTTTATGGCAATGTATGTCATTGCCTGTCGAGAAATCAATTAAAAGGCAACAGCAGCAAATTGTTTGGCTTGCGCAAAATTACGTTGGCAATTTCACTTTGGTTTTTTCTTTTTTTTTTTTTTTTCTTATTATTTTTCGGTTCATAAAATGCAGCTCGCTGGGTGCCACGCCCCATTTTGCGTAATGCGTAGTGCCAAAATATAAATATCCATATACATATTTATATAGTTTGATGTCAATCTATTTCAATTGTCATGCAGATGCGCAGCAGCACCAAAAGCAAAAGAAGCCAAAGCCAACGCTCATTAGCATTAGCATTGGCTACCACGAATTATGCGGCATTTCTATCTTTGGCCACGACGCTTACATTAATCAAAAGCCTTTCACAAGCATAGCCCAGAGTTCAATGTACGCCCAGAATAATGCCTACTCCAAAGTAGCTGCCGAATGATTAATCGTAGTTTAGAAATAGCAGAGCCCAAGCAGGATGCTTGAAGAAAAAGATACAGATTTGCATGACAGATGAACCAAAGCGCGCACACTTCCAGCATCTCCCTAATTATAAAAGCTAGCATATCATATTTTCGCTGCGTATATGAAGTGTATTATTAAATTTCAAATTAATTTTTTTGTTTTTGCTCATTAAAAATAAAAAAAGAAGAAGAAGCAGATGTATATAGCATATATATATATATATTTATATATATATATAGGTATATATGAATTCGCAGTTTAATTATAAGAAAGCCAACGCAATTTTTTTACATGCTTAGCGCTTATTCGTAATTTGGTTTTTTAGCATACCCTGTAATCATTGAGAAGAACTTTGATATGGGCTATATGAGAGGCAGCAGAGGGTATATAAAGATCTATCTAGATTTAATGATGAGCTAGCAGGCGAGCTTTTAATGTAGTATATAAGAACCAAAAGAAGGCTCTTAAAGCTCTTTCTATATATTTAAATGAAGTAAATGAAGATTCATTAAAAAACTCTATAAAAAACTGTCTACTACATTCTATATTCTGCATTATATATATATATATATATATCATTTTATATATTTTTCCACAGAAATAACTTTTATATACAGGGCATCTCTTGGTCAATCAAACGTATCTGGCATCTTGTTACTTAGATTTTTTTTCCTTTATTTTTTGCTGATTCTTAATTTGTTTATAACATCAGCGTTCTATACTTAAAAACATGCGCGCAATAAGTTTACAACGAACACGGACCCGAAATGCGAAGCTCCGCGTTCTGGCTTAGACAAATTAAATTTGTTTTTGGCTGGCTTTTTGAGCTGTTGGGCAATGGCAGCGGCAGCGGCAGCGGCAGCGGCTGCGGCTGCGGCTGCCTTTGAATGGCAGCTGGGAAAACATGGCAGATCGAAGCTCAATCAACGTCAAGAGCGAACAGAACAAATCTGAAGTGCCCGACAATTGGATGACTTTGAATTTGAAGTAATTTGATTGTTTGCCTGATTAAGTGTGGACTGGGAAAGAATCAGTTGAGAGGCAGCAGCAGCGCAAACTTATGACAAAGTCAAAGCACAAACGCCCACGTCGCGCTCCAAAGGTATTTCACATCATAACATTTTTTTCACTACGTTTTTTTCTTTCTATTTTTTTGTTTATCTGCTTAAAGAGGCATTTTTATCAGAAATCAGCTTTGCTCTGGAACAATGGGCCGCAGCTGATTAAACATGCGAGATCGTGAAAGAGAAACGAACACTGAAATGTTTATTTAATATCAATACAATTTGATCAGCCAAAAATAATAGAAATAATAGCGATATCTAAGCAAATGGCAAATGTAAACAAGCTGTTGTAATCCTCTGGGAATAAATAAATAAAAAAGAGAAAGAAAAAAACTGAGCAGCACCTTGAAGCTAAGTCTGTCGACCATAAATTTGTCAGCTGCAACTGTTATCGATCAGTTAAGCTAGAAATTAATCTGAGCTATAAGCAATATAAATAACGAACAAACAAGACAACGGAGACCATTAAAAAAAAACCAACTGTAATTAATCCATTTATAAGCTAAATAAGCTAGCTAAGCTTTCAAAACTTGTATCGATCAAATTTCTCAAAAAAAAAAACCCTACTTTAGTCGCATCTTTCAGTTAATTGTAGAAAGGCCGACAGCTACTAGTCATATAATTGATTAATTATATATAGTATAGTATAGTTGGCACATCTAATGGCGCCGACAAAGCTTGGCTGCTGCTTCCTCGATGCCGACTTATTACAAAATATAGTTATTAAGCTCATAAGCACATGCGCAATTAGAAGAATATGCTAATACTTATATATCTGTATATATCTATATGTATATAGTATATCTAGTATATGGCATAACACGAATCACAATTTGTCAGCCATGAAGGTGAAGCGCAGTGGCAAAGGTTGTTTTTTTTTTTTTTTTGAGTTTAGTTTCGATTGTTTTTAATTTCAAGCCACGCATGGCATATTCGACATCAGATGTCGTCAACTTCCTTTTCGTACGTAATAAAATAATTATGAAGAACAAATATTAAGTTTGCGACACACAGACACACAACTTAATAATACAAATAATGCATAATTTCAGCTCAGAGAGCGAGCGAAAGAGGGGGCTTCACTGTATTTCAAGTATCCGCTGCTGCTGCTGCTGCTGCTGCTGTTGATCGTGCAATCAAATCGACCCTGAACCGAGCCGCAGCGCACGTAAGAATGTTCCATGTTCCATTGTTATGCTTGCCCCCATGGAGAGCTATAATTTGTATCGGATATTTACACGTATCATTCTAATGAAATTCACACTCACACACACACACACATGAATCACAGTTGACAAGCACTTTAACATGCTGTGGCAAACAAATTCATTTGCTTATGAGAGAATTCTCTCGTACTAAGCTAACAAATTGTTGTTAAGCCTTAAAGCAAAGCAAACATGGAGTTTAACATGCTGTTAAACTGAATAGCAATTGCTTTACGTATATTGTTGTCAAAGTTGATGCCAAAATTTGATACATAACTTAATTTACTTCCATATTGCTTGTATTTCTAACAAAAATTGTCATCACTGCTCTTGTCAAAGTTAATAGCATATTTAACGTAAGCTTTATGGGCACATATATTATTGTTAAAGTTCAGCTTAGACTTGACAAGCAGTTTAGCATGTTGTTTACAATAATCTTTATAAGTTAATGCTTGCCAAAGCAAATGTTAAAGTGAGTGTCAAAGCGGATGTCAAACTTAACTCATGCTTAAACATCATTTCCACTGAATATAAACTATTCAGCTAATAGAGAGTGAATATGAAGGCAATCTTAATGGTAACATGTACTTTAACATGCTGTCAAATTGAATTTCGCTTGACCTCATTCTGTAAGTCGATCTGCTTGTCCAAATATGTCACGAATTGATTCTCCGCCAGTTTCTAGTTACAGTAAGCGCGCATTACAGCATGTTGCTTAACACACAGCCAGCTGCCAATGTGCTTGTTAGCTAATCTGTCTGTCAAACAAGTTGTTATCACATTGTTGAACATAAGTTCACATTTTCCTTTGTTGACAACAATGTCGCACGTTACGTGGTACACAACGACGTAATGTACATTTCCTTATGAGTCAACTAGACTTTGCGTAAGATAAAATCTAACTAGAACTAAGTAAATATACTAAAATAAATTAAAATCAGTTTGCAGCTATTTTAATTAGGTTTTTAATAGAGCTGATGTTTTCAAAGAGCTCTGATTATTATCGTCTGTGCAAATATTCATATAAATTCTTCTATATATAGATATGACTTGGGAGCCATTGCTAAAAGCAACTGCTTGTTTAGGGCGCGGCACGTGCAGCTTGAACTAATTAAGCAAATGGCACTGGCAGTCACAAACAATACTTTAAACTGTTTATAAACATTTCACAGCAGCACACAGCAGCGACTGACTCATGCAATGGAGTCTAGAAATTCCACAGAAATCGAAATGAAACCCCACGCAAAGACTCTGGCACAGTCACAGCTGGAATGCCTCACAGATTAGACAACTGTATTATCGACTGAGCATTTAGCATGGGCCTGATATAGATAAAGAGAACAAAAAATACAGAAATGCAACAAACACAGCAATTGAGACAAGTTGTTCAGCAGAGCGGTATGAAGAGTTTAAGGTCTAATAACAACATCAAGGTGACACACCTAGTACAGGGTAGTTCCTAGTCAGGCACTTCCCACCTTACTCACTCATAAGCAACTGTTTTTCGGTAACTTTTCGAGCCACCCTCGCATCAGTTTTTATAAATCTGTTATAATACAGCATTTGCACTTTATCACTTTGCCATTTGGCCATTATCGCTGTTAGCCCAGTTAGTTAGTCGCATCCCGTTTCAATTGCTTTGCATTTGACTTAATGACTCGCTGGCACGTTAACTCTCTCGTGTGTTTTCCCCCCGCAGGCCTTCCAACAAATTGCAGTCGCTTAATTTGCAATGGTTTTTCATTTCATTTCAGCCGTTGCACAAGTCCGGCTTGTGAAAAAGTGTGGAAAGTTCAGTTTGCTTTGCCGTTATTGTTACATACACACAAATAAAAAGTCAGTGAAAGATGCCGAGAAATTGTTTAGCTTTTGGATCAAATGCCAGTTCGAGGAAGAGACTGCAAAAATGACTTCAGCTATATTTAACTGTTAACTGATGCAAACACAGTTGCAACTAGCAGTCATTAGCATAGATTAGACTTATAAATAGTGCAGCTAAAATAACGATGCTCCAAAGTCAAGGCTGCACAACTGTATTGAACCCGGAACTCCATAAAAGCAAATCTTAAAGCTGAAGCCTAATCAAGGCACAACTCGGTGCAAATTATTTCTTAGTTCAAAAAAATTGTTTCGTTTCTTTAATTCAAGAGCCACTTTTGAAATTGTATAAAAATATTTCAATGAACATCATAATTATGCATAATTAGTAATTTAGCGAAGTTTGCCAAGACGAGAAATAGTATTTGGGAGAATATTAAAGCTTATGAAACATCAAATTAGGAATGAAGGGAATAACCAAATGTTTGTTTATAATAAAACTAATGTATCAATTAGTTGAAATGATTATTGAACGCATCTAGAATCTGAATGCATAATCTTATTCATAATTATTCCTAATTAATAGTCTGTGTTCTCAGTACCAAGATTTGTCTTTAGTTTAAGAGATCTTTTGAGTTTAACCATTCAAACAGGCAAACAGACAAACGGACTTTAGACATCTGCAGATGAGCAGCCAGACTTCAAACGGCTATTGAATCAGAGTTTATATAGATTCTGGCACACTTCCTTCTGTCTGTAACAAACACTTTAACAAAACTGTTATATCCTGCCCTATTTATTTAAGATTTTCCAACTCAATTGAACCTGGGTATAAAGAGGTAAAAAAAGACAGAAGAACTTTTGAGTAAGAATGAGCTATAAAACATGTATACAGAGTTAATCTGCTTTAACTAACCCGAATTGTTAACAAAGTTTGACTTTAATCTAAGTCTAGCGCATATTTGGCTTATGAAAATACGTAAAGATTTAAATATTTTCAGCAGAAAGGGCGCACATGAGAAAGTTAAACTTACATCAAAAAACTTAAATAAATACATATTTATATATATATATATATGTTTGTATACAATGAACCTTAACTCAGCAGACAGTTTAATTTACTTTAAATTATAACCCATATAGCCGTCAACAATTTCCTTTCGACTAAACAAGTCTGCAAAGGTATTTTCGTATAGCTCCAGCATTTACTCTCTATGTCCCTGAAATGGAGCATTTAAGCGCAACTTAAGCTGGCAACTGTATCACAGCGCAGTTGCAGTTGCTGTTGCAGTTGCTGTTGCTGTTGCTGTTGCATAATGGCAACACGCAGATGCACAGACGCGCAACTAAATGCAACTTAATGCTCCATTGACTGACAACAACAGCCAACAACAACATAGTCAACAAACAACAACAATATACAACAAGCCACAATTAAGCATCATTGAGATCTGGTGTCCGGTTGCCTTTGCATTGACTGATCCGTTTTATTGCAGTTAACAATTTTTACTGTTAACAGCTAATAGTTAACCAATTGCTGATTTCTGAGCTCTCTCTCTCTCTCTCTCTATCTGTCTCTCTCTCTCTCTGTCTGTTGGTCGTATTGAATTGCCACCGTTTTTATGGTTATGGCCAAACAACTTTTCAATTTTGTTCACAACGGTTCACACAGTTTCCATTACTTGTTTCTTGTTTACATCTTTTATCATATAAATTCATAATTTGATGCCCGTCTACACAGTGAAAAGCGGGAGTATTGGTTTTTGTGAAACTGAAAGAGCTGCAGCTATGAAATTTATTATAAATACAACAGCGCATGCGTGTCGACTGACGTATTAGGATTTCAGAAGTTATCAATTCTCTTGAATTTATGGCGCTATTGTAGCTAAAGACTTCAAAGCATTGATATATCTACCTGTGTATATCGCGACCCATAAAAAATATCAGATTTATAGCTACGCCCTGTGCAGGCCTTGCAAATTGTAAAGCAACTTGATCATCTAGAGTTAGAATAATGAAATTTGACTAGTCTATAAGCCGCCTCTATGAATAAATCAAAGATCAGGAACGTGACAAGTCAGAACATAGTGTTAGTTCAGTTTGCTGAGTATATCAATTGATTTACTTTTAAAAACCTGTACGGGTATTATGCAGTCAGTAGGATGCATTCTGACTTATCTCTGTTTACATGTTCAACAAGTTGCTAACATTTAAACATCAGTTTTGTAGGCGTGGCAGCTGCTGAAAACCAATAAGAGTGAACCCTAACCTTTGGCCAGCGCTTAAGCAAATGCTCCAGTTTAGGCCAAACAACAACAGAAAAAGCAACAACATCTGTTAACAACAAATAGCAGCCAGCGCTGGCAATTGGCAAATTAGAATGGCCCAGAAGTGGCTGCAACTGGTCCGTGCAGATCGCGACGGAGGTCAGCCGGAAAACACATGAAAAATGCAGCCGCAAAACGCCATTTAAAAGAAATACAAAAA
Organism: Drosophila anceps; assembly: GCA_035045945.1. Classification (NCBI taxonomy): domain Eukaryota; kingdom Metazoa; phylum Arthropoda; class Insecta; order Diptera; family Drosophilidae; genus Drosophila; species Drosophila anceps. Next base: position 6,064,519 of record JAWNON010000186.1, on the reverse strand, counting down.
AAAAAAAAAAAAAAAATGTTGACAGTCATATAAAAACAACAACGACAGCAACAATAATCATAAAGAAACAACAATAACAATATGACAACAACAAGAAGGCAAAACCTGTTCGAGCAACAAGTGCAACTTAGTTTAGTCGTCCAGCTTGCAGCTCGGACTCCATGGGCCACGCAAAACGCAATCAGTTTAAACAGTGGTTCGAGTCCCACATGGCTGAACGTAATTAACATTTTAACAGTTTTTTTTTTTTTTTTTGTAGGTTAAAGAGCAGCCCATTAGAGCGGACGATTATCTAAATTAAACAATGTTTTATTCTAGTATGCGATTTGAACCAAGAACCAGCATGAACTCAGTGGAATTGTCAAGTGTACGTCAAGTCTGCACATTTTTTTAGCATGGAATATTTATAATCTAAAGTAATTAGTGCTGAAGGTTCATAAAGGTTAACAAGGTTCAATTTACAAACAAACAAAAAAACTATAAGATATTTTAAAGAGTCAAAAATTTACAGGCGAAAACCTATAATGATAATAATTACGATATTAGTAATCACATTCTAGGGATTCGAGCCTCTGAGTTTTTTTTTTCAGTGCTTAGTTGAAGTATGATGCTCTCAGTCACAGATCATAGTTCTATAGCTATATTCCATAAAATTATATAAAAATTTTGTCTTAACAGATATGGAACAATTAGCATATATCTGCATAGGAAGCTTAACATCTATCGACCAATATTTATTATACGATTCGAGAACTTAGCCTTATTATCAATAAGCTAGCTAAATTTATCATTAGCTGAGAGCACTTGTCTAATAAACTACGTTTATCTATTACATTTTACGTATATATACAAACTAGAAAAATATAAATATATATATATATATATATATATATATATGTATTCTCTACTCTCTACTTGTAACATATTCAACTCATCTCATATGATGGAATTCGAGCCGTTGGCTTAACAAATTGCCTTGACAACTTGATTAAGTCTGAGTTTAGCAAAATAGTATAGTATATACGAATATTCTATATACATTATACTAATAATAATTTTCTAGTTAGAATTTATAAATACATTTGTCTTGAGGAATTCCAAGCTGTCTGTTATGAAGGCAACCTATCTGAACTGTTTAATATTAAATATTACATATTTAGCTACATATTTAGGTATATATAGTTATATTCAGGTAAATAGTAGCGCCACGATACACAAAACTTTAACCAAAGTTTTTGTTTAGTTTTGTCAAGTTAGTATAGGCTACAAGTATTTATAATCTTTATAGTATATAAGATATACACAAATATGATCAGACTCAAAGCTCTATGTTAACAGCTTAACTGATAACTACGGGAATTTGTCTAATATATTTTTCTGATATATTAAACTACGTTTTTAAAAGCATAATTATATATATTTCTTCAACTTTCTAGCTTCATCTTTTCTTTTTCTTTAACATATATATACATATATATTTATATATCAAAATCCACTCTAAGCATTGCCAATTTCCTAGTTACTTGGAAACAATTATAATTTATATATCTGCATATAAAAATCTGTACATATTTATCTCTCCTTAGACTTCTCTTACATTCTTTTACATTTTCCAAAAATTAATCAAAATTATCTATATAATTCTGAAAATTTCTAGTGCATGCATTTCGCACCACAGTGCAACTGTCTGCGTTTTTACAGTTGGTTTTTCTCGAAACCTTTTTCTGTGGGCACTCTGTGCCATTCGTGTTGTTGTTGTTGTTGTTGTTGTTGCTGTTGCTGTTGTTTTTCCTATTCGAGTGCTTGGCTCATTGATGACTGTTTGCATTTTGCACTCCCGTTTTAAAGTTCAAAGGTGCTCCGTCTCTGATTTTTTTCCACACTTTTTTGTTTTTTTTTTTTTTGGGCTTTCTGCTTGGCGTGAGAACCAAAAGGCAAAAAGCAAAAAAAAAAAACCCCAAAACTAAGCCGCACAGTTTGTTGCGGTTAGCGAGATACAGATACATACGTGTGTCGAGCTAGAGTTGCAGAGACAGGTACAGCTACTCGATATATGCATATAGATACATATATATATACATATATGGCTGTCAGTTAGATAATGGATTTACGATCCATAAAAATTGATTGTTAACTTACTTTAGCGGCCATTTGTGAGTGCGCAAAAGGTGTTCAAAACAGAGCCGCAGCCGAAGTGCAGCCGCATTTCGGGACTCGAATCGCCAGCCAGCTGTGCAGTTCAGTTAGATTAGAACTTCTTTATAATCTCTTCTTTTTTTTCTTGTTATTTATTTGTTTGTTTGTTTTTTGCTTTGCTTTGAATACTACGCCGAGCTTTCGAGTTAGTCCAAGCGGAAGAGGGATGGCAATAGTGGATAGTACGACGATACTACGAAACACGACGTGAGCGAAGACTTAATGAAAGAAAACTGAACTTTAACAAAAAATTTGCATGTTAGCCATATATAAATATATATATATATATAACTCGATTTTTATATAATATTTATTTAATATATATATTTTTATAATTTTTTTGAAAAATATTTTTAACTTCGTATCACTTTTCACTTGATTTGATTTGAATCTCGTTTCGTTTCGTTTCATGTATTTATTTATTTATGCATTTGACCCGCTTTAAAGCTTTGCCCGAAAAGTAACAAAAAAAAAAACAAACTCGCAGCAATAACAACAGCTGTTTGTTGTTGTTGTTGTCGTTGTTTGCGCTGTATCTCGTCAACGTTGTTCTTGTTGCTGTTGCTGTTGCTGTTGCTGTTGTTGAATTCTATTCAACTCCTTAGCTGTTTTGCATTTGTTTTCTTATTGCACTTGCTTATTTTGTTGTCGCTTTTCAAACACCAACACATAAACACGCACACATACATATGCACACACATACACACACGCACACTCGCACACACTCACTGGCGCAGCTCTTGGCTAAAATATTTTCATGAATTTTGTGAAATTTTTCAGTTGCGCGCGCGCGTTTAGCACCCACGAATTGTTATTGCTGTACTCTTCACTCCTCACTCTTCACACTACCTACTTTGCGCGCTCTCTCTCTCTCTCTCTCTGTCTGTCTGTCTTTCTATCGGCCGCTACCGTTCGCTCTCGTTGCGCTAGCGTCTGGTTAGGTGGGAGGGGTGAGCGTTGAAAAACTAAGCAGCGCGCGTTCCACGTTTTCCCAACTGTTGGCCACAAGCTGCGCGTGTCGACTGAGCGCCGAAGCAGATGTGCCCTCTGTGCTGCGCTTTGCGCTGAGCTTTTGAGCGAAGCTTTAAAACTTTCGCATAGCTATGCTCACTTGCGATTGGCCTGTAGAGCTTACTGTTCCAGTCAAACAGCGCCATCTAGCGAGTTTGTTTTCCTACGAAAGCTTTCGATCATTTCGGTTGCAAACTAAATAAATGTAGCTGATTCGCTGGCAATGTCTAACGCACCTGTTGCTGCTTATCAAATTTTAATTAACTTGTGAATTAAAACTGGCGCAGATATCATTAAGAAAATTATATTAACTCCAAAAAAACGGTCTCGTTTTTAGATAAATTTTTATAATACAATTTTATAGTAGTCATCTTTTTCCTACTTCTTGCTTTGCTTCTTCCTGCAGTTACTACTGTTTCCTTCTATTGAAGGGTAGCGCATAGTTAGCTTATTTTCTTCATCTTCTACTTCTTCTGCTCACTTCCTTTTCATTCTTGTTTCTGCTACGATTTCCATGCATAGGACGACTCCTGCTCTTCCTACTTCCTACTTCTTCCACTCTTCCTTCTTCTGCTTTCATCTGCTTTCTTCTGCAACACAGGAAGCCTTTTGAAAGAAGCACGTATTAACCTCGTTTTCATCTTCCTGCTACTTTGCCCATTTCTCACTTCCTTCTGCTATAACTCTGCCTGCCGCTCTTGTTTCAGCCACTACTGATCTTTTCTTTTCATCAGAAGAGATCCTCCTGCTCTTCTTCACTCTTTTACTGTTTCTACTAGCTCTTCTGCTTACTTTCTTTAAGAGTAAAGCACGCCTTCTGCTCTTCCTCCTCTTTACACATATGCTAATGCACATCTCTTGCTTATTCTTCTCATGCCACTCCTATTACTATTTTTACATCTTCTCAGTTTTTCTTCTACTTTTCTCCTCCGTCACCTTCTCTGCCCTCTATCCACTGCCCGTCCGAGTCTTTCTACTCTGAGCGTTTACATCAAAGACAGATAATCTTACTTAAATCAATGAGAATCGCATAGTACAGGCATACCATTCTCTTCCATTCTTGCATTCTTTTCAGTTGAGCGTTATATAAACTTTATACTTTTGCCATAGATGAAGATAAATTCATGCAAATGTATATAGAAGTACATATCAATCTACATTTATATATATATATATATATATATATATATATATATATATATATATATATATATACATGATTTCTTTATATAAGAATTCAATTTGTATAGAAAACCTATCAAATAAAGTGGATACAATAAAACCTAAGCAGTTGCCTAGAAGACTTCAGATAGCCTCATAGACCTACAACATTAATTATGGTTTACCAATTCTGTAAGCCGCTAATCTGATTAAGGCCTTATAAACTACGCTCTTCCTCCAAGCGCATAGATAGCCCTAAATACATTGCTATTGATGCATATCCGACTCATTAACGCACATGCCGAAAGAAATGCGGAATTTTTGGGCGTGGGTTTGTGTGGGCACAAATGATTTATGCAAGGGTCTCTCAGCGGACACCATAAAAAAGTAAAAGAGTTAAAGTGAGGTGCGTGCCGCCTAATGTCGAATCGTAATGGGAATTGAGTTCGGCTCGTTATGAAAGAGAGCAAGAGAGAGATAGAGAGAGAGAGAGAGAGTGGGAGAGAGAGAGGCAAGGGCAGAGCTAGAGCGCTGTCCGGCAGTTAATACTCCTCGACTTTTGTTGATCTTGAGAGGGAATACAAACGGTTGATTTATCTCTCGGCCAGCTGCTCGTCGGCTGCTGTTGCTGCTGCTGCTGCTGCTGCCGCTGTCGCTGTCGACGCCACAGCGACTTACTGACCAAGTTTATAAAACTTTGGGCCAAAATGCAAGCGTCGCACAGTTGCTTCGACAACGTTGCACGCGCAACCGTCGCGTAACCCTTCAAGGCAGATACAATAGCTTTATATATACATATATATATATATATATATATATATATATATACGAAACGAAATTTTGTCGTGCGGTCGTTGTTGAGCGTTGAAACAGCAAAAAAAAAAAACGGGTTGCAGGGCCCAGGGCCAGGCATTGCGCTTTATCAGCCGAACGAGAAAAAAAAAAAAAACAAAAAAAATAATAAACATCATCAACGAAAACGAAAGTCTGAAGCAGCTGAAATCAAGTAAACCAAAAGAGATAAAAGACACACGGATCTTGAGATCTCGAGCTCAATAAACGGTTTAACTGTAACGCCTGATGCGTACTTGAAGGCAAAGTGAAAATTGGTCGCATGCCAAAGTGAAAAAGAAATAAAAATAAATCAAGAAAAAACCCTCCCAAAGAAAAAAAAAACCCATCGAATTTCTGATTATACACAGCTTCATATATATCTCGTAAAAAAGAAGAGTAAATGCTCTTAAGTGTTCTGTGCTTCAATGTAAACAAGTGTCCAGAAAAAAGCTGTTAATTGAAAGTTTTTTTGATGCGAATCGACAAACTGCGCTCAACTACGCACGCGCTCTCTCTCGCACTCTCTTACTCTTCCGCACCGATCTGCACAAGTCAATATTATATAAGACCCCCCTCTGCGCTTCTCATTACCACACACACACACACACACACACAGTGAGCGACGCCATCTGCCCAGAAGCAAACCAAACAAAAACGCGCTGAAGAAAGCGAAATATGCAAAACGCGTTAACTATGCAAATTTCGTTTTTTCTTCTTCATTTCATTTCATTCCATTTCATTTTTTTTTTTAACGTGACAGTTTTTGAATGCGTTCAAGAGTCTTGCGGCTCGGTTCGGCTTGCAGCGCACGACCTTAGTCAATGCCAGCTGCCAATTTTCCCTGCCAGCAAAATTATTCTCGGTCAACCGACAACAGCAACGACAACGACAACGACAACAATAACAACAACAACAACAAGTTCGAGTCGGCTACCGCTCTCTTGCTGTAATAAGCTATTAAATGAAATTATTACGTGTCTCCTCCGGCTCGAGCACCAAAATGAAATCGAAAGCCCAGCAGGGCGGACCTGAAACCAGCTCAAATCTGAGCTTCAGTTTGAGTCCAAGTTTGAGTCACGTTTGAATTGGTCAGTTGAGCTCAAAACTTGTCGGGAGACGTCTTTATGCTAGTTGTTGTCGAGTCGCTGCTGTTGTTGTTGTTGCCTGCTTTTATTGTTGTCAATTGAACCTTAGTCGTTGCGTTGGCTACGAAATTGGGTTGAGTTTGATTTTTGTTGTTATACCCAGCAGTCATTGAAAATGGGGCAGGCCATAGGGTATGCTATCGTCTAACTAATAGAATGTTAGATCTTTGAGCTATAGCAGCAGAGGGATATAGACACTCATGTACATATCAAAACAAAGGATACTTATTTTATAAAATGTATAAATAAAAATAAAAAAATAAAGAAACAAATGGTTCATAAAAAAAATAATTAAAATGAACAAAAAGTTTACACTTATTTCTAAAAAAAAATTTAAATAAAATAAAAAATTTAACACTTAATGAAACTAGATTTTAAAATTAAAAAAATATATATATCTAAAAGTCTAGATAATTAAAAGAAAATAAAAATTTTAATAAAATGTTCAAAAATATATAAAAAAAAATTTCAAAATATATAATTAATAATAAAAATATGAATAAAAAAATTCTATACTTCTTTAATGATGTCTACAATAAATTAAAAATATTATAAATAATTTTGAAAAGCATTTAAAAATATTAAAAATACTTTGAAGAACATAAGGAGTTTGCAAAAAATAATTTTTAAAATTATTTTTACCAAAATTCTTAAGAAATTTACTCTATATCTAAAGCAAACCCAACTATAGGGCATTTTTTGGCCCATCAGCTGCTAGCCAAACAAACCTAATTGCTTTTTTATTTTGTTTTTGCTTGAGTTTTTTTTTTTGTTTATCTTTGCGTTGCGTTCCGAAAACAAAACTTTTACTACGTTTGAGTGATGCGTTTGTGAAAGAGTCAATAAATAAATAAATAATAAAATAGATTTATATAAATGTGCATATAAATGTGTGTGAAAGAGTCAATAATAATAAATAATATATATATATATATATATATATATATATATATATATATATATATATATATATGTGTGTGTGTGTGTGTGTGTGTGTGTGTTTGTAAGCCAAAATAAATGTATGATTAACTCGACTCAGCGTTAAGTGTTGCATAACAACAAAAGAGAAGAGCCAAAGGCGATGGCACGAAAGGCAGCGGGGCTCAGGCGGCGTATGCGCAATATTCTAATTAGAGAGCATGCGAGAGAGGCGGCGTGGGCGTGGCAGGCAGTCAAAAGAAATTAGCTAAAAATACATATAAATATATATTTTTGTATTTTTTGTTTACTTGCAGTTAAAGAAAACGAGGAAAAGCATAACAACAAACACAAATTGGTGTCGACTCAATTAGCACAGTTCACAAAGTTAATTGAAATATACATATATATATATGTATATAGCTGTTACCAATAGCTAGTTGGCTAGTTGGCTGACCTTCAGGCTAGCCCAAAAAGCCAAGCGCAAGCGGGTTAAGCTAACAAGCAATCATTGTGATAGCTGCGAGACACACAACATAATCACAACAACAAATAAAGCAAGGTAACAAACAGTTAGACAACATGGAGCTGATGGAGCTCATGGCGCGCACCTTGTGGCTGTTGTCTTTAATGGGCGTGGCCAAGGGCGCCATCAACCAGAGCAACACAGCGGCGCAGCTCCACTGGCAGCAACAGCAGCAGCAACAGCAACAGCAACAGCAATTGAAGTTTTCAATCGATTTTCAATCAATCGTCGATGATTTGCATGAACCGCATCTGACACGCACCTCGGTCATCTTTGGCCTGACCAAAGTTGTCAACGGCAGCCAGGTGAATGCGAAGTGCGAGGCGCATTTGAGGCAGGTGCAACGCGGCATACTCAACAAACAGCCATGGGCTATGAAAGGTGAGTGATTGAGTGATTGATGGAGTGATTGATTGACTGAGAAGAGACTAGAGAAGAGTAGAGATGGTTTGATTGAAATGGATAAGTTGGCTTTGTTATAAAGCTGTTTGAGTTCATTGATTGATTGGCTTAGAGACTGACTGAGTGATTGACTGATTGACTGACTGACTGATTGATTGATGCTTAGCTTAAACTAAAAGAGTGGCAAAGAGTGGCGAGCTGCATCATGAAAGCGTAGACTGGATTCGTTGCAAAAGTGTGTCAGCTGATTGATTGAGTGATTGACTGGCTAAATGATTGATTGACTGACTGATTGACTTATGATAGCATCTCAAGCTGAAAATTTTCAATATGACTGGTTGATTGATCGATTAACTGACTGAGTGATTGGCCCATGACAAGTGTTTAAGCTGAAAAGCTTCAATATGAAATAGTAATGAGCCTTGTTAACAAACTACTTAAGTTGACTGATTGAGTGGTAAACGCACTGACTGATTGATTGACTGACTGATTGACTTGTGATGATGGAGCTAGATTGATGAATCATGAAATCGTAAACTACTTTCGATTGATTGATTGATAGGCAGACTATTTCAGAGCCTGAAAATGTTGATCATGACATAGTGAAGTGGCTAGTTATCAAGAATTGATTGATTGATTCACTAATTGATTGATAGAATGACAGTCATAGATTGAATATGATTGAGCTGCATATATAGTCATCAAAACCGTTAACTGGACAAATTTTGAACTGTTTTTGATTGTTGATTGACGGATTAGCTAACAGATAGAAGATCAAGGGTGAGTCATTAACTAATGCCAGACAGACTGGCTGATAGCTGTCTATCAGTATGACTGCTTGACTAATTCGAATAGCCGCTAGCTGAGACTTTCAAGAACCTTTGGCTTGTTCAAGGCTAGCGTGTACCCTTCTGTACACAAGTCTCCAAACACGCTTACTTGCGTCTAAATTATGCTAAATTATTGTAAAAGTAATGCTTTTAAGCATCCGCATCGGGAATGTAAACACTCGGGAACAGGTGACTTGCTGTCAATTAGCATCAGAAAACAAAACCTCTTGGCAAATATACAACCACTCGATAAGTTGATTTAAATAAATGGAGAACCCAAATGACTCACAAATACTAGACAAAGTAATACAGTGTTAACAAGGGTGTTGGGCCGGCTTTCAGTCGTGATTAGCCTTTAGTGAAGTGTGAATAGAAAATGTTGAAGAATGTGCATGGAATCTAATAAATTTAAGATTTAATTACTAAAAGTTAAGAGAAACTCTGGATTGAGAGTAATGAAAGATAGTAGAGAGGTAGTAGGTCATGAATATCTACTGTGCTAGGCAATGGATCTCTACTGACATGAATAGGTATTTCGGGATTTGCAGCGGGATTTGATCGAATAAATGTTCACTAAACGATTAGAATTTGCTGCTTAGCTTGATGATTCAAGAACTCGATTGTCAGCTAAAGCTATTCAGAGGAATCCATATTGTAATTCACGATATGAACCTAAGCTTTGCATCAAAGCTCAAAAGCCAAGCATGAGAAAGATGATACAATCAAAAAATAAGTCTTGGATTCGAACCAAAACACATAGTAAATGTCGTCTGAATGAAACTATCAGTAGTAATAAGAACAATCCAACTAAAGTCTTGAAGATTCCATGTAAGCTTAGGCTTAAGGCTAGTTCTAACTTTGACTTAACTGTCAAGTGCCGACTAAATGAGCCAAGTTCTAGCTTATAGCCGTCTATAGAAAGGGTAAGGGAAAGCCACTAAAAGTTTTATGAATTTGATCTGTGAACTGAACAATTTAGCTACAAATGCGAAGGGCTAGAACCTTGGGAAATCATATTAAATTTGAACCATGGACTGAGCTATGAAACATCAGCTAAGTAAGCCAAGTTAACTAGAGAACTAAAAGTTAATTATGAATCTGAACTATGAATTAGCCAAGTTCTGAGTTTCGACTCTATAAACAAGGAAATTTCAACTGAAATCCCTCCAAATTGCTTCTCTTCACAGTGCTCGACGCCTCCGGCACAAAGCCTTCGGGTTTTGTTTATGGCCAAAACTATTGGCTGGGCAGCCGTGAGGCATGCAAGGGTGTTCAGCGGCCCGTGGGCATTACGTTATCCAAGAATTTCGAACGTGTGATGCACCAAGGACTGATCACACAGCAGGCGCCCTTTGACATGGACTATCGCGTTGTCTATTTGCGACACAATTCCCCGTGGCAAGTGGAGATTAAGCTGATGTCCGAGCAGATCATACACATTGGCCTATGCCTGCCCAGCGCGTGCTCCTCGAACGAAGTGAAGCGTCTGGCGGGGGAGTATGTGGGACGTGGCCTATTTGCGGAGAACGACATCTACGATATACGGCCGGAGGTGCTGTACATGAAGGATCTGCAGTTGAGTGAGGCTTTCTATCAGCGGACAAGCTTTCGTCTCTTGGTCTCCTGTGTCCTGGTCACAGCTGCTCTGATGCTCTGTGCCCAGCAGCTGTTGGCTGTAAAGAAGTTGCCCAGCTCTGGCGAGGATCTGGGCCTGGCTCCGGCTGAATCTGAGCTCTGGCGTGCTCTGCACTCCTTGCTGCGCTTGCAGAAGCTGCGACAGCTCGTCAGCTGTTACGACGTGCCCGGCAACTGGAGCAAGATATTTGCCGTGCGCGAGTCCAATGCACAGCAGATACCCATTATGAATGGCTTGCGCTCCGTGTGTGCGATATGGATCATGATCTTCCATGTGGTGTGGTTCATGTACTTCACGGTTCACAACAAAACTGTGCTCATCTCCTATGCAGAGCAGGCATTCTTTCAATATGTCTCCTCGGCTCCGCTGCTGGTGGATGTCTTCTTTACCATCAGGTAGTATCCTAACTAGTTATCATAGCTCTAATCGTTGCTAATCCCTTTTCAACTCTTTGCAGTGGCTTTCTGCAGACCTACAACTTTCTGCGCAACTCGGCGCAGCTGGAGGCAGTGCGTCAGAATGGCTGGCAGCAAAATCTCAAACTCTTTGGCAAGCTGCTCTTCCACAGATACTTGCGTTTGGGTCCACTCTACTTGGTGGTCATGGCCTTGGTGGATCTCGTTTATGCCTATATTGGCGACACCTCCGTCTATCACATCAACGAACGCTTCGATGAGATGTGCTCCAGCCATTGGTGGCGCAATCTGCTCTTCATTCAGAATCTCTTCGATCATCGCGACATGTGCGCCAATTGGAGCTGGTCGCTGGCCTGCGAGATGCAGTTCTTTATATTGGCCAATGTATTGCTCTTTCTGTATGCCAAGTAAGTTTGCGATAAGCTCAATTCATTGATTGATTGATTGATTGACTGAGAGACTAATTGATCAAGCAGAGTTGGTGTATATAAATAAAGTCTAGTTTACAAATTAAGATGTAGAAAAAAGATTTTAAATGACTGACTGATTGATTGATTGACTGACTGATTGATTGATTGACAGATTGATGGATGAATGATGAAGCATTCCATTGGCCAACATTCTACTATTTTTATGACTAGCATACTTTAGGAATTAAACTTTAAGAATTAGATGATTGACTGACTGATTGATTGATGGTTTGATGCATTAATGATGAAGCTTTTCATGGGCCATCATGGTGATATTTTAATATGGCTTGTAAGGCTTAAGAACTAGTTTAGAGCAGTAGATGATTGACTGCTGATTGATTGCTTTATTGACTGATTGATATGATTGATTGATGAATTAATGATAAAGCTCTTTACTGGCTATCAGTCTGATGTTTTAGGATGACTTGCCAGCTTTAGGAATTTGTTTTTAAGCCTTTATAACAGTAGATGATTGAATGATTGAATGATTGACTGACTGAGCAATTGTTTATCCCTAATATTTCATAGAAAAGTTTTCAAAAAAAAGTTTATATTTATGTAAAACAAGTTTCAGTTGAGTGACTGATTGATTGAATGATTGATTGATTGCTTGATTGTCCGATTGATGGTCAACTTACAGCTCTAAATGCAAGATCTTATGCCTATAAGAAAAGCTAATATCTTCGTAAATCATTTGCTAATTGAATGATTGATTGCTAGAGTAATTGATTGATTGGCGGTCTGATTGACTGACTGATTCATGATCAATATACAGCTCAAGTTGAAAAGAAACTTATAGAGCAATTGAATATCATTTTTAGAAGTTTTAGGGCATATGGAAAGTGCCTGATTGATTGACTGCGCGACTGATTGACTGACAAACACTGGAATGCCAGAGCCCCAAAAGCCAGAAAGTTGATTGTTTGACCAATTTTTAGAGTTTGTGATTTAAGTGAAGAGCAAGTAGAGAAATCTTTAGATGGAATAGAAAGTTATAGAACTCGACTTGGGTAATTGATGTACTTCAATCAAAAAATAACCGAGTTTTACCTGGTATTCGTAACACTTTCATCCATATCATCATAATCTGTATCCTATCCTTTTTCTCTTTTTTTCTCTTTGCAGGCATCCGAAGCTGACCAAGGCCCTGGTAGCAATGACGCTCGTGTCCACCATAGCCTGGTCGTATGGCATTGGCTTGCGCATCAAGTTTCAATTGTCTTTCGATGCTGCCTTCGCCACGGGCACCGAGATCTATACATCTCCCTTTGTACGGGTGCTGCCTTACATTCTGGGCGCCATGACGGCCTGGTCGCTGCTGGAGCTGCGTCCGCAGCTGTTGCTGAGCGAACTGCGCGAACGCTGCTCGTGGCATCTGGCGCTGTTGGTCTTCTTCGCCTGCATCTACTCCACGATTCGTCGGGATCTGGGCCCCCTGATGGCCATATCGCTGTTCGTGCTGGGTCGCCTCTTCTTCTCGCTAAGCGTTTGCTGGATGATAGCGGGCAGCGCTCAAGGCAAGGGCGTCTGGTGGTCTCGCCTGCTGGAAGCCAAATGCTTTCAGCATCTCAGTCGTCTGTCCTATGCGATCTACTTGCTCAATCCGCTAGTGATTGCCTTCTTCTACAGCTTAACAAGTGCCAGCACCCATGCAGATCCCCTGATGCTGGTGAGTAGCATGAAAAGGAAATTGTTTTTTTTTTTTATTTAAATATATTTTAAATTTTTTATTTTGCAGTGCGTTGTTACCTGTGGCTTTGCTGTCATCGTCTATTTGGCCTCCATAGTATTTTCGCTGGCCTTCGAGTTGCCGTATAGCAATTTGTCCAGCATTTTACTGAGGCGAAGCCAAAAATGCCTGAAAGATGCCTAATGTTAATATTATTTTTATTTTTAATATTATTATATATGTATATGTATATATATATATATATATATAGAACGCCTACATATTTCAATTGTGATCGCTTCCATGTACAACTCATCCTAATCAATAATTTAGTGTACGTTTTAGTCGTAATACATCTGTAAATAACTTTTTAAATAATAAATTTACTGTATGCAATTCAAATTCAAATTCAAATATTGGCGCGCATTGCCAGCTGTCTAGTATATTTAGGTATATTTGTAGTACATGGGTATATTTGGTAGTATATTTGGTATTTTGCAAAGTTCCAGTAACGCAATAACTGATTAAATATCAAAGACATAAAATAATATTAATTTAATGCCATATTGATATTTTTTTCATAAATTTAAATACTGTTTGTGCTCTCCCAATTCAAATTTGTTTATTCAAACATATAAAGCACACTTTTTGTCATTTTTTAGGAAAATTCACCAAGCAGAGAACTTAACATTCAGAATTTGGCATTTTTAACAGAAACACGTAACGTTAACAGAGGGCAGTCATGTTAAGCAGACATATTTTGCTCAGCTACTGACAGAGGGCGACTGATTGTTGAGTGAAATATCAATTATATTCAATGAGTTAAACATTTAATTCAATAATATAAATTATAACAAAATAAACTTCATTTCAACAGGTATGCAAGCATTATTATTAAAATTCAAATTGAACGGCCTGCCTATCGATATATCGATAGCTCACTAACAGACCCAAAAATATTGGAAAGCGCGTGCGTATCGGCTTATTCTCTCTCTATCGCTCTCAGCTCAGCCTCTCTCGCGTCTTCCGTTTTGCGTTAAACTGTTTAAATTTCGTAAAGTGTATGTGTGTGCGTGTGTGTGCAGAGGTAGCGCCCAAGTCAGTGGTACGCCGGCTGCTCCTGGAGAAGGTAATGCGCGTGCCGAGCGCGTATGAAAAAAACTTACAAAATCCAAGCGCGTGCGCCACAAAACAACAAAAAAAAAAAGAAACAAAAAACGCTTTGCTGTGTGCAATAATATTGTGAAAAATTCGCGCGATGCATTTGTTCAATTGCAATTAGCGTAAATTAAAAGAGAACGTGTAAACAAATATGCCAACTAAATACAGTACAGTGACAGAGTAATTGAAAGCGTCAAAAGGAAATGTGAAAAAATTTCCACTGGGCGAGCCGAAGCGACGCTCAGCATCAGCATCAAACGAAGCATCCTTGTGAGTGTCCCTCAGTGTGTGTGTGTGTGTGTGTGTGTGTGCATGTGTGTGTGTATGCGTGTCTTTGTGTGTGTGTGAGTTTGTGCTTCACCCTCACAGCAGCCACAGTCAATATGAATATGAAATATTTATAGATGTATGTCAAAAATCCAATTGGAATGTTTATCAAAGTGCAATGTGCGGAAAGAATAATTATAAATATAATTAATTATAATTGCATTTAACAATAATTATTTATAATTATAATTGAGTTATTTTACGTTGTCAAAAACAAAGTGATTAAATCAATTCAAAATGCAACCGCAATAACAAACAACGGCAAAAGTGCATTTGCCAGCTGATACCCTGCAATACACTGGCGAAACGAGCGGGTTTTTTGAGTTTGTCATTTATTTTGTAAGCAATGCAAAAGAGAGCTATACAAATATAGCAAAAATAATGTAAAATGTGCGTTTTACTATGGTTAATTAATTAGTTAATAATGTATTGTGTGTTTTACGTGATCTGACATAGTTTGTTATAAGCACGCCCACAAAGCAAAGAGTTGATATAAATTATTAGAAATAATAATATGTGCACAGTTATACAAACAAATTTCACAATACAAACTGTCAACAGGGTATTCGCCTGGCGACTACCCTTCTATCTTTTTATTGTGTTTCAATTCCTTACTTATCCACAACGCCTACAAAGCCCTTTCCAATATTCCATCCTTGTGTCGATGTGCATGTGTGTGTGTGTGCGTGTGTGTGTGAGCGCAACCGTTTACTTAGTGTGCAAATAAAAGAGCCAAAGCAATGACAGCCGGAGCGCTGCTAACGGTGAAAAAAGCTCCATTATGTGCTGCATATAAATTATATATTTAATTAGGCGTGAATATGATGTTCGCATTCATGATTCCAGATATATAAATGCATATATATATATATATACATGTCTGTAAATATATTCAGCTTGTACTTTTCTATGTTTGTGAACTTCTCTGCCACCTGCCAGCGCCGACGCCGACGCCGCCCGGCGTAGGTGTCGTCGCTGCTTATCAGCGACGCAAGCATCATTGAGCAATTGTTGTGCCCACTCTTACGCACACTCTCCCGCCTGTGTCTGTCTCTCTTACACTTCTTCGCTGTCTTTCGAGTGCGAAAAACGAAAAAGAAGACGAGCTAAAAATAAGCTAAACCGAAGTGCATTGCCGATTAAATACACTCTAGAAGTAAAACAGCAAAAAAAAAAAACTAGACGAAAGAAGAAGCCAAATGCAAATAAAATACTGTAAAATTTGCCAACTGGAATGGAGCAAAAGTGGTGTCAGCGCTGGGCATCTTTGCATATTGCGCTCTCGTTTTGGCTGGCGCAATTTCCGCTTGCTTTGCTTTACTCAATTGGTTTTATGTGTGAAATTTTATTGGCGACGACTGCTTGCTCCTCTGCTGCGACTGAAGTTTTGGCAGCGCTTTGCATGTTCGTCGCGGCGCGCCTTGTGCTGCTGACCTTGAACGAGTTCAGCTGCACAGGCGCTGGCAGCGACGCTTCGCTATTGCTGTTGTTGCTGCCGAAGCCTTGACCTTGCGGATTTACTTAGCACAGACACACACACACACACATGCAAGCACGCCTGGCTAATGTGCTGTATATGTACATATATGTATGTATTTACTTGGCAAATAAATATACACATGTATTTGTTATTAATATTTTCAGTAGCGCAACTGCTGCTGACGCTTTCTCTCATCACGTGCTCATATGCTGTGTGCCATCAGCTTCCGTATAAAGCTTCCGTTAGCGCGCGCTCACTCCTTTTACCTCTCGCTCACTCTCTTTAATTTTTGGGCACAGTTGTTACTTCGCTGAAGTTGGGCGCGCTAATTGCCTTCACTCAGTCGCCCTGTCTCGCTCACTCTCTCTCTCTCTGTTTCTCGCTTGCTTCTGTTCGGTTTTGCAAGCAGTGTTGGTGTCATTTAAATACAGACGTATGTGTGTACATGTGTGTGTGTGTGTGTGCGCTTTATTTTTGCAACTGTTTAATTTGTTTATTTGCTTTGAGGCTGCTAAGAACACATATCAAAGCAGAATTGTACGCTGATATCTGTGTGCGTACATTGAACTCTAAGCACACTGTCATTAGCTGCTTGTGACGTCACAAGCAGTCGCACAATTGTTTTCTTTACTTTCTCTATTCTTACGCGATCTTATTGGCTTTTCTGCTTTTATTATCTTCGCCATGATTCATTTCATTTTAAGCATTTCTTTTGTTTGTTTTTTTTTTTTTTGTTATTGGCTGCTAAGCAGTAGAAGCAATGAGTCGCACCCTTTCTCCCTCTCTCTCTATCTGTCTGATTGCAATTATTGGACTTAAATCAATTTGTTTTAACACCCATAAAAACCCATTTAAAGTGCACTTAATGTATCTTAAAGGTAATATTATTTAACAACTACTAGTTGACAAAGTCAGATAGTAAGCGAACGTCTAGTTGCCCAGTTTTGTGCTACGCTGTAAAAAAAAAGCTTTAACTATAAAATGAACGTAATCTCATAGGCGCCACCACTAAGTTCCGTTAGTTGTTATCTAAACCTATTGTCATAGCCTATCATATCATATGAACATAGTATATTTTATATTGTCGAATGCGAATTAGTCTGTATTGCAGGGTACCTACTACTTGACTCTCCATGTTTTTATCATTCTGTGAGGGGTTGCCCTCATTAAAATCACTAGTACACAACTTTTATGAACTAGCTAATGCACTTCGAGCATTTCAAGCATTCCATTTTATGGCTTGTTTAATCTACAACAGCTTAAGCAAATATGTATACAAATAATGCCAGGCGCTAGCCAATGCCCATATAATATACATACATATACATACATAGATATTCTGTGTTTACAAATGGCCTATCATTTCCCAATAATCGTAATGGCTTTCTAATTCTAATTCACATGGACTGCATAGAGTATATATAAGAATTTACTCTTTAAAATTGGGTTGGGAAAGGTTATGTAGGGGTAGAACTGATATGTTATAGTAGAGAAAAGGGTATATGAGGGTAAAAGTGATCTGTTATTGTAGAGAAAAGGGTATATAGGGGTAAAAGTGTTATGTTATAGAGGCACATATCAATCTTAGCTCTATATACACATACATACATACATACATACATATGTATATATGTACATAGCTGAGTTCATAAAAATAGTAGTGCGACTGAAATGTAAAATAGCAAACATTTTTGTGATAAGCAAAATATTTTTATTTATATTTTGATAGTATTATAATAAATATTACTATTAAGAAACTTTTATGAGCACAGCTGTATGTAGATAAGGTCGCATATATACATATATATACATATATATCATGCTAGTCTACTAGGACGTTCTACTTATGCTTATAAGAGTTTTGGTACTAAAGACACTATGTGCATTTCTTGCTGCTCCTATGAAGCACATTAAAGTTGGTATATAAGCTCACCTGTTAAAATACAGGGTATCTAGCCGACTAATGCAGGCAAATTATGCTTATACTAGCAAGAGATATTAGATGTATCTTAAAAATGTGCTAAACAACATGAAATACAGTTTATACGACTTTTGCTTGTGCGTCAACTTGCTGAATTTTAATACAGGGTATCTTCTCGTGTCTCGTGCATGACACTTGCTTATAAACTGCAACAACTGAAGACATGTAAGAATGCTCAACTGAACCGTTAAGTGCCATCAGCAGCTGCACAACTATAAAACTTATACGCAGGGTATCTGCTCGCCTACTAATGCTAACTAGCTTTTATATTCATTAGTTCTTCAATGGCCTGTAAGGCCAAGCAAGAATTTAAGCGTAACGCTATACAAAAACTTGTGTACAGGGTAACTGCTAGCCTACTAAAGCCTAAAAACTGTCATATTTCGTATGTGGTATTTTGCCTAATAAAGCCGAGCAAACATGTATCTACAGGGTATCTGCTAGTCTACAAATGGCTAACAATCTTCCATTTTTATTAGTTTTTATTTGCCCAATAAAGTCAAGCGAGAATTTTATGTGAACTGGAAAGCGGATAAAAATAGTTTGTTTATGCAAAGTTTCCCAAACAAATTGCAATGGGAATATGACTTCATTTAATGCTGATATACCATTATAATATGCATTTTCTTATCTAACGTTTTTCACTGGAATTAATCTTCAGGCGAAATATAATGCGCGGCTGCAACAGGAATCTACATATCGCCAACAACTTCTTGCGCTTTGTGATTTAAAAGCGAGTTGTTGACTCAACAATTTCCCTCGCTCTCTCTCCCTCCCTCCCTCTCTCTCTCTCTCTCTCTCTCTCTCTCTCTCTTAGTCTCTATAAGTGTAATTATAAACTGGGAATTCCAGACTTTTTTGGAATTCTCTTTGTCTGCCTTTATGAATCTACACCACGCCAAAAATAAAAAAAATGAAAATGAAACAAGAGCTTTGCCACGCCATCAATTTGAGCCAGCGCCTCTTATTGAGCGTGCGTGCCTGCCATTCGTTTGGGCCAGGCCGGCGGGCAGGCAGGCAGGCAGGCAGGCAGGCTGGTAAAGTGACGCTAATGGGTGGTTGGGGCAGAGCTGGGTGTAGCGGCGGCCGCTAAAACTGGTCATTGGCCCATTTTCTTGTGAGCCGCGACAGCCGTGAAAATGTAAACAAAATGCGCGTAATTAAAATTTCATACGCGTTGAAAAAGGACAAGGAAATATTAAGCATAAATAATTAAGAAGCTCAACTTGGGTGTGCCCATTTGCATGCTATATACACATAGACACATATATAATGTATATAAATATATATATATACATATATACAACATACATAGATGTTTGTATATATGTCTAGACTTATATATGTATGTTATATTTTCTGTTAGCTGTTGACACTTTTTAATTGGCAATTTGTGCCAACGTTTGCCCCGTCAATCAAGCTGAAAGCATTTGTCTTTGCTGACTGAGCTCCTTTTTGCCACTCGCTTGCTGTCTCGCTCACTCTTGATGTCGCTATCTCCGCTTCCTTATCTGCAACTATCTTGTGCGCCCATTGAACATAGTTTCAAGTGGTTTGCAAGATGGTTTTGCAGTTGATGAATGCTGCTGACAGCTGAAGGAAGGCTGCTGTTACCATGCCCTAACAGCAACATATATAAATATATATATATATATATATATATATATATATATATATATGTCTGTATATGTAGATATGTATATGTATGTATATACAGTTGTATTCATAAAAATAGTAGTGCTGCGCTGTTCATGAAAATAGTAGTGTACCACTGTTCATAAAAATAGTAGTGCCACACTACTATTTTTATGAATACTACTCAATATACATATATATTTATTCATATGTATATAAGTACATACATAGATACATATACACTCTTCATTCAGGTCTTATCAGGCATTTGTCATTTTAATGCTTTTACCTATCAAACTGCACTTTAAAATCAATTAGAACTACGGTTTGATAAGAAAACTGTTAAAACGATAAAAAAAAAGAATTTTTATATTATTAAACTAAAACAAATCAATGTCTAGAGGGTATCTGTTAGTCAAGCAAGCTTAAAAACAAAACAAATTTTTTTCATGTCCAAAATTGCTAGCTACAGGATGTCTGCCAGTCTAGCATACTGAACTCTAGTCTCTTAGTAGCAATTTCTGCTTCTTCTTCCTCTTTTTCTGCTGCTGCTGCTGCTGCTGCTGCTGCTGCTGCTTCGTCTTTTCTCTTGTGCCTTATCTGCATCCTCTTGTGCCATGCGATAGGGGCATGTGGCAGGAAGCTGTAAGCTGCCACATAAATGAACGCAGCTCTATGACGTACAGTTAATTACGCATGCATGTGTGCGTGTGTGTGTTCGTGTGTTGGTGTGTGTGCGTGTGTGTGTGTGTCAGATTGTCAGATTGTTTCCTCCGTCTTTAACAAATTTGCGGGCTATGCAACTTATTGCGCCCACACAACTGCAGATGTAGCTACAGATACAACGAGCAAAAGATGCAGATACAGATACAGCTACAGCCTACAGCTAGAGCTATAGCTATAGATACAGATGCAAATGCGAGCAGTTGACACATCCGGCTGACTGTCTGGCTGCCTGGCATTATTATTTTGCATTTGTTGTTTTGTGTGGCAAAGCGTTTAAAACAAAAAAAAAAAAAAAAAAAAAACACTGTCGCACCACCAACAACACGCGACACAACAAACCGCAAATGGAGAACGGCGGGGGTAACAAAAGTGTTGTTGCATGTTGCATGTTGTAATTGCGGCTTGTTAACAAGAAGAAAACTGAGAAGTTTATAGCAAAAGAAATGAACTAAGAGTAGCTCTTATGACACGCCGCCGTTGCTTGAAGTTGTGGTGCAACTCCCTAAATGCGTTTGGGCGGAAATATGTGTCTTTGAGATGAAGGTGGAAGGATGAAGGCGCTAGATTAATTGCAGTGGATCAAATAAAGCCTAGAGTAGTTCGCATCTGTTTATTAATAATAAACTTTTCTTGGTATACGATACAGCACAGTCTGCCCATGCTGAGCTCATATAGTTTTGATTACTTAATCAGTAAACTCAACTAAACCAAAAGTTCTCATTCAACTTTATCGAAGAACTTTTCAACAGATTCGAAGAACTTTTATTAGAATAATACTCGATAACCCCTTATCAGTTGAGGGCAAATCAAAAATTAAGATTTGCTTCGACTTATAACTTGAAAATAATTAGGTAATCGTTGCTGCAAGCTTCAAAACAGTCAGTGCTTGCCTATGTCGACTTGGCCACAAAATTCAGTTGAACTGAAAATTTAAGCTGAACACATATACATATACAATTGAGAAACATAAACCCATTTCGCCAAAATAACAGTCAAAAATCAAACAAATATTCACTTAGAAACAACATAGAAAACAACATGTCCGCGGGTTCATCGAACATTGATCCCATTGAATTGGATGATCGCAGTGCGAATGAGGAGCTTGGCAACGAGACGCGTCGCAGAGCCGTACGACCACAACATGGACCCGAAGCCGTGCGTCCCCACATACATGTGGTGCGTCGCCAAGCTCAGGATATATATGGACGGCGTCGTTTGACTGCGCGACAGCGTTCGACTGGCCAGCAAACGGACTCGGCTGCACGGCCTGCTGAGGTGTTTGTGCAGGGCGGAGATGTTACTGTCCTGCTGCGATTGCAGTCACGCAATCCCGGTCAACGGGAGTCGGAGCTGGGCACCACAATACGGCTGCGCATCGATTTACCGGAGTCTCCATCATCCCAGATAATGGCGGATGCTCTGAACAGTTCGAATATGACCATTGGTCGAAATGCATCGTCAGCAGCTCAGTTTCAGAGTCAGTCTAGACCTCGGCCCAACCGTCGGCCGCAGCTGGGGCGACTGCGCGTGCAAGTGCCAGTGCGTGTGCCAGCGCCAGTGCCAGTGCCAGTGCGTGTGCCAGCGCCAGTGCCAGTGCCAGTGCGTGTGCCAGCGCCAGTGCGTGTGCCAGCGCCAGTGCCAGTGCCAATGCCACAGTCTCGGAGTCAGCCGGAGTCTCAGTGTCAGCTGCAGCCACAACCTCAGTCGGAGCCACAACTTCTGGCAGATCCACAATCTCAGACTCAGCTGGAGTCCCAGCCTCAGCTAGAGCCACTAATTCAGCCAGAGCAACAGCCTCAGCTAGATCCTCAATCGCAGCTGGAGCCTCTGCCTCAGCTGGAGCCACAATTGCTGGCTGAGCCACAACCTCAGTTGGACCCACAGCCTCAGCAAGAGTCTCAGCATCAATTGGACCCTAACCCTCGCCCACCTACTCCTTAATTTTAGAGCTTGTAGTGGCTGGCAAATGTACGTGACTTCAATAATGGTTCCCTTATAAAATATGATAATGCATTAAATAATAAAAATTATAGAGGTTTTATGCGGGTTTTTTTTTGGATACTTTTGAATAATAAAGGCGTTTCAAGTAGTTGCAAGAGAAAAAGCCAAGTTGGTATATAAAAGGTCATGAGATGCTGCAAATATCTAGGGAGTGTTGTGTTGAAGAAGCTTAAACATCATGAAGTTTATGCATGGATGCTGATATACATACTGACGAAGTGTGATGATGTACGGATGTATGTATGTGTTTGCATATATGTATGTATAAATGTATATAAAGATAATATATAGTTATAAAGATAATATATATGTAGGATTTGTGTTCATTTGATCCTCTTCCAATCTAATTTTCTAATTTCTTTCACATAGTTTTCCAGAATAACAATTTCTAGTCGCTTCTCTTCGTCCACTGACAGTCATAACGACCCTGTGCTTAGCCTTTCAATCAGCCATAGCCAGGACTATGCTCAGCAGCAGCTAGCTTTCTCTCTCTCTTCCTCCCTCTCTTATACACAGAGTGAGAATTAGAGAAAACAAGCCAAAAGTAGCGTTCAGTTGCGTCGTATAACATTTTCCCAACAACTCTGTCTACAAGCTGTCAGCCTCATACCACTGATACCCTACTCTAGCCAGTAGGAGACGATATGCATATATATATATATAGCTATATAGCTACTGGAAAAGTTGTAGATAAGTGCAAATATATTCCGTTCTTGCACTTGTTTTCGTTTTCACGATTTATTAGAGCTCTTCAAATGGCAATATCCAACTAAATGCCGATAAAAACATGTCTACAAAACTCTCGTCTGTTTGTGTTTGTGTTTGTGTGGCCTTTAGGCAGCTAGGTGCTAAACACATTTCCAGCCAGAATTTATAACAATTACATTGGCACACACGCACACACACACACACACACACACACACACACACACACACAGACACCGACACAGACACACCCATACAGTCATAGCACCTGAGCAGCACATCATATGAAAATGTTATTGAGAAAAATAACATGAAAATGCTCGCACATTTGTTTACCCTGCCATTCAAGCCAAGTGGCAGAGGCTGTCAGGCATTCAAAGCGTTTTTGGGCAACAGCCAAGTTATTTAGCCAACCTGCTGCCGCCAACGAGTGAAAGCCAAAAGCGCGCCAGCCAGTGAAGAGGCGGGGCTCGGCTGGTCCTACATTGTGTGTCTGCTGCAAATCAAAGCCTCAATAAACAATAGACGACGACAGAGACGACAACAACAAAGTTGGCCCCAAAAACTGCAGCGATATAATCTAACCTTCGACTTGAATGAAAGCAAAAAAAAAAAAAAAAGTAAAGAAAAACTCAAACACAGTTGCCTTTTTTTTCCAGCCAGTGCAAAAATGCAAAAACTTGCAAAAAAAAAAAAGAAAGTAAAAGAAAAAAAACAGAGTTGGAAATTCCAATGGGGCTGGCGTCTGGCGACTGGCAGGCAGCCCAAATACCCTGCACACTCCAGTCTAGTCGCGCGGGAGACTTTGAAGGCCTCTGTCTGGCCCCTTGTTGGTTGCCTCCCTTTTGCTCTCTGACTCTTATGCTCACGCTCGTCGCGTTATCATGCCAGCAGGCGTTTCTTCATCTGTGTGCACTGGAATGCGGCATGGTGATTCATCGCTACAGCGTCTTACATCAGTTTGGCAACACTTGAGTTAGCCCGACTTTAAAACGAGGCCAATCGATTGCCAATCTGCTGGCAGCGAATTGCTTCGAATTGAATATAATTAATCTAGAAATTCCACTAGAGCAACGTGACTTCATAATTAGCAAATATTGTTAACGCCCCTTACGCTGCAGACTCTCTCGCTGTCTCGCTCTCAGACCGCAAATTGCCCATCTTCACACTAGCGAAGCTCTACTGTACTACTGTACTATATATGCTGCCAGAGTATTTCGTCTTTGCAACTGCAATTTTTTAGTTGCAGTTGCCTGCACTAGCTGTCGCCTTCCCTCCCTCCCACTCCCTCTCTCTCCCTCTCCCTCTCTCTCTCTCTCTCTCTCTGCTGACGTCATCGCTTAAGTGAATTTCTATGCAGCTTGTTGTTGGGCTGCTGTTGCTACTATTGCTATTGCTGCTTGTATAGCCCGCTCTCGTGTCCTGGCCACAGGGTGGGGCGTGGCAGTTGCGTTGCGTGTCTAGGCGTCCTATGCCATGCTCCGTCGCACAGCCCGACAGCCGGGCAACCCTTAGGTAGACTATATGACTATATATGTGGCGGCTGTTACCCACCCAACGCTCAACGCATTTACATGAATGTTAAAATTTTATTGCCGTCAATGCGGCCGTCCCGCTGCCGCACTCCACCTTCAGTTTGGCTCATTTTTCGCTCCTTTAATAACCTTTGCCATGAACTTTGTAACGGTTTAAAAAAGACACACACACAAACACAATAATAACGACGACAGCAATAGCAACAGCAGCAACAGCAGCAACAGCAACTGCGGCGTCAATATAGATATTGATCTACACTTACAATGTTTGCCGTCAGGCCAATCCGAAAAGCTAATGCAATACGTGATGCAGTAAGGCTTTATTAAATAACGGCAATTAAGCAATAGTTTCTGCATTCGATACCGCTTATCTTATCGCTTATCGATCTACATTTAACTTGTCGCTGCGGCACTCCTCAAACACGACTCTCCGAAACTCTCCCATACAGATCACAGGTCTATTTATGAAGTATTATCCAATGGATTCTTCATGCTCATTAACGAGTTAACGAAGTGAGTATATTGGTTCGTCTGGCTGCCCGTCCGTCTATCCGTTTGAATGCTAGCCATTGCGCCACTACTGAAGCTAGAGACTTGAAATATGGAATATATGGCGGATCTACGCTCATATGGGACGTGGCATACCAGTTTATATCTTATAAAATGTTGGAGGGAAAAGCTTTAAGGTTCGATAGCTTGCAAATTTGAATTTACAGTTGCGTTACTCTAGCCTCTTCCTAAGGACTAGTAGGCACATCGTAAGAGCCTATGTACAATATCTTCCATAGTTTTGTAGTTGCAGCTCCAAAATGGAACAGTTAAGTTACTGCAGACTACTTCCGAACAACTTTATCAAGAGAGACTTAAGTATTTTTATACCTCAAATGAGTATTATGCAGCGGTAGCGCCCGACTACAATGTTCTTACTTGTTTTACATTCCCCTTTTAAAATCGATTCAACTTTCGTTAGGTTGGGATATAACAGAAATGTTAATTCTAAATTCCTGAATACATATATAGATAAATATATATATATATATATATATATATATATGTATTGATATTTACATAAATATAATAAATAATATAAGTATATGTTAGCTTGGAGTACAACAAAATTAAACTATCAGCATGAGATTCGTTTAGTAGGGCAGTTCTTTAAAGGTAACTAACTATAAGGTGAGCTTTCGCAAGTGCTCGCTGTGCGAGCATATAAATTCACTTTGTATATTTTTATGTATTTTAATAACCATACACACGCACACCTATAACACATCCACACACACACACACACAATTAAATCATATAAATCACATACAAATAAGAAAATATTCATGCACTTACAGCCAAGAGCATAACTTATTTTGGGCTACGCACTGAGCGTCAATATGTTAGTCATTCACTCTGTTCAGTAATGAATCAATGACTTAATGGATATATATATATATATATACATATATATGCATGCTATATATCTGTATATACACATATGTTTATGCACATTGTGTTGTGTGTGGCAAATTTCAGTGCAATTGCTTGTTTAAGAATGCAGACACCGCAAATTTCAATTACACTTAGCCGATGCGTGTGTGCGCGTGTGCGTGCGTGTGTGCCTGGAGTTGCAGTTACGTGACCGTCTGGCCAAGAGCACAGCTGCGTTTTGCCTTTTGTGGCAACACGTGAAGACGTGCTCGCCAAACTTGAAGAAAATTTTACAATTTTAAAGAGCCAGCCGGAAATTGAGGGCAAAACTAGGTCCAAATAAGCAAAGCTGAGCTCGAGCTTATATATATATATATATATATATATATATATATATATATATATATATATATATATATATATATATATATATATATATATATGTGTAAATTGTTTAAATCTACAAGATTTAGCTTTTATAACTTTGTTTTTAAAGCAACTCTCTTTTTCACACTTTAAAATAAATAAAAAAAAATTATTTACTTTATTTTTTTAAGTCAAATCATGTGAAATCAAACAAAAATTGCTATAAATAAAGCAAATATTTTTTTTTTATTTTTTTTATTATTTATTTTTTTATATTTAATCAATATTTATCCAGTAATTTCCTGAATTTTCCAGACGAGTTAAAATATATATTTAAATAAATATAAATAAATTATATAAATAAATATTAAAAAAATAATAATAATTATAAAAATAAGTTTTTGGTTTATAAAATTTGTTTATTTTAATTATTAATAATAAAACTAAGGCTTCCATAATTCAATTCAATTTGCTAAAGCTCAATTCATTGCCATATCTCGCTACAGAACTAAACTCTTTGAATGCGCCACAACTTTTAGCAACATGCCACAAACATTCCGTAGTAGTTTCAGTATGCAAATCTAATGTAAATACTTTTAACAGTTACTGATAACAGCTATCCGATATTTTTTTTTTAAATTATTCGATAATTAATTACTGCTCTCTTATCCACATCCAACTTTCGTCTGGCACGAGCCAAAATATCTAAATGTGCCTAAAATTGATGTGCTAAGCACTGCGAGTCGAGCTGATAGTGGGCGTATACCCTAGATAAACACACGCAGATTGTGTAGCTGCAATGGGCTGGGGCAGGGCAGACGTTGAAGTGCGATTGACCGCATTCGCTGTCGACCTGTGTCACTCAACGCTAGAATCCATCAGGTGTCTTTTTGGCCTGTGAATTAATTATGGCAGGTATGCGTGCACTCAAGAATACTTGAATGGCAGCGACGTCAGACGCTGACCTTACCCTATCGAAGTTAGCGCATTAATACTGATATATCTTTAAGCAATGCACCGATCACACATCAGCCATTATCAGCCATCGAAATGAATGACGGAGCAACAGGTAAAAATACGGCGTGATTAACTGTCTTATGGCCACGTTTTCGGAAGAGACAGTCAAATTCTCTTATCACTCAATTAGTTTGAGTCACTAAAGCAATTTTAATTATTGCTTTAAAATATTCTGTTTCTAGCTAGAAAACAGCTAAATCGCGCAGCACTGTGCGCAGCTATCAATAACAGGGTTTGGGTCATTAAATTGAACTTCGACTCGAACTCTTGGTTAACGGCTCGCTCAGTCACTCACTCGCTCGGACCCGCCGAGTGCGCGTCCTTTCGCCAGTTGCCAACACAGTTAGAGCAAAATTAACTTGTCTCTCATATGTGTGTGTGTGTGTGTGTGTGCGTGTGTGTGTGTGGCCTCCTGTTCTAAGCGCCCACTCTCTATTGGCTGCTTAGGTCATGGCGTGCTCAATTAAATTACTGTTTATTTTTCGCACCTGTGTGCGCGTAGTGCAGATAAATCGCTGATTGATGGCGAGGCAGAAACAAAAAAAGAAGAAATTAATATAATTACAGTATGGACTGACTAAAGTGGACATGGAATTTGGTGCTCTGCAATAATTTTGTTTTAATGTAAACCACTTAACTAAAAGTTAGTTAACAGAAATTTGTAATTCCCCAAAGGCTTAGTTCTAGAGTTAACTAGAGGTTTTTGTCTTAGTCAATCTCCACTGTAGTGTTTTAATTTTGTTTACTACTTATTTGTATTCCATTAATAATTGTTGTCAATATTTTTTTTTTTTTTCAGCCACGTCAATTGTCAATTAAATGGCAAAGCCACGCAGAAAACGCTTCCGTTCGAGGTGCAACCAGAAAGCAGTGAAAGCTCAGGTGGCGCACTATAATGGCTGCAGCAGTTAATCGTGCCACAAGCAACAACAACAGCAACACCAACAACAACAGCAGCAGCAGCAACAGCAACAGCAACAGAAGCAATAGCAACATGCCTAAACGTTATTTAGGCATACTCTTCTTCTGCTGCTTTCTGTTTATTTGGCGAACAATCACAGATGAGCCACCGCCAGCCGCAACAGCAACATCCCAGCAACAACAACAGCAGCCGCAGCAGCAATTGCAACTGCAATTGCAACTGCAACTGCAACTACAATCGAGTGCCAATGGCAGTAAACCAAACCAAATAATACACGACCCTAGTCGCACTCAGCCACTTAGTAGCAACCTTAGTAGTTATTCGAATTATTATTATTATTATAGCCCTAGCCTAGTTAGTGTAGATAATGCGGCGACGCCCGCACCATCGCCCACGGCGGCCACCTCATTCCAGCCGCCACTGGATGCCAGCCAGCTGATCGATCTGCATCAGTTTCGCTATCTGATGGCGCAGCCAGCCTGCGCATCGCACATTCTGGCTCTGATTCTGGTACATACGGCGCCGCGGAATGCCGAGAAACGTTTGCTCATACGCCAAACGTGGGGCGGATTGGCCACAACAGCAGCGGTGTCGCCACTGCGCGTCGTCTTCCTGTTGGGAGCTGTGCCGCAGTCGGAGCCACAGCTGCAGCACGCACTGGAGCAGGAGAATGCTAGATTCGGGGATATGGTGCAGGGCAACTTCCAGGATGCCTACCGCAACATGACCTACAAACATGTGATGGCGCTCAAGTGGTTCAACAGTCACTGTTCGCATGCTCAGCTGCTCATCAAGGTGGACGACGATGTCTATGTGAATACGCCGCAACTACACAAGTTGCTGCGCGAGCAGCAGCAGCAGCAGCAGCCACAGCAGCTCAACTTGAATCGAACGCTGTCGCTGCGCTCACTGCTGCAGCAACCGCACGAGCTGCTCTTCTGCAAGCCTGTGCTTAGGTCACGCGTGAAGCGCTCCTATAGAGTGAGTATATGTGAGATATTTTATAGTTATGTTGGTAGATCTAAAAGTTTCAGCAGATGCTATTGAGTGATTAGCACCATCGGAGGATCATAATTCAAACAAAGATCCTTTGCTTATCATTCTATTGATCTAAGTTTTGTGAAAAGTCTTTATAAGTCAGGCATACTATGGATCTTAGTGTCCTTTTGGCTACTTAAACGAAGCTATCTTTCCTTGCTATGATAGACTAAGTCGAGTGAATCATCATTTGATAAAGTCTGAAGATTCCTTATCCATGTGTATCAGTAGCCTTGGCTTGCACTTGGGAAAACTATTCTCTTCCACAGACTTATAGCTAGAATTGACAAGTGTTGCCCAAGAATCACTCAATTGGTATTATTTCTACGCTCATTTTACTCATTTTATATTATAACCTGAGTCAATCATACAGAATTGTTTAGCTCCATTAGGGATAGACTCCAGAACTTCCTGTCACGCATGTGAGCGGAAATGCCAAATTCGAAAAATTGATTATCTAATCAACTTAAGCTACATTTATGCTCTGTTTGCCTTATTCCCGCGCTTATTCATTACTTCTTATGCTCATTCACACAAGCAAAAACCATAAAATTTTACTCCATCCTCCCAGCAACGCCATCTAGTGCTAACTTTTAGTACTAACCAAATGCTTAACACCCAACTAATCTCTGTCTCCTTTTACATTCACAGTCCAAGTGGCGCGTCAGCTTTCGAGAATATCCCGCCCATTATTATCCGCCGTACTGTCCGGGCTTTGCGATCGTCTATTCGCCGGATGTGGTGCAGCGCCTGTACCAGGCGGCGCAGCATAGTAACTACTTCTGGGTAGATGATGTGCATATAACTGGTGTCCTGGCCCAGCGTACAAATACAACGATAACCACGCTGCAGCCATATGTGCTGTACGAGACGGACTGTGAGCGCTTGCTGAGCGGCGAGAGCGATTTGAGACAGCTGGAGTTTCTGTTCACGTGGCACAGCATCTCGCCGGGGCAGGTGACCAGCTTGTGGCAGCTGCATGTGGCACAGAACTATACAACTGTGCAGTTGGATGCGGATGTTGGCCCAGAGACGGGCCTGAGCTAGCTTTAAATATACATTGAGAATTTCTTTTGGCTGTTTTTAATTCTCTTTACATTGTATTCAGGGTTCGTCTCTCTCTCGCTCTCTCTAGATTATATATATAAATATTTAAGTTGTTAATCTAGACTCTAGTTCTAGTTTAGTTTAGTTTATTAGTTATTTAACTTAGTTAGCATTTGATAGTTGAAGATGATGATGATGATGATGAGGAGGAGGAGGAGGAGATGGAGAAGAAGTTGATAAACATTGCAAGTCAAGTGAACCACCAACCACCTGCCTACAATCATTCGTATATACCATATTTGATAGCATATATAACTGAAGCATAACGATAAGTCATATATAAAATAAAAGCCTCTCTGGGTGATAAATACAAAAACCACACACTCACACACATACAAACATTCGCATATGCACAAATCTTAAGAAATATATATATATATATATATATATATATATATATATATATATATATATATAGCAAAACAGAGCAAGAGCAAAAACAAAACAAAACAAAACAAAAAACTTTTAATCCGAATATAAATAGGAAATAATTGCAAAAACATGACAGAACAGCAAATTGTTTAGTCTGATCCAAATAAAATTGTTTAACTTATTTTGTATATTGATGATAATTATAATGATATTTATATATATGTACATATATATAACGGCGTGTGAAATCTGTTGAGCGTACTTAGTAAATCAAATGAAAATTTACCTATAATGTATTTTTTGTATTCGTCTATAGCAAAAGTAAAACTATCTAATTTGTATTATTCAATTGAATAGAACAAAACAAAAACAAAAACAAAAAACCGAAAACCGAAATACAAATGAAAAAAAAACGTGAGTTAAAAGAGGGAACATTTAAGCCAGGAACGTTAACACAAATATCAAAATGAGAACGAAAGAAAATGAGAAATGCAAAAAGAAAAACAAAATATTAAAAAATTTGTAACAAATGAAATTTATAAATGTCTAAATGAAATTAACTAAATGTTCAAGTTTGTCAGAAATTATATACATACATACACACACACATATATATATATATATATGAACATATATACATGTGTACATACAAAAGAAAACAAATGCATATAAAATAAAGAAAGAAAACTTACAAATTGTACAACGTAAACGATATAAAAAACCAGTAAAAATTTTGAATTTAATGGAAATGCAACTGAACTGCTTGACTTAGGCAGTGCAGGCACAGTGGTGTAGCAAGCAGTTCAAATATGCTCAGCTGCGCAAGTTTTCTAGTGTCATAGTATTCAGCTTTGTGGTGCGTACTTCGAGGAGGAGCATATGTGAAATAACAATTAACGAAAGAGGTTCCCTATAATCGTACAAAAAGCAGTTTAGGCTTACTACAGAGTCAGCTGCAAAGCAGTTGCAACTATAGCTTTTAGATCCCGCAGTGCTAAAAGCAGTGCAAATTCGCAGCTGTCGTTTTGCACTTGAGTCTCATAGCACTGAGCTTCCATATGGCCAACTTACGCGCCTTATTTGAAATTCAATATATATTTTCAATGCTCAAAAACCAAAAACAAATTCGAATGCAATTAAAAAGTGAATGCTAATTGCAGTGTGCAAAAAAAGGCTGACAAACAGCAAAGCTTGTGAATTATTAAGGGAGCGCGTGAAAACCGAAACAGCTGCACCCAAGGACATGCGAAAAATATCAGCTTATCTGCGTTCATGCGCCACGTTGAACAAACACAGAAACTTTGACATTGGCCACATGTATATTTATTTTAAGCACACGATTTGGAGTGCATGCGCCAAAGGTTTGCTTGGTTTCATTTTATTTTTTATTTTATTTTTTTGTTTCTGTTACTTTTTCTGTTCCCCCGATTTGACTTTGATAGGCGCCGCACGCCCACAACTGTTAGAGTGTGACGTCCTTTGGCCTTTTCACAGCGCTAATGACAATGTCTGTCTATTTGCCACAAATTGTTGCATGTTCAATGTGGTTCAGTGTGCGGTCGCTGGTCAGCGCGTGTGGACATCAGAAACGAGGACAAAGCTTGTTGAATTGCTGTTGATTGTTTGTTTGTTATTTTTTGGACTAGTTGCTGCAAAATGGGTTCGGTAAGCCAATTGAGATTTTCTTGTTGTGTTTTTGTTGCGTATTTATTTTAGCTCGGGCTTAGACAAAGCAAAGACGAGTGGCGCAGAACAACGGCATAAGCTTGAAGTGTTGTCGCCGCCTTCGTTAGCTGCAAATTATTTACAAGTGCAGGCAAGCAACACAAACTTCAGCAGCAGCCGCAGCAGCAGCAGCAGCAGCAGCAACAATTGCGTTCCACATGAAACAAACTCCATTCGGAAGCTAAATAGAAACAGTGCGTGGATGCTGTTAACGCGAAAAGCTCGCTATTGAAACTTTAAATGTGTGTCAAGTTGTGAAGTTCGAATGCCTTATACACATTCCAGTAGCAGCAGCAGCAGCAGCAGCAGCAGTCGTAGCGGCAGTAGCAGCAGCGCAGGAGTCGTTGCCCCTGCGAGAAGCGCGCCGGCGCTCAGAAGTATGCTACAAAATGTTGTAGCCGCAGCTTCTGCTCCTGGCTGCTGCGGCTTCTCTTATGTCGGCTGCTAGTCTCTGTGTCTGTGTGTGTGTGCGTGTGTGCGTGTGCTCGTCGGCAGCTGTCGAACTTCTGTTTGGCCAGTTTTGCTCAATTTTGTCATCTTAGCTGCTGCTGCTGCTGCTGCTGCTCTTGTTGTTGGTGTTTTTTTTTTAGTACAAGTTGAGGCTCGGGCTGGTCGCTTCGTGCGGCACTGCGCCTCGGCCTGGCTATAAAATGTTTTGTTTTTCTGCAGTTTGTTGTTAGTGCTGAACGGTGAACGGGCAGCGTTTGGTTGCCATCATCATCATCAACAACATCTCTCGCACACACAGCACAGCGACCAAAGAACGAAACGAAACGAACGAACGAACTTGCTTGCTTGTTTATAAGACGCTATCTTCACATCTCTCTCTATATATATATATATATATTTGTATACATATATGTATCTTTGTGTATCTGTATCTGTATCTGTATCTGTATCTATGTGTGTGTGTGTGTGTGTGTGAGCTAAAAATAGCGCCGAAAATCAAGTGCCAACTGCCAAGTGACCAAAAAGAAATAGAATAGTAGCAAAGACAATCAGAGGCAACGGCAGCAAAACAATAACAGAGAGTGCAAATTGTAACAAAACCAGAAACCGACGAATTTTAATCAAGTGCAAATAGAGCAACAACAACAGCAACAACAACAGGTGTCTCAGCCTTAATTAACACAATTAAACAACACATAACCGTTCCAGTCACACACACATGTGTGTGCGTTAGTGTGTGTGTTCTTAACTGATTTGCTGCTCGCACGTGCAACAAAAGATGGTTGAAGAGTTTCTAGAGAAATTGCCAGAAATCGACACACGTTACGAGGTAAGTGGCGTATGCTTCTCTATTTTGTTGCCTTTGTACTGTTCAGCAAATGCTGCAAGCATCTCGCTGCGGGTGGTAATCGCATTGCCATGCCAGGACAATAGTCCTGTCACGCATATCCAGCTGTGCAACTGAGGCAAACAGCAAATATACTAGCTAAAGTGGAGCGCCTTTTGTTTCACAGCCACCTGCTCGACATCCTGTCATCGTCGTCGTCGTCGTCGTCATCGTCGTTGTTTTATCCTGAGCCAGCTTAAGCTGCCGCTCCTGCTGTTTGTTTTGTGCTTCAAATTACATTTCCCTCTAACAAGAATTCATATTACGCGCTTCGCGGCGAATGTAGGCCGGATATTTAATCAGTTTGCAGCAGAAACATTTGCTTTACGGCTTGCGCTCAGCGCTTTTAATGCAAGTTTTCGTCAAATATTTGGCAACTTTTGCCGAGCTGCTTGAGTTTGGGTTTTTACCATGCATTTGTGCATTAGCCAGAGGCTAAAGCTTACTTCTATATTTAAGCTGCATCAGCACAGGCTGCATGCAGATTAAGAAACTGATTTGCATTGTTGTTCAAACTATTTTAATTTCAGTTCATATGTCTTCAGTAAGATAAAGCAGCTAAAGTGGCATAACTGGAATTTTATTGTTTACCATTTTGCTAGATTTTGTAACGCAGCAAAGTCTTTTAGCTGAATTGATATCGGCGCATGACGCTGCATAAGCCTGCAGCTAGGCTCAACAGGCTGTAGCTTTGTCTGAAGCCTCGCCTTGCCTTGCCTTAAACAATTCGTAGTTGGCAAAGCTTTTCGACTCGAGCTCAACAACTCAACAAGCAAAGCTCGGGCTAAAAATGCATTTCAGTCACCGCTTCGAGCTGAAGCCTTAGACAAATGAAAAGTTTTAGTTGCAGCCAAATTTCAACCCTTAACTTGGCCTTTTTAGGTTTTTCTCGTTTATCTAGTAAGTCTTTAGTTAGGCTATAAAACAAAAGATGAAAGCATAGATTATAGTTGTTAGCTTGGACGACTGACTGGCTTGACTGGTGTTTTCATAAGGCTCAAGCAAGCCAATGAAATTTAGAGCTGATATATATATATATATATATTTACTCATTTATATATATATTATACCCAATCAGTTCATCACATATCGATCCCAGTTAAACGCTTTGCAAACTAATCAAAAACTAATTAAACTGTATTGATTATTTGCCTAAGGCGCCATAAGGACAAATCCCCAAAGTATTTCAGGCCACACATGGGCAAATCTTACAATCACTCTATATCCATATCATAGATATGGGGTGAGACAGCGTAAACTATGCCAAAGGCAAATGCCGCTGAGAGTTGAGACAACAGCGACAGCTTAAAAGCTAATTAGCGCACTTGCGACCCGGATCATGAGAGGGCCTAAAACTACAAGCAAGTCAGGGCCAGCAGTTTAGCGCGCACGTTAACTTTATTAGCCACAGACAACTAAATCAACAAGATATAGGTGTGTGTGTGTGTGTGTGTGTGGCTGTGTATGTGTGTGTGTGTATGTATATACTTAATCAGGCAATGCTTTTTTAACAATGGCCATTCACAAGCCTTTTATGCCCCACTAACTGGCGAGCAAACAATGCCTGTAAACTAATAAACTTGTGAGGGCATCTACTGGCTATGTGTGTGTGTGTGTGTGTGGGTGTGTGTGGGCTGGTATGTTGCCTGCGTGTGTGTGTGTGTGTGTGTGTGTGTGTGTGCAATCGCGATCAATAAAAGTTAATTATTCAATACAACAAGCTATAAACTTTCACTCGCACTAATCCAAACACAATGTGTGCGTATATATATTTATATATATATATATATAACTATAAATGTGTGTGTGTTTGTGTGTGTGTTTGTGTGCTTGTGCGCCGTGTGAGCCTTTGTTTGCCTTACAGCTGTATGCGGCAACTGGCAGCTCGGCATCTGCCGCT
Organism: Drosophila anceps; assembly: GCA_035045945.1. NCBI lineage: Eukaryota > Metazoa > Arthropoda > Insecta > Diptera > Drosophilidae > Drosophila > Drosophila anceps. Next base: position 6,028,549 of record JAWNON010000186.1, on the reverse strand, counting down.
ACCTTGTGCCTTCCTCTCTGGTTGGCTTTGTCAGCTGCGCTCGTTGCGGTCGCCGCAGTCGCAACAATTTAACCGTTAATTTACATTACAAAGTAGCTGCCCCAACCAGCGAAATAAGCAAGAACAATAACAATGTTATTCTAGAGGCTGGCCTTTCAAACTCAACTTTAAAAAAAAAAAAAACATTTTTCAAACTAACTTCACAAAAGTTAAACTGGACATATGGCCGCGCTCAGCACTTGGCTAGCAAGTGCTTATGCACTGAGCGAAATTGTGTGCATAATTCATAAATAATATTGATTATTATAGCAGCTAAGAGTGGTTACTTCATATTTTATGGATAGCTTAGGGCATTTAGGAGTATATAAAATGAATTCTTGCACTTTAACTTTTATAGTTTATGTTCATATGCCCAAAGAGACTCTCTAGGCTAAAAGCTAATATGCCCGCTTAGACTTGGTGCATGAGCATATATAAATACTAACACACAAAACCGTTTTAGTTATGTAAATTAAGCTAATGAGCATGTACACTGTGCTATAATGAGGCTATAATTGCGTTTTTAGTCTACCAACATATGACAAATAAATTATTTAAGAATATATTTCTGACTAAGTGAGAACTATAGAGCATATAGAGCATATATATATATATATATATATACACAGACACACAATTTATACAAAAGTTCACAATGTTTTTCCACCGTGTAACCATTTGCCATTTGTGGCCTAATTGAAACTCAAATGTCGCACCACAAAATTGTGCTCAAGTTTTGCTGTTTGGGCCACATAAATTCGCAAATTTATTGAACCTCGGCCACATCATCATCATTATCATCAGCATCATCAGCATTACAGGTGGCAAAGGTATAGATTTGTTGGCAGCCAGCATCGACTGGCTGACTGTGTTGATCCACTGTTTATATGCAAACAAAAAAGCAATTTGTGTGGACATTTTAATTGAAGCCTCGTCTACAGCTACCTGTATGATACACTCACACACACACACACACAAACACACATACACACACACACACAGACACACACATATAGCTGTAGTGTACTTCATGGCAGTTGGCATGCAGCCAGAAACTTTGACAGCTCGTGTGGCACTCTGGCAGCAGGCAAATGCTCGTTGAGAACTTTGTCACATTCTGCACGGCCAAAAACATTTTCAATATGCAAAAGTCGTTAATATGGCAGGCGCAAAGAGGCGTGGCATGCCTCTTAAATTGCTGCTGTATCTACTTATGCTCTCTCCCTATCTCTCTCTCTCTCTCTCTCTCTCTCTCTCTCTCTGTTGTGTGCACGTGGCGTATGCGTAATATGCTGCATAATGCGTGTTTAGATCAAAATTGAATTGCGCATTTTACATGGCGTATACGTGATGCTCATTTTGACAGCCCGCATCGCCTCACGCCGCACCCCGCACGCCTCGCAGCTGCGCCGCTTCTGCCGCTGCGACAGATTAAACTGAAAGTTATTGTCAATTCGGCGTGTTCCAGCTGAAAGATGAAGGCGATAGCCCAGTGCCCAGACAAAAAAAAAAAGAAAAAATAAATCATTCGATTTGTGTGTTTCGCTGCTGCGCATTGTTGGCCTTTGATTTATGGGCAAAGAGCATTTCGGCTATTTACTGTCTGCATGCTTTGCATTTATTTTAGCCATTCGCTTTGGCTTTCGGCATTTGCAGCTTTGTCGCCATTGAATTGCAAAATTTATAGAAATTTGCAATTTTATTGCTTCATTATGGCGACAACGAATGGATATGATTCATGAATGTCAAACAGAGGGAGAGAGAGAGAAAACTGAGAGTGTTTCCAACAGTTGATTATTTGCACTATATAAATGTTGTGAATTAGACAGTTATATATTAGATAGAAGATGACTTAATCATGGTTAAATTTCTGTAGCCGTAGATTTGCCCTGGCTGCCTGCGAACTCACTTCATCCTTCATCTATTAAGCTGAATTTAAAGCACATCAATCAAACATTATTTAAATGCATATTTTTAAATGACTTAGAAGCTGATCGATTGCCAACGATTGAATTTCAATTTCAAATCAAAGTTTATAGCGAATCAATGAACTTTTTTCAGGACCTGAACTACGTCAAATGAACTTCATTCTTGTCAACTCATACATTTTTGGACCATGGCACAAATTGAAATTGAAATTTTCATTGGCTTTGCTTTTAACAACTAGGCGAGAATTACTAACATGAAACATAAACAGACTAGATATACGTATTACATATACGTATACGATGTGATGCTTGGTGTCAACCAAGTTACAGTCGACGAAAGTTGGAAAATGAACTTGTTAGAAAGTTTGATTCAAGCCTTTACAACTTTTTCTATGAAAGGTCTAAAGGTAGAAATGCCAATTGATAGAAGAGATCTATACGAGTCACAAATTATATATATTTTACAATACATCGAACTTGATTTTGCCCATCTATAGCCACTCTAAGCCACAGCACACATACTACGAAGCCTTCAACTCAAACCAAATTACCTTCCTAGCTCCACGACACGTACGCTCAATGTTCACTGAAACAGGAGACTAACGTGAGTGAACTGCAAAACCCATGAATTATCAACAGTTTATCAGCAGAGAATCAATCATTTGGCGCAAACAAACAGCAGCACTTTAATTCACATTTCATGTCCTGTCCACTTTGGCCCGTTTAGTTGGGCTTTGCTCGAATTTCTTCGCACAAAACATTTTATCTGCTAATTCCCACATTGGCTGAACGTTCCAGCTGGGCGAAATGCGTTTATTACAGAACTAATCCTGCAGGACAATGGCCAACTCGGCTCACTGCAAATTTCATTAATAAATGTCGACGAGCGCACAGAAAATAATCCATTTCACTCAATGCCCCAACGAGCGGGGCAAAAAGGGGCTGCCAGAGAGAGAGAGAGAGAGAGAGAGAGAGCGGGGCAAGGGGAAGTTGAGGGCAAAAATGTGGCAACTGAATGCAAACAATAAACATTGAAAAATATCACAGCTCGACGGGTAAACGCAGCAGCAGCAGCAGCAGCAACAGCAGCTGCTGCTGATGTTTACGCTGCTGCAGGCACTGCAAAGCTGAAGCCAAAAACTGGGCAGCGGGCTGGCTGCGGTGCAGTGGTGCCAGCATTTAAAAACCGCATACGGCAAATGCTTTTGTTGGCACAATATGAAAAGTGCAAAGGGAGCAAAAGAAAAAAAATGAAAAAAAAAAACAATTTATCTACTTCATATTTTTTTGGACGAAACAACCGCAACGAACAACGAACAGCATGAAGCGCTGTGTGAACGTGTGGGCTGAACAAGTGGATTCATAAAGCGAACAATCAAAGCGAAAAAGTAAACAAAAGTAAAGCAAATCTTTGCCGAAGATTAAATATCCTTTTGTGATGCCACAGTTGAGCAACGTATTGTCAGGATTTACTCACTGCTTTTCATATATGTGTCACTTGTAGCTAGGCGAGGGCATATGAAAGTGAAGGGATTATGATAAAGTCAATCGGAAATCAAATGCATTTAGATGCAGATGGGCTGAGAGTCTAGTATATGTTAGAAAAATAATTTCTGTGGATAAAATTTAATATTATTTGACAATATAGTTGTCTTCATGTTAAATATATATTTACCCTTCAACATTCAAAATATTTTTTATGTGAAAAAGAAAAACAAATTTCTTATATTTATAAATTCACAAAAAAAAATTGTAGTTCTGTTTAGAACTCACCTCAGTATTAAACACCAAGCTGCAAGCCCTCTATACCAAAGGAACTTCAGCTTTAGCTCAAAGCCCATAACTGCTCAACTGAATTCAAATAAGTTAATTAACTTTTTATAAGTCCCATAAAGGCCCAACACGCATTCCACTTCAACAATTCTCAATGCCTTTTGCTAGAGTACTCAAAACAAAAAGAGCAGCCGTAAAAGTATGGAATATGCAGACCGTCTGACATGCCATCCGCCATCCGCCTTCCGCCATCGACCGCATGAGGTGTGTCCATGTTTTCGGGATAAATGCAATTTGGCTGCCGTACACGCTGCTAATTAAGTTTCCACAACTTGCAGCTGGTAGCTGGCAGTGGGCAGCGGGCAGCGGGCAGCAACTTCGTAACCAGCTCTGACAAATTTTTGCAGTGCAGCCAAAACTTTTTCAAATGTAAACTCATATATGTTGTGTGTATAAGATATTTTATGGCTATTATTATGCCCAGCTCAAAGTTGTGTAGAGGGTATATTTGTTTGCTGCAAGTGTGGCTTGAGTGTAGAGGAAAGTTTCGCGAGTCTCATGAAGAATTATGGATAAAAATATAAAATGGAAATATATTTATACATATAATTATATACACAAAATCTGCATGAAATGTAGATATAGATGGAACAGAACATATGAAAATATATGCTAATCAACAGACTGTGGTTCAGTTTAGGCTAAGCTATGACCCAATTTTTGAGATTAATTTTGAATACACACAATCTTAAAGTTTAGTCTCTAAAGACAGTATAACTTGCTGTACAAACTTTACCTGTACAGGTACAGGTAAAACATTGCTTTAGTTTCGACAAAGTTGAGCAGGCAAGTTTGAAGTTTTGTTCTAGCAGCTACTCACTTGGCCCATTTTGTGACTCAGAATAATAGTTTAGGCTAATTTTGGATACCATATGAAATTTTTATATTTTTGCTGAATTCGCTGGCAAAAATTGCATTTCAAAATACAAACAAAAACTTGAGCAGATATAATGAAGAAAAGTGAGTAAAGTCATTTCACTTTTTACACCTTTTTGCTATAAATCTGAACAATCAGCCACTCAAGCTAACAATCTAGCCAACGTATCTTGGCCGTCAACTCATATATGTATGTGCTTTTGACGATCTCTTGCAGGATATTGTGCCCATGGAACAAGTGAGCTCGATGGTCTCCAACGGTGGCGGCAGCGTAACCATGCAGCGCGACGATGAATACCGAAATCGCATCATGAAAAGTAAGTGTGTCAGTTCTCAGTGTATATATATATATGCATATATACATATATATATATATATATTTATACAAATATATATGTGTGTATGTATAGACATGTGTATGTTGTGTGTAGAGCACCCAAGCCCCGTACCGTTCAAGCAAAACGAGAAACAGCCAACCTCACCAAAAAAAAAAAAAAAAAAAAAACAAACCCCCTGCCACCCCAATGAGCCAGCATATATGTATATATAGAAAAGGTAACTGCTTTTGCTGCGGCTGCTGCGCTGCGCTGCGCTGTGCTGCATTTTGGTTTCTTTGCATGGGAGTATTTAACTATCCGTGACCTACTGGCTTTGCAGTTGACATAGTTTAATCCCGCAGTCGCAGCAGTCGGCAAATAAATAGCATTTCACATTTCGCTTAGCAGTATTGCACATGTTCCTCCAGCCCCGCCCCCATTCTCCCGCCCGCACCTGCCCCACACACACACACACACACACACACACACGCCTAGCATGCAATGCCTGCATGGATTAGAGACTTAGTTTTAACTATAATATTGCATTACATATAGATTTACATACATATATACCATATATATATATATATATATATACAATATTTATCAATAAATAATTTCAACTAACTTCAAACGTAAACATTTCATGTTGCTTGCCCAACAAATTCGCCGAATTTGGAAAACGCTCTCTGTACAAATTTGCATAACAAACAAATAACAAAAACGCATCATCAACCAACTAAAATCAAAATAAATAAACAAACAACCAACCAAACCAACTAACCAAACCGCTTCTCTCTCACAACTCTTGTTCGCTCATCTGTAGTACGTAGACTTGGTGAGTCCTAAAAACTAATTTTAAATTAAAATACTATACATGTTTTTTTTTATTTTTTTGTTTTTCATTTAATTTCGTAAATTACACAATGAATACGTGCGTGTGTGTATGTGTTCGACGACAGTAAGTATAAATATTCTATGAATTCTCAATTTGAATTTGATTTTCTATTACATTTTTGATTTGCAATTGAATTAGTTTAGCCAAAATCCAAGTTGCAAAGTGCATTTACATAACTAAATCATGTTCTCTGCATAAAGTGTGCAAACTTGTGTATCTATGTATGTATGTGTGCGTGTGCGAGTGTGTGTACAACACATTAGGCTAACATTTGCTAAGTGCTTTGCAACCATAAAGTTGCGTCTTGTGCCCATGCCGACACAGTGAGTTTGTCTGCTTAACTGTGCGCTGAGGCGTATACTTGATATTTGTTTCAGCTGGCATGGGTCTATCTCCCCCTCTCTCTCCCTCTCTCACTGTATGTATCGCTCTTTGCCTAAGACCGTAACGATGACTATATCATGATAAGTTTGTCCACACACACACAAGCGGACAGGCGACATCTTCATTTGACGCTTTCCAGTCTCTCGTAATAACAGAACACATAAACCATCATCTGCACTCGACTTTAATGACCAGTGCGACCTGCAAATAACAGCGAACCGGAGCACTGAAGCAATTGAGTGGAGCATAGCTTGCAAATACCCTGTAGATCGTGGGTGTTCATATATGTAAGCAATTATATCGGGATGGGGATATATCTCTTGGTCGTTATCTCTCTTATTGTCCGCCTTCAGCTGTCATTCGGAAATAGAATTTGATTTCTCTCTTTGTTTCTCCATATTTTCTGTCACTCTTAATAGCTCCAGTCCACCTATCAATTGTTACTCCCTCTCTTTCTTTCGCTCTCTCTCTCTCTCTCTCTCTCTCTCTCTCTCTCGCGCTTCTCTCTTTCTTGATTGTCTCTTTCTCTCTTCTTTCTTTCTTAATTGTCTCTTTTACGCTTCAATTTGTCTCCTTTCTCTCTATCTCTTTCTCCTTTCTTTGTCTCCTCTTTCTCTCTCTCTCGCCACTCTCTTTCTTTCTCTCTTCCTCTCTCTCTTTCTCTCTGTATATATATATCCTCTCTTACAATCTTTATAACAATCGCACTTGTTTTCTCTCTCTCTCTCTCTCTCTCTCTCTTTCTCTCTCTCTCTCTCTCTCTTTCTGGAGAGATTCTCTTTCTGTCACTGGCTATCTTACACTCTTAATTCTTCGCCAAACAGTATTTGCCTTCTTTCTGCCTCATTCTCATAACCTCTCTCTTTGAATCTCTCTCTCTCTCTTTTTTGACTCCTTGCCGCCCTTCATCTCTCGATCTCACTTTCTCTTCATCTCTCTCAATCAATGTCTCATTTGTCTTTCTCATTGCCCTTCTGTCACTCTTCCTCATGGCACATTGCTTCTTACTCTTTCCTGCCTCACTAATCTACCCCATCGTCCATATTATGCTAGGGTATCACAAAGCTCACAATGCAGAACACCAGGTCCAAGCATTTTTCATCATTAGTTAATTAAGGCATGTCCCTTTGGCCTCGCCCTGACCTCAGCCTTCCACCCAAATGCTCACTCGTTCGACTATTTAGGTCTCTAATTTAGCATTAACTTGGATCTTAGCAGCTGGCAGCTGGCAGTTGGCAGTTGGCAGCTGATACTCTTGTCCACTCACTTCGCGGCGAACGCAACGAAACCAAAAGTAAAACAAATAAATTGCAGGCTAAACAAAACGCAGCCCAACAAACAGATGGCCAAAATAGAAGAAATTAAAAACGCTCCACGTTCCACTTTGATGACCCGCTGGCCTCTCTCCATCTCCATCTCCATCTCCATCTGCTTCACTCTATCTCTCATCTCTCACTCTTGCTCTCTTTTCTTTGCTCTGTCAACTGCGGCCGCAAAAGACAAACACAAAGCGCAGCCAAGGCTCGGCCCGTGGCGTTGGCTACCAACCAATCGAGCGCCAAGAAGGAACAGAACGATGCCACAGCACAGCGTCTAGTTCAATGCACCGGCCGACTCGAGGGGGGCAGAGCCTTGGCAAAACTTAAGAAAAGCGCCTAAGCCTCAAATACGAAAAAAAAAAATAAAAAAAATACGAAAACAATCAAGCACACACCATATAATACTATATACCCGCTTGCATTTAGCTGCAAAAGTTTTCGTCGGCTTTTTCACTTAGTCTCTTAGCTTTGCTTTCCCTCTCTCGCTCCCCCACTCCCTATCTCTCGCTCTCTCTCTCTCTCTCTCTCTATCTCTCTGTCATTCTCTAGAGATGTGCCAGCAAATATCTGGCCGGGCTCGGCAGTCGCTTATGAATTTTCAAGATAAACGACAGTCATTTTTTATCTTTTATGTCATGCTTAGATTCGAATATTTTATTATATTTGATTTTGCTTAATACCCAGCAATAAAAATATGTTAAAGGAGTAGACTAGACTAACGACTAAGGAATGTAAAATAATTCAGGTTAGGAATATTGCTAAATGAATAAAATGTTTCTTATTGCTAGAGACCAAAATTGTATTGCTTATGAAACTCTTTCGGGAATTGAAAACATTTCAAAGTTAGTCAAGAAAATATATTTTTCAATCAGTTTTAGTCTAAGCTGAACAAATTTTAGATATAATTTTATTTCGTATATTTTACAAACATTTTTTTTTGACTAGTTAATCAACACTTATTATAGTCAATATTATTTTAAAAATTTGTATATTTAGGTGATATGTTCTAGTCGGTCCCTTGGACACTTTGCTCTCAATGGCACTCACTTGGCAAATGCTTTAAATTTGAAGCAGGCTTCAGGCGCACAAATTGTTCACAACTTTTGGCTGCCCAATGCTGCTCAAAAGTTGCCATTTGGAATTTAGACACAAACGGAATTTGTAAGAATTTTGAAGTGTTGGCAAACGAGTGCAGGTCGATGCGATTGAAGCAATCGCTGCTCAATCCAAAAGTCATTTGAATGGCATTTAAATGCTAAAAGGAATGTCTATGCAAAAACCATTTAGGTTGCTTAAAAAAATGTATATATAAAAATAGTATAAATTATATATTTATAGAAAAATATTCCCTTTGATATGCCTACTACTTGTGTAACTCTTGTGCTGCAAAAGATTTTGCTTTGATTAATGCGCGGCTTGTTTTAAATGCCAACATAAAAGCCCTTATTAATTAATGTGCCATTTCAGAGGTCTGCAGTCTAGCGTCGAGCCGAGTTGAGTTCAGTTTGCTAAGCTGCTGCCATTTTAGCTGCCATTAAAGCGCAATAATAGGCTCTGCCAGTGTTAGTCAACGTCTTCAGCTGGCAGATGGCAGCTGGCAGCTGGCCAAGCGTTGACAATATGGCCAAAGTGGCCTGCGCCACTATCTATGTCTGCCCCTCTGTCTGTCTGCATCTGTCTCCGTCTGAACACAATGGAGCACAGCATAGAGAATGACGCATTTGGGTGCAAGTGGCATGTGGCCTCATGCGGAAGTTGTTAATTTGACGCACAAAAGGCGTCGTTGTTGAGCACCAAAATGGGCACAAGTGGCGCCTCGGTGCAACAGGGCGTATACGTAATTACTCCTAGACTGACGTATATTACACAGAGCAGCACAGTCATAGCCATAGCCATAGCCAGAGCCAGAGCCATAGCCATAGCCATAGCCATAGCCATAGCTGTAGCTGTAGCTATAGCTGTGTATCGGCTATGCCGTCTAGTTAACGTGCAACTTGTTGCCATGGCAAGCATAGATCAACACTGGACAGCGCAATATCCAATAGGACTTTTGCCAATAAAGACTGCGCAGTTTATTGGCAAATGCATTCAGCTGAAATGAAATGAAAATAAAAAACAACTGCAGGTGGCCCAGATGGCTTAGGCAAGTCGCACGTAGCTGACTGGCAGACAGGCTAGTCAGGTAAATGGCCACAACACAAACAACTAATTAAAGTAATTTATTCTAATTGCACGTACACTTTTTGCTCGTTATCCTTAATGTAATGGAGCTGCGGACAGTGTGTTGTTATTTACCTCTTGTCTCTTGTCTCTTCTTCTATGGCCTATAAAAAGTTTCTCTATTTTAATGTGCAGGTTTTTATTGAAATTGAATAAATTGAATAATTAAAAAATTTAAATTGTGTTTATCAGTTATAAATGTTAATTTCTTACATTGAATTAATTATATTTTGTAATGCAAATTATGAATTAAAATTCTTTTTTATATTTAAATTAACAATTTAAAATAATAAAACCAACTGATTGGGTTTTCTCTTTCTCTCTCTCTCTCTCTCTCTCTAACTTTGATTTTTTCTTTCAATCTACTTTATTTGATAACATGATAAGTTTCTCTCATTCTGATCATCGTATAGTGTGTATACATACTCTCGTTATTTCCTTTTTTCATTCCATTCAGCCTCTCCCGCTCTCTCCTTTTCCCTCTCAATATCTCAATCGCTCTGTCACTTTTTCTATTTGTGGGTCTCTTTGTCTATCTCTCTGACTCTATCTTTTGACTGTCTTCCGTTTTTCACTTCACCCTTCTCTATCCTTCTGGATCTCCTGCCTTTCACTCTCTCTCCCTCCCATTCTATCTCTTTTTATCCCCCTTTATCTTTCTCTCTCTCTCTCTATCTCTCTATGTCTATATCTTACTAACCCTCTCGGTCTCTCTCTCTCGGGCTCTCTATATATCTATATCTGTTTCTCTCTCTTTCTCTATGTATATATAACAATCTCTCTCTCTCATTTCCACTGTCATTTATCTCTCGATCTCTCTGTCTCCCTACCATCTTGTTACTCTCTCTCTCTCTTTCTTTCTTTCTCTCTTTCTCTGTCTCTCCACACATGTACATACATCTCACGTACTCTCTTTCTCTCTCTCTCTCGGGCTCTCGCTCTCTCCCACTGTTTCTCTTTACGTGTCTCTCTATCTCTATATATATCTATATCTATGTCTATATCCTTCTCTCTCTATATGTATATATACCAATCTCTCTCTCTCTCATTTCCACTGTCTTTTATCTCTCGATCTCTATGTCTCCCTAGCTTTTTCTAACTCTCTCTCTCTCACTCTTTCTTTCTCTCCCTTTCTTTCTCTCTCTCCTTCTCTCTGTCTCTCCAGGTATATACATATATCTCACGTATTCTCTCTTTCTCTCTCCCACTGTTTCTCTCTACGTGTCTTTCTCTCTCTATATATATCTATTTCTCTCTCTCTTTCTCTCTTTGTATGTATACATATCTCTCTTTTTCACTGTCATCTCTCTCGATCTCTTCGTCTGTCTCTCCGCAACTCTCTCTCTCTCTCTCTTTATCTCTTTGTATTCATCTCTCCTCACTTTCTTCATCATCTCTCTCTCTCCCTCTCTCTCTCTCTCTTTCTCTCTCTCTGTCTCTGCCTTTACTTTCTCATTATCTCCAAAATCTGTTAAGCTCCCATCTAGATATTGTTCTTTAATATTGAAATAGGTCTTAAGCAATTTCAGTTTAACAATTGAGCGCTCAGGTGGCACTTAAATAAATGCCCTGTTATTTACACTAAGTTTCTCAAGTTCACTCAACGCCTGCCAAAGAATAAAATAAAAACGCTGCTACTTAAATATTTACAATTCAATTTTTGAGCAGGCACAACGATAACGAGTCGACAGTGGGCTTTGAAATGTATACAGAGGTGGATTGCAGTGGCGCATTATAAAATATTCAGGTTTATGCAAGCATGTAAATGCCAACAACGAAACAGAGAGGCAGGCAGACAGAGAGAGAGAGAGAGAGAGAGACAGAAAGAAAGAAAGAAAGAAAGAGAGAGACCGAGTCAAGAGTCTTTGCATGACTTTCACTGGCTATGCCTGCCCACGGGAGCAACCGGTTGAAAGTCAAAATACTTTCAGCTCTGTGTCCTAAGAACATGCACAAAATGGCCTACTTGCCTCTTGCCACCTGGCGCCCTGCCACCTGCCACCTGTCGCCCTGCCACCTGCAACTTGGCCTGGCATTTACTTGACTTTTGCGACCAAGTCCAAGTCGAACATAATGAAGCATGCTACGGCGGGCTGTGCGGCATGCCGCAAGGCTCACTTACAATTACAGTTGCTCGGCTTTCAGTTTATGTGGTTTATGCCATTCTCATCTATCGTATCGTATAGATATATATATATATATATATATAGATATATATATATAAGATATATAGGTATGCCATATCGTATCTAGCTCGAGGTTGATAGGACGACACAAAAGCTGCTTTTGGCATTTAACATAACCGAGATGCTGTCTTCCGTTTTTTTTTGCGACAGTGCATATCCTGCATCCTTGAGCTAAAAACGTATGGCCGCGCGTGCAGCCAAATCTTCGTTACGGAAACGTTGCTTTGCATTCGAGCTATTAACATGTCCATAGCTGTCCAATTCCGCAAATTGGTCGTCCATCAAAGACGCCGGCCCTTCCCTCCATTCGGCCATTCATTGTACGTGCCCAACGAGCGCACTGCACATTACGCAAATCCTGAGCAGGACATGCAATGTTCGAGCATGCGGCTGCTAGAGGACAACCAACGGCACCCGTTCTATGCAGGCAATAAATAAATTAAATAACACTAGAGTTCAGTTCAGTTGGGACTGGTCTATAAACAAAGCCGGTGGTCAGCGCACGGCGAGCGCTGCAACTGCAACAAAGCCAAAGCTTTCAAGTGCACGAACAAAATTACAAAAAAATAAAAATAAAATAAAGATAAATACAAATACAAATTTAATTAAAAATAATAGAACAAAATATTTATGTTACAAAAAGTGAACAAAACTCGAAGCTCGACAGCCTAAAAATTTAATTTTGTTTAAATTAGTTTTTGCGTGATTTTTTTTTTCGACGACTTATGAGCACCAACAGCCGCAGCAGCCAGCCGATTTTGAGTAAGCGAAACTGTTGTTGTTGTCTTTAATTAGCGTGGTGTTTTGTGGCTCAGCCTAAGTTCAAATGAAGGGAGTCATTCAAATGAGCTAATGAATCTATTCAGTGATTGGTGAATGCACTATTTCTATACTCTTTGCTCAGTTGCTATTTAAAAGTTCACGATTTGTTGACTTTAATAGCTATTGACAAAACTATAATTGCATAAACTGAACAATATGAATCGTTTGTGAACGATAGTATGAATAGCATGGGCTGGTGAATAATATATAAGCCCATATGAACCATTCTTAAATGAACAAATTGATTGGCAAACTGAACTAGAGAATTCCCAGCTCTGCTTGCATTTGTGTTTATGGAATTTGCCTTTGTTGCTCTGCTCATTTGAATAAATTACGAGTGCATTCGTATTCAAAGTTTGTGTGTGAAACTTTTTAATAGAGTTCTTTGGCTTGTGAAGCATTCGAGCGTTGCTTAAAGCGCAACTTAAATAAACGAAAAGTTTTCGGAGCAACTTTCCACTTGCGGCAACTTGCGGCAACTTGTGGCAATTAACAGTAGTTGTATATTGTGGAGATATACACACGATATTTATCTATGTTTAACACACAAATTGTTCACTGATTGCACAACTAAAAACTTGCACATTCAATTGCAATTGCGATTGCGATTGCGATTGCAAATTGAAATTGAAATTTAAATTGAAATTGAGATTGAAATCGGAAACGGCCTCAAGATATCGGACCGCACGGATAGTCTGTGGCAGTCGACAGCTGCCAGCATGCCAGCAGCGGTTGGCCAGCAGCGGCATGCAGCACGATCTATGCAACAGCAACAACAACAATTCATGGCACACAACTCGCACCAGCACCAGCACCAACGCACCAACGCCAACGGCCCACGTGCCAACACCATTTCGAACAGCTATAACAACAAAATGCAGCTGAACAGCAACCATAGCAGCCAGCGCGAGATAAGTGCATCGCCTCGTCGCGTGGCACTCGATACAACGGCCTCTGGTTCGACGACAGGCTTTGGTTTTAGTCGAGGTAAGCTGTGCATGCAAATCTCTCCAATTAGCTAAGAGTTCAGCGCTGAGTTAGAGGGAGAAATAGAGGGATAGAGGGAGGTAGAGATAGAGGGAGGGAGAGGTTATATCTGTGATGGCCAATTGTAGGAGGAGCAGAAACTGAAATAATCATATTTAGACGATTTCTAATCAGATTAAATTTGTGTTGTACTTAAATGAAAGTGAGTTATGTGGGAGAGGGAGACGAGAGAAAAGAGTGAGAGAGAGAGAGAGAGAGAGTGAGAGGAAAGAGTGAGCGATATGAAAGGGAGCGTAGTAGTTAGCAGTTATCTATGTGAAAGAGATAGAGTAGTTGTGAGTGGGAGAGAGACAGAGTAGCTGTGTATGGTAGAGAGATAAAGGAAGCTGTGAGTGGTAGAGAGATAGAATAGTTGCGAGTGGGGGAGAGATAGAGTCGCAATGAGTATGTGAAAGAAGGAGAGTAATTATTTATGTGAGTGATATATAGAGCAGGATGTGAAGAGAGAGAGAGAGAAAGAGAGAGAGAGACAGAAAGAGTATGAGCCATCCACAATATAATATAATAAGTTCTACCTACCTGAGAGTGAGTAGAAGTGCGTTCTGCTCAGTTACGATTGGGTAGGAATGGGTATGACCTATGTCTGAGTAAGAAGTAAGTAAGCGGAGAGTATTTCTTATAGTCGAGTGAGCTGATTAAGTAGTAGAGTGCATAATACTGCGTAGAGCTCTTTCTCGAGTAAGAACTAGTAGCGAATACCTGCATAAAACTGGGTCTCAAGATCAATAAACGAGTGAATGAACAAATGAGTAGTATCGCTGTATATCAAACTAAATAATAATGAATAGGAAACAGTTCTTCTCATGTGCATACCTATGCGAGTGAATAACAATAGGTGTAGCGTGTGAGCAGCACTAAGAAGTAAACCTAAAATGACAGTGAAAAGTTATAAATAGTAAAAAAGTAGCTAAATCATAGCTAAATCATCATACAAGTAAATAGTTCAGAGCAATCATATTTTGTGACACTCAACATTCAGCTAATCAGCTAATCACGACTGCAACAATTGTAAAAATTGCTTGTCGAGTGGGAACTCTGTGGCGTATGAGCAATTGCTATTAACTATGTATCCATCTGTTCAGTTGTTCCACATAAAGGTCTGAATATGCTAATGAATGATTGCACATAATAAGAGATAATCAGCTGTGGGAGGTATAATCAAAGGGCATGAGTATTGCAAGCATATCAGTAGGTGAAGTACACATAATTGAAGTGCACAAACTGAACTAATATTACGTATGAGTAGCTACATAATGGAGTAGTGCTCATATATGCTAGAGAGTAGAATTTTATGAGGCCAAGTACTAGCATATGAAGCGTTAAGAGCGAAAGAGAAGTTCAGTGATGACAATGATGAATATGAGTTATGAACAAACGATATCTAAAAGTTTAAACTGATATCAGGCTAAATACATTGATCTCAGAGTAAAAACTGAAGTCAGACTAAATGCATATATGATGAATGTATTTATTATATCATTCATAAGTTTCAGTTTATCACAATGTATC
This sequence comes from Drosophila anceps, assembly GCA_035045945.1. Lineage (NCBI taxonomy): Eukaryota > Metazoa > Arthropoda > Insecta > Diptera > Drosophilidae > Drosophila > Drosophila anceps. Next base: position 6,013,171 of record JAWNON010000186.1, on the reverse strand, counting down.
AATTAAATACACATCACAGCGCTGCGCTTCTTCTATCTCATTTAAATTTAATTGTAGCCATACAGCAGCTAAAAAAAAAAAAAAAACACTCACATGCATATTTAATATAATTGAATGCGCATTTCTTATTGTTAAAGAATTACGCGCATTTTTTGCATCATTAAATCAACGTGGGTCTCTTTAAATTAATTACTGTGGCTCGTCGCAGTTGAGGTTTCATTTTTCATTTACCCCATTTCCATTTACATTTTTTGGCCGATTTTTCACATTTTTCACATTTTCCTTCACTTTTTCTTCTTGCATCCCACCACTTGGACTGGCAAAGGCAGTGCACTCAAGTGAAATATGTTTTAAAATTGCCGAGGCGTGTTTGGCAGCGTCAAGTGCTGCTGTTGCTGCTGCCAGCGTGGGGAAGGGGTGAGGGGTAAGGGGTGAGGGGTGAGCAGTGGCGGCTGCCGTACAAGGCATGTGTGCAAACACACATTTCCGTTGCATGCAGCGCCACATCCGACGCTGATAATTAAGTTTTGCTTCCGTGGCCAGAGGGAGACAAGCTAAAGGACAGACTAGTCTGGGCAGTGACGCGCATTAAGTCAGCCATAAAGCAGCCACACACCACACACCACACATATAGCCCCACCACACATACACCCTGTGCCTGTTGGCCTCCGCTTTAATTGATTTTCCAGTTGGCCACGTTATCAGCGCTTGCCTGTTTGGCAGCTGTCGTTGGCCGTTTGCCGTTTGCCGTTTGCTGTCTGTTCTTGTTTGCTGCTGGGTTGTCTTTTTCCATATCAATTGTTTACTCGCGTTTGACGATCCCGTTTTACATATCCTGTCTGCCATGTCCTGCTCAACAGAAAGCTGCGTTAACGCACAACTCCAATTAACTGACCCCAAAGCTCACGTCAACTGAGCAGCTTAATTGTTGCCAAGGGCCCAATCATCTCAGAGTACTCTAAGTTCTCTGAAATCTATAATACATGAGCTCAGCTCAAGCTAAAATAATGGTTTAATGTAGAACATTAATTTGCATCGTATATAGAACTTCATTAAGATGATGGGCACAATTATGAATCAAATATCAAATAGAGTTCCTTTAATGCTACTTTAAAGCAAATCAATGCATCGACTGTTCACTAGCTTTCACTGTAACCTCATACAGACAGTCACAGACACATACGCACACATCTGTATGTATCTACAGACACAAACACACAGCAATATTTCATGGCTCGTCCCAATATCAAAGGACGCGCACAGAGCCACACGACATAATCGCAAGTAAGAGCAAAAAAAAAAAAGGACAACAAAATAACAAATAAAACAAGCGGAAATATGAGCTGCGGTTAGGCGAATAGTGAATACGCTTGAATAGAAACTTTAACAAAAATAAATCAAATAAATGAAATCAAGCGTTGAGTAGGCAGACCCTAAACCAGACATGAATTTAATTAGGTGAGCCCATAAAACTTTTCTGTTACTGATTAATGAACTTAAGTTAAATATTAATTTAGTTAAGTAAACCTATAAAACATATTTCCACTAATTAACTGAAAAATTTACTAAATCACAGCTCAACTCTTAAGAGTTAAATTTGATGATTTCAGCATGCCAAAAAAAGTTTAATAGAAAAAATATTAGATATAATAAAAGTTCTTTTATTAAGAACTAAAACAAATTTATTGAAAACCTTTTGAAAAATCATTTAAAATAATTTTAATTAAATTTTTAAAATATAAAAAAAAAATCAAAAATAATTTCAAATATTTTAAGCAAGAAAATATAAAATTCTTAAAGTTTATTAACTATTAAAATAAGACATATGAAAAGCTTCTCATGCAATTTCATCAAACTGAAATTGAAGCAGTCCATATATATTTATGATGAATATATTTTATTCACTCATAAAACAGGTGCAATGCCTACGCTTAAAGACCCTGGGCAAGAGCATTAAAAAAATAAGTGCAAAAGAAATTTTTTGCGACAGTTGCTGCCGATGTTGGCGCCTGACATTCATTTGCTATACATATGTGTGCGAGTGTGTGTCTCTGTGTGTGTGTGTGTGTGTGTGTGTGTGTGTGTGTGTGTGTGTGTGTGTGTGTGTGTGTGCGTATATAGTTGTAGCTATATGTAATTCTGCCAGTGAATAAGTGTAACTGGGAAAGCTGCAAAGTCCGCTTTGATAAAGTCATTTCATGTTCCTGCCCAGGCAGCAGGTCGATGAAAAAGCTGCGACAGTGGCTCGACCAAGCAGCACCAAGTCCTGGACAAAAACCAGAAGCAGAACCTGGCAGACGCGCTAAATTATTGTCGAGCATTTGCAGCATTTTTCTCATTTCTCATTTCTCATTTTACATTTTTCATTTCGTTTCCTTTTCTTATTTGGCTCGTCTTCATTTTATTGCCGCCAAGCAACGTGTCGTCAATGTGTTGGGGGGTTATGAATTATTGATTGGATTCGCAGCTGGGCAGCGTAGGCCAGTGGGCGTGACAACGATTAATGCCCCACCCGGCTCTAAGAGCAGCGCAATTAGTGAGTAGCTCTGTGATTGCAGCTCGCCTATCGCTCGGTGTGTTTGTGGCACTTGGCCCCATGTGGACTGCCCCTCAGCTTTCAAGTGAAACTCAACCTCAATTTCAACTTCAACTTTAACTTCAACTTCAACTTCAACTTTAACTTTCAATCCGACTTGGCCGACAACGTCCGTTTCGCTGGGGGCCAATCAGCTTCATAAACTGAATGCGCATATTTCATGTTGGTCCGAGCAGAATAAATTTCACTGCGCTTTCATATTTTATGAGCGAAGGGCAGTGCGCGCAAAGGCGAGCAAGAGGCGGACCGAAAAGGCAGCCAAAAGATAAAGAACTAATAGAACTGTGAGTGAAGGCGCTTGGGCAATCTCAGTTGCCTGATATGAAACAATCAATAACTGATTATATACCCTGTAAATATTAATGACATGGAGTATATAAAAAGTTCAATGAATACTAAAGATAACACATGTGCATATCCTTGAGCAGCATCAACAGACGAGTCTGTGCAACTTTTTTGCGGTTTAAGGCAAATGTTTGATAGCTGATAGTATACCCTGTAAATAGTAATAATGAAGATTATATTGACAGTTCAATGCATGATGAAAATAACATATACATCCTTGAACAACATGAATAACATGAACTTGGTAATTAGTGATAGCTGAGAATATACCCTGTAAATGTCTATAATATAGGCGAAGGATATAAATAATATGTATTTACATATACATTTAAATGCATAAGCATCAGCAGCAGAGATCATTTTTGTATACCCTGTAATAGTGTGCAGTGAAGGGTATATTGAAAACCAAATGAATGATTTAGAGCGACTTAATATATATGCCTTATGCCTTATATTTTGGAATTATGAATAGAAATTAACAATACCCGTCAAGATACTCTATAAATATTCATATTATAGGGTATATTCACAGCTTAAACAGCATATAATAACCAGTCTATATATTTCTGATTTAAGAATTAAACTTCAAATAAAGAATAGTAGTTCTTACGCTTATGCTTCCAGGCCCAACCTCTTCCAGGGTATCTGCTAGTCGGACATTTTCATCAATTCCTTAACCATTTTTATATGTAATTTCAATGTGAAGTTTGTTATGTGAGTCGCTATTCAACTATTCATGACGGCAACAGTTGTAAAAGTTGGTTTTCGAGTGGGGACTATGTGGCGTATGAGCAATTGCTGTTATCTGCTCACTCTGTGTGTGTGTGTGTGTGTGTGTGTGTGTGTGGTGTGTGTACCACAAAATGTGCTACAAGCGCCCACAAGCAGTAAGTTGAGTTGTTGTTGTAGCTGTTGTTGTAGCTGTTGTGGCAATGTTCAAGCGAACATTTGCTTGACTTCCAGCTACATAATAGACCTACAGCGCAAACAAACAAAAACGCCAAAGTGTCAGAGTAACTGAGTCTATGTGGACGTGTCTGCTTATCGGTCTACATGTGTGTGTGTGTGTGTTTGTGTGTGTGTGTGCGTGTGTAACTGGCAACAACTTTCACTGCGTATGAGACGAGACAGGGACAGTGACCTCATATGACAATAATTCGACGCATTTGTGTCACATGACACAACGCAAAGAGCCAGCAGCAAAAAGCGCAAACGTCAACAATTACGAGGCGCAGACCAAACCATCCGCAACCAGCTGAAACCAGCCCAAGCCACCCACTTTTAGGCCAGGCAATTGCCATGCCAGGACATTGTGTCTGTTTCTGTGTCCGGTTTTTTTTTTTTTTTTTTTTGGTATCTCTGCCAGGCATTTTGGCCGTCTTCCGTTAGCAGCCTAAGTGCGACATATTTGCCTGGCTAATTTTCGCACACTGAGGCAACGCGTCGCAGGACATGCGGTTCGAATGTCCTGGCCCTATGTGAACCGGCATCCGGTTTTCGGGGTTCACTTTTTCAGCCACATTATGTTTTAGACGTTCCTGTTTTAACCCTGTTGCCCTGCTGCTCTAAATAGGTGCCTAAGCAAAGGGTTCTGTAATTATGTCACGAAATATTTGCGGCATAACAAGAGATATTTAAGAGTACATTAGATATATAATCGCTTATATGCCTCAAATTTTATGCAGAGTCTAGGTAGATGTTTAACTGAAAAGGGAGTTCATCTTTAAAGCCATCTTTAAAGAACTTTTGCTTTGCAGCTTGCCGTTATCATGACTATATATAGATTTCATAGATGTTATTGTGTTTCTCTGCTCATCATGGCCAGCTACCACTAACATCATCATCTAGGGTATTTCCATATTATACCTTTGCTTGTTAACAGTTTTCCTCTTGTGTTCTTTTTGCATTCCTTTTCATTTCATTTCTGCTTTGCTTTTTAGCACTTCTCAGGCTTTGCTTTGCTCGCTGTGTCATCCTCAGCTCATTGTCATTGCCCGGCGCTCCGATTCCGTTTCCTTTTACGGCTAACAGGCAGCAGCTGCCTTACGACATTTGCTATTCAGCCTTCAACTCTCGCTTTTTGAGCTCAGCATATCAGTTTATGGTTTTTTTTTTTTGTGGCTTTCGATTTTGATTTGATGGCGGCTTGCGTGTAAACTTCAAATGTTTTCTCCGATATGCAAAGCGCTTGGCGCCTATTTTCCTTTATAGGTTTGTCTATAAAAAAAAGAACTTAAATCGAATGCGTTGGAGCGTGCTTCTCTTCGATACGGCTTAAATGTTCAAGAGCTGTGCAGGGTCTCGGTCTCGGTCACAAAACTGTGTAGACTAATACGGCTAATGCTGAATGTTGTTGTTGCTGCTGTTGCTGCTGTTGTTGCTGTTGTTGTTGCTCTTGATTTGTGAGCGACACGAACAGCCTGAACAGCCTGAGCAGCCTGATGCCCAAATCAATTCGCACATTAATCAAATGCCAAAGATTAATTAACTGCGCGCTCTTTGAGTGGCAGTGAAGAGGGTTTGTGGAGTGGCGCTCTCGAGTGTGGCATTGTGTATGCATAAATGTCACACATAACAGCACTCATACGCACTGTAGTGCCACATTTAACACGTCGCTCGAGCGATGGGGGTGGGGGGGGCTGCTTGTGTGAAATGGGGGAAGCTGGTTGTCCCGCTACTTGGCCCGATTGCATGCAGGCAGGCAGACAGGCAGACTGGCTAGCACACAGGCAGCCAGCAGGCAGGCAGGCAGGCAGCCATCGAATGCGCGTGGCATTTAATGAAGCGTAAATGGTAATTGACGACTCAAAAGCAATGCCTCCAATGCCTGGTGACCCAAATGTGCGACGACGTTCGACAAGCGTTCGAGCAGGTTCATTAGAATGTCTGTCCCCCTAGAGTACCCTAGCCAGGCCCATCCTATCCTATCCTATCCTAGCCATACCCTACCTCTACTCTAGCCATAGCAGACAGAATTTGTGCTCCAATTGAAAGACGCATAAAGCATGGGTACAGGCACTCATATCGTTTCGTGTCAGTAAACAAATACAAAATGGGATTTCTGCGCAAATTGAGAAGCGGTGCTCAAGTGTGTGACAGGCGGCCAATACAATGAAAATCAGAAACAGCAGCAGCAACAGTCGTGGCAAGTCTCATAAATACATTTTTGTCACCTGCACACGAAACGGACATCGGCTGCGATTCGACACGACTCGAGCCCCAGTCACAGGAATTTTTAGTACGCGCTGTGCTAAAAACTCACCGACAACTCTTACTCTCTCTCTCTCTCTCTCTCTCCCTCTCACTCTTTGTGTCACACTCTCTCTTCAACTCATTTCCCCTACTCGAAAGCTTGCGAGATAAGCTTTATTCCTGAAGTTCAGGCCAGGCAACAAACAGTTAACGTGTCGCACAATGCGCAAGGTCAGTGCAAGCTGGAAAAGGTAAAAGCTGGAAGGGGCTGCTGCTAATGCTCTTGCTGCTGCTGCTGCTGCTGCTGCTGCTGCTGTTGCAACTGCTGCAACGCAGCAAAAAAAGCTCTTTGATCATTTTGCCATGAGAAACGGCGCTACCCTAACAACGGCTGCCAGCTCTTGCTCTTGCTCTGCCTCTGCATCTGCCTCTGCTCAACGGCTGCTCAGCTGCTGCTGACTATGCTCATCTGCTGCCGCCGCTGTCGCTGCCGCCGCCGCTGCTGCTGCTGCTGCTGCTCTGTTGATAACAAAGTTTTTACACTCTCACGCAAAGCTCTGCTCCTGGATAAAAAGGATGCGCGCTGCCAGCACACTTTCAGTTGGATTCTGAGCGAGGCAGCGGCAACAGCCCAAAAGAAGAAGAAGAAGAAGCAGCAGAAATCGGAGATAGAACTATATCTATATATATTAAACATATTTATATATATATATATATAGACAACGCAGCCTGGATGGCCAAGGAGTGCTAGCTAGGAAACTAGCTCAAAGTAGTGTGTGTGCTAGTGCGCGCGTGTGAGTTAGTGTGTTTGTGTGTGTGTGTGTGTGTGTGTGTATACATACAATCCAATTTGTTTAAGTGTACGAGCCGCGAAAGAAAAGTGGAAAAGTGGAAGTGCGTGTGCTCTCTCTCTCTCTTTCTCTCTTTAACTGTGTGTGGTCATGCAATTGGCTGGCGTAGCCAAATAGTTGAGATTGTTCTGCTGCCTGCCACACTCACACTCACACTCACTCTTAAACACACACACAAACACGCAGATTAAGCGCAGCGTGCACCAGCGTGGTTTGAGCCAGCGACGCACTAGACGCCTTGCACAGCCGCCGCACTGGCGTCGTTTTGTGAGCGCGGCTTGATGCCCGATTCGATGATGGATATGGAGCATCGGGATCATCAGCTGCATCGTCCACATCATCAACAGCAGACGCATCGCGTGGTGGCCACCACGAGCACTAGCACATTTGCACCGCCAGCGCCAGCGCCAACAACAACCGTTGAAGCGGCATCAACGACAAGCGATAGGGACCACCAGCTGCCCATAACAGGCACACCAAACATGCAGCACCATCAACAGCAGCCACAGCAGCAGCAGCAGCCACAGCAGCAGCAGCAGCAATTGCATCTGCAACAGCAATCGCAGCAGCAGCAACAACAGCCACCTCAATTAAGAGAACGCGAACACCACCAACAGCAACCACAGCAGCAGCAGCAGCAGCAGCAAATGCAGCCAATGCAACAACAGCAGCAGCAGCAGCAGCAGCAGCTACCGCTGCCACACAGTCATCATGCGCTGATGCAGCAATCGCATCAGCAGCAGGCCATACACAGAGCCGAGCAGCGACGAGGTGAGTGAGGAGGAGCGCATAGTGCACAATGCCTGGGAAATGCCTGTACATATATTAATAAACATATATACACATATACATCTAACTAATTGTGTATATATTAAAAAGAAAATTCAAGCTGCTTGCTGGCTGTTTTTTTTTTTCTTTTTTGTAATTTTTGGTTTTTCTTTCTTTTTATTTTATTTTATTTTATTTTATTTATGAACTTGTTGCGCGGCTGCCCTTAAAAATATGCTAAAAATTTTTTGAAGCGCTGCTTTTTAATGTCTTCATGAATTTTGAATGTATATATAAATGTATATCTACGAGGGTGGTCTGAAGAATTGGCGAACTTAGCATACAGCAAGATAAACCTAGATACAATTTTCTTTTATTCTTGATTTCAATATTTTAATTCTATCAACTTCCTCTACTTTCACTTATTATATTTTTAAGTTAAATCATAGATTCTTCTGCCCACCCTCGCATATATACACATATTTATTTTCAATGGCAATTTGTGTTGCCAATTTCATTAGCGTTAATGGCAAGCGTTTTGCACTCACTTCACTCAACAGGCTCATCATTTATTGATGCAATTGCGCTGCCAACTGATCAGGAAAAAAAGCCAAGCGAAAGCTTCTTATATATATATATTCATATATATATATATATTCCTTTTAAGACCCAAGTCTGGCAAGCTAATCATGTGGAGCAGAGTATGTGCGTGTGTGTGTGTGTGTGTAGGTGTGTGCCTAATGTATCATCTTGTATGCACGCTAATCGCTTCATTAGGCTGAACAAAAGGGTTTGCGCCCGTAAAGCCAGGCTTAAAACATTTTTTGGCATGCACGCATTTTGCATGCAAAATTCAATCAGAGTGCCTCGATAAGAAGCGCACACACACCCACACACACACACACACACACACACACACATAGAGACTCATATATAACAAGAGCAACAGCAACAGCAACAGCAACAGCAACATCATCAGCCGCAACAACAAAAATAACAACAGCAGCAACAACAACAACAACAATAACAACGTGACCCATTTTCAACGTAAAGCTTTTTGCCTGGGGCTGCTGAGCTATGACGTATGCGTGCAGGGGCGTGAAAAGGAGGCGCAGATGGGTAGTGAAATGGGCGTGCGGGGGGTAGCAGGGGGCAGTGGGAGCTCTCTTTGCCAGCCGCTGGCTGGTCGGTCATTAAAAAATTATGGACCACATGCTGTTTTTTTTTCTTTTTTTTGGCTGACAGCAGCGCGTATTAACGCAGCGCAATTCACATTAAAGAATTATCATAAACGCAAAAGCCTATCTTAACCTTATCAAATGAGATACAAATTTATGCAAAAGCAAGCATAAGGCATAAAAAATACTCGATTCAGTGGGAGAAAAGGATATAAATGAGAGCAGAAATGTATGCACCAAATATAGCTAAAGTGAGAAAGAAAATTGGAAAGCCACAGGAAAATCAAAGCAATGTAAAAAGGCAGCAGAAAACTAATTAATTTGAAAAGAGACAAAATTAAAATATAAAAAAATAATTTGCAGAGCTGAAAAAGCTTGAAATGATAAAGCAAAAAGCTTAACAAATGCGTCGCTTTTGACCGGAATATATATATATATATATATATATATATATATATATATATATATATATATATATATATATATATTTATATATAATGTATAACAACAGATGAGAAGTAGTTGAATAAAACATATTTTTGTGACTCAAACAGTTAGTGTTAGCGGATCTCTAGCTGCCATAAGATGTATAATAGCATAAAGTGTATATATTCATAGATTTAGTATATAGTTATAGTATATATAGTATGTCTAGTATATATAGTATATAGCATACCTATGTATCCACAGTATATAGCTAATTGTGACATTCATTGCCCGATATATATGCTAATGCAAAAAGGTAAAGGTTTTTGCAGCCAACGCTTACCAACTCTGCCTCTCTCCCAACTGATTTGCTCTGGCTAAGCTCTTGGTCTACTATATACATATTGCGGGCGCCTGTTTAACCTAGTTTTAAAAGCCAATCTAAGCGTAAGCCAACTACTCCCAGCTACGGCTACAGCTACAGCTACAGCTACAGCTCTCTAATGTCTCTATTCTGTGTTCACCTGCCCACGCAGTGCATTAACTGCCTCAAGCTAACTGGCAGCTAAAAATAAAACGCAAACAGCCCAAGCTAATGTCAATAATACATTTTTCCCTTTCCAACTAATTACAATTTGATGCTGGTTTATTTTTAAATGTAGCTCTATAGCCATAAATCTATTACCACAGCCACAGCCACAGACACAGACACAGACACACAGCTACTCACACACACACACACACACACACATACACACACACACACATATATATATTTAAGAGACCTTCATTTGTCAGCTTCCAACCGACACCTCATTCCCATCCGCATCCGCCTCTGCATTCGCATTCGCATTCGCATCCGCATCCGCACATTCAAATTCGACGTCAACGCCATTGCAATTATTTCGAAATCAATTTCAATAAAAGTTTCGTGCGGGCCCAAGTTGGTCCTTGGGCAAAATGTTTAACAGCTTGTTGGCTTAACGTGCTCTTCTATAGGTAGTTGCCCACAAATACCCATCAAAGTTGCCACCGCGCAGAGTTTCAGCTATTTTCAGCTTTTGCCAGCCAGCCAGCCAGTCAGCCGTTTGGTTTTGATGTCTGTGTCTGTGTGCCTCTGTGTGTGTGTGTGTGTGTGTATGCGAGAGCTCGTTAAAAACACTTTGCTTGACGCTGAGCGCTTGGCATTGTTGCAAGTTCTCAATGAACTGTAATTGAAACCGAAACGGAAGGCGGGCGAAGAGCAAAACAAAAATGTAAGCGACACTAATTGCCAGTTGCAGTTGCAGTTGCAGTTGCCGTTGCCGTTACAGCTATAGTTACAGCTACAGCTATAGTTGGGTGCTAAAAAAAAACCACAAGACAAACTACAATTGCAGCTGCAGCGACCGCCAAACGCGGCAAATACCATTTAAGTGCATGGCATGCAACATTTATAATTTCTGTTTTTGCCGCTTTAGCTTTAGTTCCAATTAACTAATTAGTGGTGCTTTTGCATGCAGCGAACACGTCATCAAAAATTATGACAAAAATAAACAGAGAATGACAAAAGTAAACAGAAAGCGTATAAGCCACGACCCCACGACCCCACGACCCGCGCCCGCGCCACGCGCCACGCGCCACGCGCCCCGCGCCCTGCGCCCCGCCCACTCCTCAAGTCCTATTAATTTTTGACATATATTTGATTTATCGTATTCTTCCAGATACACAAGCAAAACATTCACATGGATTTCTCTATTGTAAGTCGCACGAATTTGGAAAAGAAAATGAAGATTCAACTAAAGCAATATAAATACAAAAAAAAATAAATAAATTACGTTTTAAAACTGTTTTTTATTTTATTGAAATGTTTATTATTTGCATAATTTTTTAAGCTTTTTATTTATTGGCAACAAAAAAAAAATAATAATAATAAAATACTTGAAGAGTATTTTGAATGAATTTGAATTTGAGTAGTGGAACTCTTATGCCAGAAAAAAAAAACAAGAATAAAGAATATAGGAATATATGAAATATATAAAATACCCTATCCACATTCCCCACAGACAGAACAATACAAAAATACACAGAATTAAAGCTTAACTACTTTTTAAACTACGTTTGTTTCCTTACCACGTATTCGTTATTTAACTTCTATCTCTGCTACATCTAACTTTTCTATGGTCCAACTGTCGCGCGCTCCTAAGTATGCTACAGTTTTCATTATTATTATTATTATTATTATTATTGTTATTTATTTTTATCAAGTACCCCGATGTACTCGCAACAAACTATTTTTGATAACTCTCTCGGGGCCTCGACTTGCCGCAGGCAACAGGCAACAGAAACTTGCAAATTTTTTTGGCTAAACTTTTTTTATGTGGAAATTTGATATTTGATATTTGATATTTGATATCTGATATCTGATACTTTTGGCTCGACGCGAAAGTTAAATATATACAATAGATATATGCAACTATATAAGAATATACATGTATACATGTTTTCAGTTGATTTTTTATGTGCGTGTGCGTTTGTTAACTCGATTTGAACATTGCAGCATTTTCATTGTGTTGCTTCCATTTTGCGCTCTAATTTCTCATTTTCTCTGCAGCGGACGAGGAAATCAGCGACAAGGCGTCAACATGCGGCAAATTGCTCATATTTCTATCCGTGGCGCTTGTGATAATGACGCTGCCCTTCAGCCTGTTCGTCTGCTTCAAGGTAAGCCCGCGTCGTCAATCAAATGCAACTCTTTATGCAAATTGCAGTGGAGAACAATTTGAATATATATACGGGTATACATGCGACCATATAAAACGAACGGACGAGGCTGCCAAGGTAGTAAGCCAAGCCAGGCCCGCATGATAAAGCCCATCAGCGGCTGACTGACTGACAGTGGGACTACAAGATTATAGCTGCAATGAATGATTGATGGATTGACTAAGTGTATGACTAAAGGGTTTACTTTGAGCAGACTGATTGACAAACTGGTTAACTGCGTGATGGAATGACTTATTATGACTTGAATTCAGTAATAAAAACCTTTTGAACTAACTAAATGATGGATTGACCATTCGCTGGACTGATTGATTGACTTACTCTCTGATTGACCGATTAACTGGTTGACTGACTAATTGATTGAAGGCCGGATTGACTGACTCTATTGGCTGATTACCTCATTGAATGACTGATTGATTGACTGATTCAGAAACTTACCGATTGGCCGACTCTCAGATTGACCAACTGCTGAGCTGATTAGCTAACCAACTGACCTTTTGCATAAATAATACTCCAGCTAGCTGATTGACAGACTGAATGATAAACTATTTCGTAATTAACTGACTAATTGATGGGCAAAAAGCACAGGCAAAAATGGTTCGCAAAAACTAAGTTTTCGTTCAGTGTGTAGCTCATGATAATGCAATTAAGGTCTTTTCCGTTTCTCACTTGATTCGGCAATGGAAACATGGAAAATCTTTGTATTAGCGCATGTTTTCATTATCGATTGAAAATGCCAAGATAATTTGAGCTCAGCTTATCGTCTGATTGATTTAATTTACGCTCGAACATGGCTAAAGCCATTTTTTTCATCAGTAAACTCAACCAATTAGTTAAAAGGCAGCTTAAAAATGCATTTAAATGCGTTGAAAGAGTGTGCGAAGTGATAGATAACACAAAATGAAGAGGAATTTACTCAGACAAGGATGGATAATAGCTAGTTAGTAATGCATAATACTTTATTACGCATGAAATGCCAGCTGAGCTATGCAGATAAATCACTATTAAAAAAAAAAAAAAAAAAAAAGAAATTGTGCTGCAGCTGCAAGCTGAAGAATAAAATTCGCTGAGAAACTGCAGCTCATGGCCGTTGCTTGGCCAGTTTTCAATTTCAACTTGCATATTTTACTCACGTTTTCGCATCCCCCTGCCCTCTGTCTCTCTTCGTCTCTCTCTCTCTCTCTCTTCCTCTCTCTTCCTCTCTCTCTCTCTCTCTTCTACTCTCTCTCTCTCTCTCTTTTCCTCCCTCTCTCTCTGTCTCTGTCTCCTTCTTTTTCTCGCTCAATCTCTCTTTTTACAGGTGGTGCAGGAGTACGAGCGCGCGGTTATCTTTCGCCTGGGTCGCCTCATGCAGGGCGGTGCCAAGGGTCCAGGTGAGTGAAATGGGGCGGTTGTTTTGGAGGGGGGGGGGGGGGGGGTCGCAGCTATGCAAATTGAAGTGTCGCTGGCGTCGCGAATTTGTGTTAATAGCTGCACTTGCTCCAAATTAGCGTCAACTTTTTTTTTATTTTTGGGGGCCACACCGCTCGAGTGGCTGTCACTTTCGCAAACTGTTTAAATACTCTTACTTCCTCTCTCTCTCCCTCTCCCTCTCCCCCTCCCTCTCTCTTTCTCTTTCTCTCTGTTTTCTATTTACAGGCATTTTCTTCATATTGCCCTGCATTGATTCATATGCACGCGTCGATTTGCGTACTCGCACCTACGATGTGCCCCCGCAGGAGGTAAGTTCGTTGCTCTTTTCATTTTCTTTTCGGCAGCAGCAACAACTTTTCGTCTATGTGTTGTTGTTGTTGTTGTTAACATACTCACACACACTCTCTCTCACACACACACACACACACACATACAAACCAACACGCATATGCATACACCCACACACAGCTGACCATTTAAACGCTGCCAACTAAAACAAAAAATTAAGTGAAATACTTTAAAAACGAAAAACTTTTAGCTTTTGCCACACAATTTGTTTACCAGAAATTTTGATTTTGTTTTTGGCCCCCCAACTAGACACGCACACACACACACACGCACACTACACAGCTACAATTACTGTTAGACATTGCTCATATGACAGCACACACACACACACACACACACACACACACACACACACACACATGCAGCATACGCAACTGGAGCGTAAATTACGCATACGCAACGTTTTCTTTGCTTTCCTTTCGTTTCCTTTTGCATAGCTGTGCGAATGTGTGTGTGTGTGTGTGTGTCTGTGTGTGTGTGTGTGTATTTTCCTTTCCATGTGTTGTTCTTGTTGTTGTTCTTCTTCTTGTTGTTATCGCATGTCATGCTGTTTACTTTGGTTTTCATTTCAGTTGCTTTTCTTTTTTCTTTTCTCTTCTCTTGTCGTTGTTTTTTTTTCCTTTGCGTTTTCCTGCGTAACTGTGTTTCCTTCCAGCTCTCGCTTTCTCTGTCTTTCTCTCTCCCGCTCTCTTACTTTCTGTCTTCAACTTTTCACAAGCAGCTAAGATACTTTTCTAAGCCACACACACACACACACACACACACACACACACACACACACAGCAATACAACTAACAGGAAGAAGCAGCAGCAGCTGCATTTTGGCTGCTTTTGCTCACTTTTCTTTTTTCATTTTGTTTGCGGTCACACACACACACACACACACACACACACACACACACACACACGCATACACGTTCTAATATTCTTGATGTTGTTGTTGTTGTTGTTGTTGTTGATAGTTGTATTTGTTGTATGCTTTAAATGCTATTTACGTATATGGTAATCGTTGTCGCCTAACTGTTGCCAATTTAGTTGTTATCATAATTGTCATTGGCTGTGCACCAGACCACAAAACACACACACAACACAGACACACAATACACTCACACACACGCAAAAACATATGCGTATACCATTTTATTTGATTTTAATTTCTATTCCTATGCATTTGCCCGCCTCATTATTTATTGGCTTTTAATATCATTGTGCGCGCGGCAAGGCTTAACGAACTGCAATAACTAGAGCAAGGCAAAAACGTATTTAACGATGACGTCACTTGGAGCAAACACAATTATGCTTACGGCAACTTTTCACTAGCTCTTCCATATACCCTATATACATATATATATATATATATATCTACATATATATGTATCTATATATAATTTTCTTAAAAACTTTTCGCTTATTTTCGCCAACATTTTTGCAATTTTCCATTATTATTTTTTTTATCGTTTTCAGCTTTGGGTTTTATCCTTTTCCGTTGTTGTTTTTTCTTTTTTTTTTTTTGTGTGTGAAACGCATGAAGGACACTGCGCTGCGGCCCCACACAACTGCAACTTTTATGCCAATTTTGTACTTTTCCTTTTAACCAACTCGTTGTCGTTGTTCTTGTTGTTGCTGTTGTTGTTGCTGTTGTTGTTGTTGTTGTTGTGTGAAAAGTGCATACGAAATGATATTCGTGTCGCATTCATTTATTATTTACCGTTAAATTCCTTCGTTTTTCATTTCGGTTTGTTGTTTTTCGGTGTCTTTAAGAGTCTTTAAACTTCAACTTTATTACAATTTGCATAGTTGACCAAAAGAAAAAACTCTGATTGTGTTTTTCGCCAATTAGAAAACCCAAAAAAAAAAAAACAAATCGATAAAAAAAACTAAGCAAATGCTGAGCATATCAACTGAAACTTATTACCTGATGCTCTGTGTTCAGACAGAGCAGCGTCCTTAATGCACACACACACACACACGCAAACACACACACACACACACACACATTCACAGAGACACACAGCAAAGATTATTACGAATTGGCGGGCGGGGCCCCGTGGGGGTGGGGGTGGGGAAGGTGGCAAAAATCAAAAAAAATTATTATCAAAATTGGCTCGCTCGAATGCAACTGAAAATGAAAATGTATGTGAAAATGTTTGTTCACTGAACACAGGGTATTTACACACCCACACAGCCACACACACACACACACACACACAGACACACACACATACACATACACACAGCTTAGGTCTTGTGTAGCAAACTGAAAGCCAGCCAAATACACTGACAGAAATTCCATTGAACTTGAATGCACACACTACAAACCAAGCAGTCTATCTCACTCTCTCTCTCTCTCTCTCTCTCTCTCTCTTTCTCTCTATCTCTTTGTGTAACTTTAACTGTGTCTTGCTTACTCGCCCGCTCGTACCATAAAAATAGCTAAGCAGTCATCAAAAGCTGCTTGGCCTGAACTAACTCCCTCTCTCTCTATCTCTCTTTGTCTATCTCTGTAACTTTCTCTCTCTCTCTCTCTGTCTCTCTCTCTCTCTGTCTATCTATCTAACCCAAGCTCTATATATACCTCTCTCTCTCTCTCTCTCTCTCTCTATATATATATACTGATTTTGTTTTTGAGCTATGTTAGTTTTGGTTTAGCAAAACAATTGTTTTTGATATATAAAGAAACCCCAAAACCAAAAACAAAAAAAAAATATATATTAATAATATATTATGAAAAAAAAAAACAAAAAGAACAGTTACACGAATATAACCAAATGCACTTACTTTTTGATATACCCCCCACTCTCCCTCCGTTCGAATAATATTTTTGAGAGCATGCTAAGTATATATATATATATATTTCCATAAATGTCTATTCTAAAAAGCTTTCTAACTGTCAAAACTAAAACTTAAATAAAATACAAAACAATTCAAAAATAATAAAAAACCAAAAAAAAAGAAAAACTCTTAAAACTCGTACACACACACACACACACACACTCACTCACATACATACATACATACATACATACATACATACATACATACATACATACATACATATTGTTGGTTTTGAAATTAAGTACAAGTACAAATCATTCGATAATTGAATATCCAACATTTGTTGTTTTCATTTACTGTACAGTTTTAGTTTAGTTCACACACACAGACACACACACACACATATACGCGCACACGTACTCACACATACATGATCGTATATACATACATGCTTTATAGTTTCCGACAAATTTATGAAATATATTCGTATATTGATTGTACTTTACCAAACTAACTAAATAACCGTTAACATTTGTTCTGTTTGAGCACTAGCGAAGGACGCTAAAACAAAAAAAAAAAAAACAAACGTACGCACCCCAACAATAAATGAGATCATGCATATATATATATATATATATCTATATATATCTCTATATATAACTATATATATATATATATTTATCGAAAATATATATATGTGTGTATATATTGTATGTATATATATATATATATATATTGTCATATATGCCGACAAATACAAGCATATATATATATATATGTTATGTATATATATATATATATCGTGTATATATCAAGCAAGCAATCCATGTCGAGTTCATCTATGTGTGTTTTGCGTGGTTTAGGCTGTTTAAATGTGGGTAACACTCCAACAACAAATTATAAATATTAAAAAACAAAAAAAAAAAAAAATACAAAAATCGCAGCAAGAAACAAAAATTTCGCACGCATGAAAAGCAAAGAAAACATAAAAGCAAAGAGCAAAGCCGCCGCCCGCTCGCCAGCGTAAATGTAAAACAAATAGCGTTAGCTCAGCCAACACTAGAATCTAGTAACTGTATCTCTATATATAGTATTATGCATATATATATATATATATATAGTACCAACCTATATCGGTGTTTTCGTAGCATCAACGAAAGCCAAATGGAAAATGCATTAAATCGCATCTTTAATCCAATTCCCGCTACTCTCTCTCTCTCTCTCTCTCTCTCTCTCTCTCTGTGTCTCTAGTTCTACACCATTGCTAGCTCTTTCTATCTCTCTCTCTCTCTCTCTCACTCACTAACCGCATATGCCTCGCCCCCGCTCTGTAGCCCCGCCCGCCCTCTCAGCCATAGCCAGCTATATGCATCCGGTTTTAGCCATGTTTTTCAGTTGAAATATGATTTACATTTGGATCACAAATAAAAGTAAATTTAACGAATAAATGAAAACAAACGAAATTTTCTAGCTGAACGCTGTGCAAATTGTAATAAATTATCAATTATACAGTTATATATATATATATATATATATATATATATATATATATATATATATATATATATATATATATATATATATATATATATATATATAACTCTATCTCTCTATCTCTCTTAATATATATATATATATAAAAAAAAAATAAGCTCATTAGTTTAGCTGTTACAGTGTATAAACAAATATGTATGAAAACTGTTAAAAATCCATTTGTTTCGAATTATAATTAAAATCTATGAAATTATGCTCATTACAAATTTATGATTTATCTTTGTTCAGTTCACGTTTCATTGTTCTCTCATTTATACTCTCTCTCTCTCTCTATATATATATATATCTCATGCACACACCCACACAAACACACACACACACACACATAGCTACCTGCGCCATTTTAACAATTTACAGCCAATTTATTCCACTCACTCACACACCCACACACACCCACATACACGCACGCACACTCTATCGTCGTCTATTGTTCGTATTGTGCGCCTTTGTTCTGGACCAAAAAAATTGATTTAGAGCGAACTGCATAGACAGACGCTGCAGCATAAATTGCAGCAGTTCTAAGCATTCATATTCATTCATAGAACCTAAGCGAACGATAAACAACTTAAGCGATTGGCCAAAAACTTTGTGGCCCGAACGGATAACGTTAAACGGCCAAAGTTAAATAAAACTGAATAATCTCTACAATTTTGGAGATAATTTTATGAAATTTCTTTTAAAGCTCACTCTCAGCGTTAGGCTAAACTAGAATTAAGTCTACGCACAGTTGGCCAGCTAAATTCAGCATACGTTCAGGCCATTTGATTGTGATTAAGGGGCGCCTTGCGCCCCAATTGGGTGCACGCACAGTGGGGCAAAAGACTTCTCATTTTCAATTGATTTTCAGTTGATTTTTATGCTAATGCAGGAAAATAAACTAAGTTTTTCTTCGTGTGTTTTTGTGTTTGTGTCTTTCTGTGGCGAGAGCATAAAAATACTTGAGCAGCAGCCGCCGAACGATGCTAAACAACATTGACACCCAGCCCAGAGTGTACAATAAAAAGCGGTCTAGACACGATACGCCACGCCACAGTCACAGTCACAGCCACAGCCAACCGCCCCCACCCCCCGCCAAAAAAAAGGCCAAACTGTAAACGCCCCGAAATGTAGCCAGGTCGTGAAAACCTCAACTTGTGAGCGCCGAAGAAAGAAAAAAAGAAGGCGAAAACTTTTGCCTTTTGGTTGCAAATAGTTTTGATGGGCTTCCTCAAACTGTTTGAGTTTCGAGTTTGTGGCGTATAAGCGCTCGTTTCTTTTTCCACTTGCCTCTGGGGCAGGTCAACAAAATACGAGAGTTTCGATAGTGGACGGGTGAGATAGCAGGTTGCAAGTAAGTAAACGCAGAGGAGATAGCAGGCGCGAGTAAGTAAAGAACAGCCCAATGAAACAGGAAACGGAAACATGTACAAAAGAAAACATATATCGTTAACTCTAGCTCCCTCTCTCTACATCTCTCTCTCTCTCTCTTTCGCTCCCTCTCTTGTCTATAACTTATTTTTGAAACATGCTGAACTAACAGTTCAGTTTAATGTTATTTTCTTGTACCTTTAAGTTTGTTCATTTCGTCGTTTTGTCTGCCTTTTCATTTGCCATAATTTTCTTTTCTTTTTTTTTTTTTTGTATATAATTCTGTACTATATTTAGACAAAATATATATATACATATATATATTAAATGTATTCATATGCGATTTTTGTGCAATAAACATACCTATATATTATACACTGTAACGTCAAAGCTCTTGAGTTTGCTCCACGTATCGCTATCGAGCTCATATCACAAAGTAAAGTATAAAGTATAAAAGAAAAGAAAAACAAACAACAAAGAAACGAAGCAACTTGTATCTTGTGTCTTGTATCTGCAGCGCTTGACTTAAGCAGCTAAAATGTGAAATGCAATCGTCAAAAAAACAACAATGCAAAATGGCTTTGTGTATAGCTAGCACACACACACACACACACCTAACACACTCACACACCCACCAGTCAAAGCAATAATCAAAGTAAAAGCCACGATTTTCGTTTGTCTGTAGACCATATTGTACCGCGTCTCTCACTCTCTGCGCCCCTCGCTGTGTTTGGCGTCAAAGTTTGCACTCTGCACTTAGCTCTAATAAAGAAAACACCACAATCACGTTCACGTCCACGTCCACGTTCACGTCCAAGCGCCAGCTGAAGACGCTACAAAACAAGTGCATTTCGTGTGCATTATGCTATTCTAAGCAAAAGTGCAGCTGCCAGCAGCAAGAGCCACTAAATTATTCATATATATATAGATGCAAGATACGAGCCAAGCACAGATACAGCTGCATAAGTGAAAAAGTGCCGACTGTTTGCATACCCTTGCAGCGAAAGGTTTCAGTTTGCATTTGCAATTGTTCTACAAAAGTTTGATTTGTAAGGGATTAGCTTAGTTAGTTATAGACTGAGGGATATATGTATATATCGACATATCATAAGTTTAGTTGTGCTTGAGCACAAAGTTCTATAAGTTTTCCAGTTAAACTTTTTAGTATATCAGTCGCGCTACTATTTTTCTGACCACAGCTCACCATTTCGTTGAGTCCTCTTCCATTGTAGACAAACAGACTTGGTATTCGGCGGAATTTAGTAGTAGAAATTAGGTATAAAGTCTGCCTCGTCTGAATCTGGATTGGAAGCAACAGGGCTTTGGTCGTATTACCTTCTGCCATGTCTGACTGAAGAATCTGGCCTACTTAGCTCGTGCTAACTTGTATAGACATAAGTTTAAGCTAGAAATCATATAGATATATGATATAGCCACATACGACTCGCTTAGTCTGTCACTTATTCTATTCTCTCGCTAATAATAGGCTGAAAGTCAAATTTGTTAAGCTTCTCTTTAGGAGCCAAAAGCTCCGCAAAGTTGATATAATGTGAGGTAAATGTGAAGACAACACAGAAAAAAATTATTTTCAAAAATTTTATAGATATTAAAAATGATTTTTGAACTAGAATTCGAATTTACAAAAAATATAACAGTATTAAAAAAATATATATAGGTTTAGATATTTTAAAAAAATGAAAATTCTAGTTTTAAAAACATTTTTCTTTTCTATTAAATTATAAAAAAATATTTTTATCACATTTTTTAACATTTGACTGGCTTTAATAAGCAGCTTTAGCTCAAGTAACAAATATGCCAATAAATTTTTAACTAAAATCTCTTAAAGATACTTCAATAAAACTAATTGCCACAAAGCAAGTCGAAGCTATCTAATTTATATGCTCAATTGCTGCGAGCTCACTGCAAGGGTATACAAATATGAAAACTTAAGCTTTTGTGCAGCTTATCAGTAGACACACACACACTCACACAGCCACATACACACACACACACACAGCCACACACACACACACACACACACAGCCACACTGGCAAACAATAATATGCATAATCTAAATAAAAGAATAACAAACAAACAAACAAACAAAAAGCAAAGCAACAATAGAGCAACAACAAAAATAATAATAAGAAAAACGCAAGCAAGCACGCAACTAGAGACGAACAAGAAAAAAAATATAATACAAATAGCAAAAGAAAACATAGAAAGAAAAAAAAAACGAAAAAAAAACGAAAAAAAAAACAACATCCACTGCATCTTGTAGGTTCTCACAAAGGATAGCGTTACGGTTTCGGTGGATGCAGTGGTTTACTATCGCGTATCAAATGCGACCGTCTCTATAGCGAACGTGGAGAATGCTCACCATTCGACCAGACTACTGGCACAGACTACTCTACGAAACACAATGGGAACTCGGCATTTGCATGAGATACTCAGCGAGCGTATGACGATTTCCGGCACCATGCAGGTGAGTACCCCTCACACACACACACACACACACACACACACGCGCACACACGTGTACATACATACAGCAAGGCTGCCTGAGTCCTTTATGGCCCCTGTCTTTTTGCACGTAATTGACTTATGTGCACCAGGCCACACCACGCCCTCCGCCCAGTCAGTCACAAAGCACGCTGACTGCCTGACTGGCTGGCTGGCTGGCTGGTTGGCTGCTTGGCTGACTGCTGCCTGCTGCTAATTATTCAGCGACTTTAAGAGTTCTGCACGCAAACTGAATACTAAATATTAATTGCTAATTGCAAGTTTTGCAGCAGCTGCCAAAAAAAAAAAAACAAAAAGACAAGAAATCTGCCATCATAAGCCTGGCCAGAAATGTTGAACAAATCCAAAATGGCGCTCTACACTCAAAAAAATTGAGAGAAAGTTGCTTGAAATGTAGTTCGATACTCTTTTAACAGCTGCAACTTATGTAAAATTAGCTAAAAAAAAAATTATAAATTTTATTTTCATTTATTTTGCAACAAATTTTACTTAAAAAAATAATTTAAAAAATTTAGAAAAATTATTTAAATATTTAAAAAGATTTGAATGTTCGTTTGATACAAAGAAAAAGCTTATAAAAATTTTATTTTCAATATTTAAAAATATTAAAAAAAAAAATTGTCATTTTATTTATTTTATTTTTATTTATTTTTAATCAAAATATATATCTTTAAAGAATTTTCTTTAAAATTTTGTCTCCATCAAAACTATTTATTTTTAATCAAAATAAATTTTTAAAGAATTTTCTTTTGAATTTTGTTTCCATCAACATTTGCCCTAAGCCAAAGCACGCCCAACTTTCGCTCAGTGTAGTCTCACTGCAGCACATCTCGACATCAGCTGCTGCTGCCGCTACTGCCGCTGCTGCCACTGCTGCTGCTGGCAGCTTAACCCAAAATCCATGCACTTCTAGCTTTTAGCTAGACGCTTTTCAGAGCCACGACTCCAATTCGTGCTTCTTATTTATTTATTTTGCTGCTTTATGGCCCATATGAAAAATAGTTTCGAATCAGGCTGAAAACTCACGTCGAACATGGCTAGAATGGCAAGTCGGGCCAGTTGGCCAAGTTGGCAAACGCGTCGCCTGCAGTTTGCCACATTCCATTCAGTTTAACGGTTTCAAGGATGCTGCAACGACCCACAAAAACAATGTGCAAAAAAAAAAAACAAAAAAAAAACAAAAAAAACTCCCCAAATACCAGCGACAGCAAGAAAAATGTGAAATGTGAAAAGCATCACAGTTAACAGCATGAAAAAAAAATAAAAAAAAAAAAACAAAAAAAAAACCTGTGTGTGTAAACAAAAACTAATGTGTTTTTCTACTGCTATTTTCAAACACTCACACACACACATACACACACATATATATATCACTATTTCAACACACACACACACACACACATGTACACCCACCTGGCCATGCTATGTGGGCCAAATCATAAACAGGTTCAGCTCGACGAAGCGACCGATGCTTGGGGCATCAAAGTTGAACGTGTTGAAATGTAAGTAGTGCAACTTTTCTGTCACACACACACACACACACACACACACACACACACACACACACACACACACACACACACACACACTCGCACACTCACACACTCGCACACCCTTTACACAGGTTTCTATGTCATAAATGTAGGTTGGGTTGCCTGGCTTCTCTCTCTCCCTCTCCCTCTCTCTCACTCTGTCTGTCTCTATCTTTCTTTTTATTACAGTGTAGTAGGCGTGTGTATTGGCCTTTGTCTGCTGTCATAATTTATTATTAACCGAGCTGCGGCACAAGTGGCTGCGCCCGCTGTTCCCAGCGCCAAGGTCTGGCCACGCTGACAGCTTGTCAAACACATGAGCAACAAAATGGCTAACAGCAGCAACAACAACATTTTGTGGTCATGTTCTAGCAGCTGCAATGGCCAAAAACAACATCAAGTCTTCTTTGTTGTTCCCGCTGCTGGCCATTGGCCCGTGTTGCCTCCGCCTTCTTCTTCTTCTTTTTTGTGGCTCCTTTGTGCGTGCGTCTCTCTCTCTCTCTCTCTCCCTCTTTGTATGAAAATTTTGCTACAGTTTTTTACGACAGTCTTCGCTGTCAGCCTTACGCAGACGCAACAAAAATATTTTTTTTTTTTTTATGAAATTAATCAGCCGATAAATTGTTGTTGTCACGACCAATAAAATATGGTCAACATTTTGATGGCCAAAATGATGTTGCTGTTGTTGTTGTTGGTAGAAGAAGAAGCATAGTCAAGGCTTACTCTTACTCTTGAAGCCTCTATATAGAGGTATATGTATACTATATATAATAACCGCTCAATTTGTTGAGCCTCTTTTATGGGCCAGAAGTCGCATCCTTTTGAGCTCAAAGATTTCTTGGAAATGCCCAAATATAGCTTCACATGATTCTGCTTTGATAAACTTTATCAATTTGGTGCGCAGCTCATCAAAATATTTCATGTTCAACTTCCACACAAGATCAAATTTCCACACAACTTTTCGCCTCACATCATCAATCAAAGAGCAGCCGAATGTGACCTTTCATGTGCGAGCCAGTTGGCCAGTTGGCATTGAGACTTTGCTGTTTGGGTTGGGGAGGGGGAATTTCGTTGTTGGTTTCTAGTTTACAGCTAACACGAGCACGTTGCCGGGACTAGAGTGCAAAATGCAAAATGCAAAATGCAACATGGCTAATAAGTAAACTCTTCTTCTCTCCTGGATAAATAACAGCAAGGATGTGCGTTTGCCCGTGCAGCTGCAACGCGCTATGGCCGCCGAGGCCGAGGCAGCGCGTGAGGCACGCGCCAAAGTTATTGCCGCCGAGGGCGAGCAGAAGGCATCGCGTGCGCTGCGTGAGGCATCCGAGGTGATTGGCGATTCGCCGGCAGCGCTGCAGCTGCGCTATCTGCAGGTAGGCGTGGTCCAGATATCATATATGAAAATCCTATATGCATAATATATATAAATTTATATAACTTACACAAGTGAAGTCTGCGGGCAGAATCAGATAAATTGATTTTCTTTATATATACTTTTGATTACTTTTGTCAGGCTTTATGTTTGTATAAATCAGATATCTATATATTTATATATACATTTTTTTATTGCTGCAGACGCTCAATACCATATCCGCGGAGAAGAACTCAACGATTGTTTTCCCGCTGCCCATCGACTTGATAACATATTTCCTGAAGACGTCGGAGGCAACCACGCAACAGAACGCGGCCGCCGCAGTTGCTGCACAGCAGCAGCACCAGCATCTCATGCAGCAACAGCAATATGCGCAGCCGATGCAACAGCAGCAGCAGCAGCAGCAGCAGCAGCCACAGCAGCAACTGTTGCCACCGCCGCAACAGCAGCAGCAGCAGCAGCAACAACAACCACAACAACAACAACAACCACAACAACAGCAGCAATACCAGCAAACGCAGCAAATTTCATCAGCCATGTAAATGACATTGGCGATGCTTTCATAAAAGTTTCGGCTTGGCCGAATTGCGAATGCGCTGCACATGAGAACAGCAAGAATAGAAGTGAGACAGCTGCAGTTGGTGTGCAACTGACTGCACGATGCTCGTTCATAAGGCGATTGCAGTTGAGATGAGATATAGAAGAAGATGTCAGAATATCAGAGTATATAAGGAGATATGGCAAGTCATCATTTACGACAATTCGTAGAGTAGCAAAAGGATTGACATATTAAAAGAACTGCAAAGAGAGAAGACAGAAGAGACCCAATAAAACAGAGAACAAGAGAACAAAGAACGAGAAAGTAGCTGAAAGAACACGAAAGCAGAATGAAATGAAAAGAAAAGCTGTGAAAAATATTTTCTTAAGCGATTTGCTATGCGCTCAGCTGCATACTTGACATATTAGCAGCCAAAGATTTATATATGTATATATATATATATATATATATATATATATATATATATATATATATATATATATATATACCTATTCTAAGTCAAGTTACATATTCTGTCAAACCAATCAACTCTTAATCAAATCATGAACAAGTATCAAAAGGGTAGTAGTAAATCGTCTGTAAGCTGCGCCACTGCCATGTTAATTAACATAGCCTTAACAGAATGTTAGCAGCCTTACATTAGAGCAAACACACTGTATTCAATGCAGCGCATTCCACACACACACACCAACACACACACACACACAGACACAGCAAAAGTACTGCATACAACGATTCAGAATAGAATCAAAAATAACAAAAACCAAAAAAAAAAAAAAACAAATATTTAGTTCTAGACACCAAGAAGTGCGATTCGTATGCATTCGTATATAATGTTATATATATACATATATAGAAATATATATGCGTATAACAGATCTAGGTAAATGTCAGCGCAGCTAGTGAAAATTCTAAAACCAACCAGTTTTGAGAATATTAAAATGGATTAGAAGTTAACATGATCGACTAATACATTTTGAAATACTCAAAAATGGTTGGTTTGGTTTTGAATTTTCGTCAAATCTAGTTTGGCTGGCAAAGTTTTCGAACGGTTTTCGAACAGTTTTCGAACAGTTTTCGAACAGTTTTCGAGGCACACGTACATACATATAAATTAGTGAAGTTTTTGTGTTTTTGTAAATGTTTTAGACGATAAGCAATGTTAATAGGAGGAGAATGCATTAGGTAAATTTCTTATATATACATGCATATATATATATACATATATATATATATATATATATATATATATATATATATATAGTATACATACTCGTATTGCATTTACAAATTGCTCTATAGCTGTGTGTGCCAATTGTGATAGAACAATTTGTACAGCTCGTTAGCTCGCTAGTGCAGCAAGTCGAAGGATAACTGAGATTATGTAACTATATGGCCATATAGCAAAGGAATACTACATATATACATATAATCGATCTACTGGCGTATATGTGTGTACAGCTCTGTTCAGAAAAATAGTAGCGCGTGCGAAATTTTGTGATCAGCATCATTTGGCAAACAATTTTAATATAAATATTTATAATATATAAATATAGATGTTGATTTCAAAGCTCGTCTCGAAATATTGCGTTTATCACAAAATTTTGCTGTACAGCATTTCAGGCGCACTACTATTTTTCTGAACACAGCTGTATATATGTACATATATATATATATATATACATATGTATACAGAGTTCATCTGATTTGTCAGTCAGTCAGTCAGTCAGTCAGCGCAGTTGAACGCAATTCGCTTTCAACAGCTGCCTTATAAGTACAATATGTGTGTATATGAATACACATGTACATATATATATATATACATATAAATATATATATATATATATATACTACATACACATACAGGCGCAAGAGGAAATACCAAATACAAATACAAAACAAAGTACGTTCTCATATACAATAAATAAATGTAATACGAATTTATTGTACATACAATACTCACGAATCGATCAAACCGAGACAGAACTGTTTTCTAGAATTTAATAGAACATACAATATGAATATATACATAAATATATATATATATGTATATTACATATATGTATATATATATATTATAGTGCAAACATACAAAGAAACATTCTAATCATGCGTTGGCCAGTTACGTCTATATAGTTATTAATAGTAGGGTTTAATCCAAATCGAAATGCAAATTCAAGTTCAAATTCAAACTCAAATTCAAATTCAAATTCAAATTACAATTTGCTTAGAATACATTTGCTTAGTCTTTCATTCCAAGTCAGATCGTTGCATTAGCAATGCATTAGCAATTCATTAGACTTTTCACACACTCAGAGTTTACTTTTTCGCGCACTTCATTCAACAATTAGCAAATGAATTCTATATATATATATATATACATACATTAACAATAATAATCAACTACATAAAACATACGAGTATATATATATATACATATATAAATTATGTACATTTTTGCCTTTGAACAATTTTTAAAAACGAAACGATTTCATTATTACTTATACATATATTTATGTATATATATACACACAACATATATATATATATATGTATATATATATATATATATATATATATATATATATATATATATATATATATATATATATATATATATATATATATATATATATATATATATATATATATATATATATATATATATATATATATATATATATATATATATATATATATATATATATATATTCAAATGGGAAACGTACAATAACAAAAAAAAAAAAAATAAAGCAACTTTTTTGGCATACGAAAAAGCGAAAAACACAAAAAAAAAATCTCGTTTTAATCATAAATATTTGCTGGCAGCTAAAGAGAGTTCGTAAAGTGAAGCATTTCATTTACGCACTTCCATTACGCTTCCAGCAGCGCTTACACTCATGCTAAGTGCAATTGACTCTAAGTAAGGAACATAAAAGAGCAAATATGGAAGCCACTCAAATGTATGCGCGCATTTAAATTGCTTTTGTTCACACTATCGGTCTCTTTTCCGCTCTGCAAGTCAACACACAAATTGACGCTCACGGGCAAGATGGCGATCGCTCATATGATGTTCACACTATCTGTCTCTTTTTCGCTCTGCAGGACAAATACAAATACAAATTGACGCTCACAGGCAAGATGAACACGCAAAGAATGAAGAAAAGAAGCAAAAAAGAAAGTTGGAAAAAATGCGGAATATAAGAAAAATGAATTCAAGTCTTAAATAAAATCAAAAACTTAGGCCATTAGAACTGCGCTTATGAAGGAATATTATATTTTGCATAATTATTCTTATTATACATACATATTTACATGTATACATTTGTATATTGGCATATTGACTTACCGTTTTCGAAAGCTTTTAGATTTTTCTCACATTTTACTTTTCACTTTTTTTTCGGCTAGCATAACTAACATGCTAACATTTCATATCCTCTTAATTGACAATTATGATAATTATAACAAGCACTGACAAAAAAAGGTTTTCACATTTTATCAAAAAAAAATAAAAAAAAAAATAATGCGATATTAAAATACAGCTGCTCCGATGGCACGTCAGCAGCCAAAGACAAACGATTCGCAACTGATTTCTAATGGCGATCGCCTTTTCCACATTCCAACTTCCAATTGGAAGGAACGGAGAGAGCGAGTTAGATGAGTGCGAAGCAACGAAAGTGGCAAACGAATAACACGAACGCTGTGGAAAAGGATTTTAAGAGAGCGTTAGCCAAGACACATACCCAAAGTTAAACACAACGTTTAGTATAGCCGATTAACAAACCATACAAACTGTAATCGTAATGCTATTACGATATTAAGGAATATATAATACAATATTCGTGCAGCAAGACAAAAATTATAGTTTTAAATTACTTTTGCAAGTAATTCCAGTTGAAATGCAACAATTATAATAGTGAGCTTTAAGACTAAAGCCAATTACTAAGCAGAAATTGTTGAGGCGCTAACTCTTGCATTTAGCTAAGACATCAACCAATATCTGAATTCAAATAGCTGGCACACAAACCGTAATACGATTAAATCGTAAGTAAATATTTTTACTTAAATTTTACGATATTCATATATTTTTTTTAAAAAATAAAAACAAAATTTTGCATTTGTTTTATTACATATTTTGTTCATTTTATTGATTTATTTGAATGCATTTCTCGTTATACATCAGCTAAATTCAGTTTGCATTATTATAGCAGAGTTCCATACTCGAGTTTTTTTTCTTTTTTTTAATTTTATGCAAATATTTTTGTTTTTTTTTATTTATAATTTATTTATGTCTATAATTAAACATATGACAGTGTTTAGTTTTGTTTTGTTTGTTTTTTTTTTTTGCCTTTAATGATTTACTTTTCGCGTGAGCAACAAACGGGACGGCTTCTGGCGGCACGCCCACCAAAAATAGGGCGCAAATGTGGAAAATTTTAGAAATCTGTCCATTTGATTGTATAAAAATTGTTGTTGTTGTTGTTGCTGCTGCTGCTGCTGTTGTTGTTGTTGCCACCTGAACCGTTAGTTGTTGTTGTTGCTTATTGTTTATTTGTTGCTATATTTTCTTTTATTATTATTATTATTATTTATATTTATATTAATTCAATTCAATTTCATTTATTGCTACACATTATGTCAAGTAAATATATATTTATATATATATTATTTATTTTTTTTTATATATATATATATATATACAAAAAATTCATCAACTACGCTAAACAATTTCACTGTTGCTTATCATTTTCTTTTTCTTGGTTTTTTTTTTAAATATTTTTTTGAATGATAACAAATATTTTCAAATTTAAATTTACGCTGAATGCAGTTTCATACAATGATTAATTCAAGCTGCCTTAGAGAATACTCTATGTGTGTGTGTGTGTGTGTGTATGAAATGCATAAATCTTCTTGTTCTTTACACATACATATACATATACATACATATATATTTATATATATATATATTTATATATATTTTGTTTAATACGAAATGCTAAACTTTGGTTTTATGCTACAAAACACATAAATTGAAACATTAAGAAGAACTTAAGAACTATAACAAAAATAATAATTGAAAGCAATAAATTATGTGTATATATATAGATAGATAGATGTGTGTGTGTGTGTGTGTGTGTGTTTATATATAGTAATTGTTGTGATAAGAGTTCTGATTGATCTGATATATAATATAGCTATATCCACTTGAAACCCTGGAGACTGCAGTTCATATGGCGTTTTGACTTGGTTTCGTTTAGAGCACAAACATATAGAGGAGAGGAACTAAATGTGAGCTATAAGGCTACAAGAATATCTATATATATATATATATATCGATCTAAATATATATATATATATGTATAAATGTGTGTATATATATATTTGTTTTTTTTTTTTTTGGACAGTGCTTAAGTAAAGAAAACAAAAATTCTCATCAGTTTGGCAACAACTTAAGATTCAGATAGAAAAGAACTGAAAATTTTAGATTTTTATATTTTTTTTTTTTTTTTTTTTATAATTATTTGTTTCTAGCCTCAGCATTGTGGGTGAAAAGTAAATTGTTGCTGCTTGGAAGTAAGTAGCTGGTCGGACGCTCGCTCTCCGCACAAAGTTAAATGCCAACATTAAACTTTAACTACAACAACTACAATGTTTGTTGTTGGTTAATTATTAAATTTAATTGATTGTGTTAAATAATACTTCAAGTTTTATGTTTCAAGAGCAATAACTAAATGAGTTCAGTAGAAATGAAGCACAGGAATTTGGTTTTTCTTTATCTTTATCTTTATCTTTTGCTTTGTTTTTTCTTTGTTTTTTTTTCCTTTGTAAATTTGATTTAAAAAAGTTTTGAAATCGATTTAGCCATATATTATTGAGTTTTGCTTTTGTTGCGGGTTTCTCTATCTGCTTCTGCTCATTTTCTGTTTTAATTTTTCTCTTTTGCTTTTGGTTAGCTTACAAAACTAGTCAAATACTTGCTAATTCAATAGTACATACAAGTAGGTATATAAATTATAAAATAGTTTTTGTTTCGCGTGTAAAATATAAAATATTTCATTTGCATATATCTATATAACTATATATCTGTATACGTATATGCATACACATACATATATATATATATACGCTTATACACATATACATATACACGTATACATATATATATATATATATATATATATATATATATATATATATATATCTATATAAAGAGTAAGATTATATGTGTTGCTGTTGTTAATGCCTTGCCATTGTTTTTAAAAGTCTTAGGAATTATAGTAAATATGTATAAATGTGTTTTACGTTATATAAATATATATATATATATATATATATATATATATATATATATATATATATATATATATATATATATATATATATATATATATATATATATATATATATATATATATATATATATATATATATATATATATATATATATATATATATATATATATATATGTATATATATATAGTATGTATTTATAGCTGTGTGATGTGACTGTTTGCCGCTTAATCCTGCACCTCCCGATACGGCACCTCGGATGTCACCGAAAACGATTCGAAATAATGATTCAAGAACTCGAACGTCGGCCGCTTTTCGGGCACCGCATCCCAGCACTGGAGCAACAGATGATAGATATTATCGGGAAAATAGTGTATTGTTGGCTTTGGCATACGGAAACCCCGTTCAATATTCTCGATCACCTCTCGACTATGCATGCCCGGATAGGGCACCTGGCCGTACGTAAACAGCTCCATCAACAGTATACCATATGACCAGACATCCGATTTGATGCTGAACTTGCCATAGATAATCGCCTCGGGCGCTGTCCATTTAACCGGAAAACGTGAGCCCTGCTTCGGACAGTACTCATCATCGGCAATGACGCGCGCCAAGCCAAAATCACATATCTTCGCCACATTATTCTCGCCGATGAGCACATTGCGTGCGGCCAGATCTCGATGTATTAGCTGCTTGGACTCCAGATATTCCATGCCGCTGGCCACCTGCGTGGCAATATAGATGAGATCCTCGAAATGCAAATAGCGACCCTCGCCCTCGCGCAGAAAGTCCAACAGGCTGCCGTTCGACATGTACTCCTGCACAATGTAAATGGGCTCCTCCTGGCAAACGGAAACGAAGAATGACAAATTAGAGACAATGTGATGGGAGCGGAAGAAGTTGTATCAGATTTCAGTTAACCTGTGAGCAGACGGCATAGAGAGCCACGAGTCGATTGTGTCGAAACTTTTTCATTATGGCCGCCTCTTGCAGGAATGCGGCCGTGGACATTGTGCCCTCACGCAACGTTTTAACGGCCACATCGATGCTGTTGCGCCATTTGCCATAGAAGACTTCGCCAAAGTTGCCGCGGCCCAGTTTGCGCAGCAACTGTATCTCGGAGCGCGGTATCTCATACTTATCGCGCAGCTCCGGTCCCAGATCCCACATCTGTGGCTGCGGCTTGGGGCAGGGGCGCGACAAAATGTGACACAGACCCAAAGCGTTTTCTACAATGACGCATGAAAATGCAAATGAAAATTCCGGCCGACTATGAGTCCTATATCAGCAATTTAATTTCGTTACTCACTGCTGTAGGCCATGACGAGCGCTTGCAGCGAGGCAAAGGTTTGATTTGTGGCTATGTAGAAGCCGCCATTGTCCAGCGGCTTGATGCGATAGTGTTTCACATGGTAGCCGCGTCCATCCTCCCAGTCCTTCACGGACAACGAATAGCCGTTCGGATTGTGCTCGGAGGGCCGTACGAGAAAGGTGCCGCGCGGATTCTCTTCGGCCAGCAGCAGCTTGTCCGCCTCCTTGCGCAGCACGTTCTCAAAGAACCAGCTGCAAGTAGGAGTCATATGAATATGTATATATACATATATCAATATCTGTATAGAGCCAAATACTTACTCTTCGCTGTTGACGCTGCGCTCCTCGGCCACAAAGTTGAGCGGTATGAGACCCTGTTGGCGTGTGCTTAGATTGACAACGCGCCACCAATCCGATTCGGTGTCATCGACAACCTCCATGCGGTCGCCTTTGGTGAAGCTCAAGTCAGATTCATCGCGCGATTTATAATCGTAGAGGGCAACAACGACGCGTCGCTTGGGCAGCCCGCCAGGCACGCCAGCTGCTAAAGAGAGAGAGAGAGTATGTGTGTGAGCGAGAGGCGCATAGCTTTCGTCTGGTTGCAAATTTAAATTTGATTTGCGGTTCGGCGAGGCAGAAATTGCAATTTATGTGCGACAAATTGGCAACAAAATTTTTAAATATCTAGTTAGCATCTAATTGGAAGTTAATGAGTCTCTGCTGCAGTCTCTGCGAGGGTGGGCAACAAAGTTATCGATTTGGGCGCAGCTAACAAAGCAATTGCCAAGCCACAAATTCAATTCCCAGTTTAGGACACATTTTTTTTTTTTTTGTTCTTTTTGGCACTGCATTTGGCATTTGGCTAATTGATTTAGCCCACACGGACAACTTGGCATGCCTTTTCATTTGTTTATCTATTGCTGCTGTTGTTGCCTTGCCCTGCATTTGGCGCACAAATGCTGACGCGTAAATCTCGTTTGAAGCTTTCAGCCTTTGTCAAAGCATTTGTCCGGTTTACACGACCTAAGCGGCTTTACCTCTGGCTAAAATCTGAATCAGAAAGACACGCAATGCAGCGTTAAATCAAGCGACAATTGAACACAGTCATTGCTGCACAACAAAACAGGTGCAAAAGGTGTTAGATGAAAACTATTTTGACTGGGAGTTGATTTAACGACAGCAAAAGAATGATGAGCTGAAGCTAAGACTCCAAAGATCAAAGGCGAAAATTTGTTTCAAATCTAATGTGTGCTACTACTATTTATGTGAACATACACTACTATTTTTATGAACACGCTCAGTCCCGCTACTATTTTTATGAACATGCTCAGTCGCACTACTATTTTTGTGAACAAGCTCACTCGCACTACTATTTTTGTGAACATGCATCTGTGTTCATAAAAATAGTAGTGCAGATTGAGCCCTAAATAATGTTGGTCAACAAAATGTTGAGATAAACACAATGTTTTGAATACAATATGAAACGAATATGTGTAATGTAGCACTACTATTTTCATGAACACAACTGTCTATATGCATTACTGATAACAACTGTATCCAATTTCTGTAGATATAAACATATTCAAAAGTTCTTAAGATAGAAATATCATTTTAGATTTTCCCATTTACTTTATATAGTTCTCTGATTTGCTAAGTTCTACTATATATAGACTTCAACCTTCATCTTTATAGTTGGCTAACAAACGCTATAGCCCATTATTACACATACGTTGCTACTCTTTATATATTCATATAACTTTCGCTTGCGTCAAGTGTCGACTGAGCTCTAATTATGCAATTCGCAGTTCACAGTTTGCCTGTCAACTCAAACAAACGCAATAGAAACAGTAACACAGGTAGGGTAACAGGGCCAACACACGCAGCAGCTGGTCAAGGTTAATTCAAGCTGTCACATAAGCAATGCAAATATGCAAAAGACCTGCCCTAACCCTCGACTCCCGAGAGAGCAGAGTTGAAACTGGCTATATATATAAAAAAAATAGCTAATTAAAAGCGAGAGTCAACAAGGCAGCAGCAACTGGGGTCAACTCTTGAGCACCTTGGGGAGTAAATGATTTTTATTTATATAAAACTTGCTGGCTAATTCCTCGGTCTACCCTCGCATATAGCTGAATTCATTGACAATTCTGTATCGCATTTGATTGCAACTTTGCCTGCACTTACTTGGTGTGGTGCGCGTTCGTATGATGTCGACACCGCCCTTGGCGCCAATCTTCAGCGGCCCACGATTCGGATCCGGCGTATAGCGCGAGTCCAACGAGCCGCCATTGTTGTGCTTCTGTCCGAGGGCGGCCACCACACCGCTGCCGCCGCCGCCGCCACCACCACCAACGCCGCCGCCGCCGCCGCTGTTGTTGATGTGTGTCTGGCCGAAGGTGTAGTCGGACTTCTTATAGCCGCCCGTGGGATAGGCCAAAGCCAATTCCTGATCCTGACGTTTGCTGCAGCATTTGTTGCCCATGTTGCAGCTGTCGTCAAGTGTGTTGTTGCTTGTATTAGTTTTGCTGCTGCTTGTTTGTTTTGTTGCTAGTTGCTGTTTTTAGTTGTATTTAGTTGTTGTTTAGCAGCAGCTGCAGCGGCTTTGCATATTTGGCATATTCCGTGTGTTTGCAAGAGTTTTACTTAATTATAATATTTGAAAAATGTTTTTCTTTTTCAGTTGTTTTTTGGTTTGTTTATCCGCTGCTGCTGCTGCTGCTGCTGCTCGCTCCTCGTTTTGTTTTTGTTTTTGCAGTTTTTCTTGGTATTTTAAGCTATCAGTCAAGTTGTGTGTGTGTGTGTGTGTGTGTAGCTGTGCAGGTGTGTGTGTGTGTGTGTGTGTGAGTGTGTGTGTATGCTGCCTCTTAAGCTGCTTGCATTAAAAGTTTCATGGAGGGCATTGCCTTAATTGTTTTTGTTTTGTTTCTTTTGCTTGCAAAAATGCATTATAAAAAAGTTGCTGCTGCTGCCAATGTTTGTTGTTTGCTCTGCTGCTGCTGCTGTTGTTGTTGTTAGAGCTTAGCCTTGCTGTTGCTGTTGTTGATTATCCTTGCGTCTGTTGTCCTGCCAGCGTGTTTAGCCAGCAACTGTCTGCACATTGTTCAAGCTGCTTTCACCTGCAACAGCAAACAGAAAAACCAGAGAGAAAAAAATTAGTTAATGCTCATATAAATATTCATTAAGAGTACGCACAAGCACACACACACACAGAGAGAGAGAGAGAGAGAGAGAGAGAGAGAGAGAGAGAGTCGTTGACCCATGCCTAGACAACAGACAAAACACAATGCTGCCTCACTCCACAATGTCCTGCTGCTCCTTGGATAAACGTTTTTGGCACATCATTTCACTTCAGTTGGCAGCAGCAGCAGCAGCAGCAGGTTGACCATGGCTCTAGTGACAGTTGCTGTTGTCAGCAGCAGCAGCAGCAGTAACTGCAACTGCAACGGGCAATAGCAATGAAAATAAATTGTAAAAACATGACTAGCAGTTACCCTGTAAGCAACGATGAGCACTAAGAGAGAGCAAAACAGTTGCTTTTTCTGGGGGAATAACTCTTTCTGCACAACTAACCAATTGTATAGGGTATTCTTAGGTTTATCCATTCGATATGTGATCAATTATAAAATTATCTAGTTTTTTTTAAAGTAAACAGAAAATTTTACTTAAATTTGATTTGTTTATACTAAAATCTAAAGATTTGAAGGACTTCTGTGCAGAGTTTCATAAGACTCCAAGCTCGGCCTAACCCCCGACTAGATTGAGAATGGTTTGAATCAAAAAATAATAAATAAAATAAAAAAACTTTTTAAAAGTCGAATATCAATACAAAAAACATAAAAAAAATAAATATCTAAATATAAAAAAAATATATATATATATAAAAAAATCTAAAAAATCTAAAAATATAAAAAAAAATCTAAAAATATAAAAAAAATCTAAAAATATAAAAAAAATCTAAAAATATAAAAAAAATCTAAAAATATAAAGAATCTAAAAATACAAAAAAAAAAAATCTAAAAATATAAAAAAAAAATCTAAAAATATATAAAAAATCTAAAAATATAAAAAAAATCTAAAAACATATAAAAAATCTAAAAATATAAAAAAAATCTAAAAATATATATAAAATCTACATAAATATATTAGATCTAAATATAGATATAAAATCTAAAATATATAAAAAATCTAAAAATATAAAAAAAATCTAAATATATAAAAAAATCTAAAAATATATAAAAAATCTAAAAATATATATAAAAATCTAAAAATATATATAAAATCTACATAAATATATTAAATCTAAATATAGATATAAAATCTAAAATATATTAAATTTAAATATAGATATAAAATCTATATTTGAAGATAAATAGCTAAAAACTCAAAAAATTTCTATAAGAATCCATAGCTATTATATTATTTAGCGACATCTTTATATTAAATTGAGCATTTGTTTAGCTAACCCCACTTCAAATAGCCCTCAAAGACAGGGCATGCCAATTGCCTGGCTGGCTGGCAGCCTGCCTCGCCTGTCGCTCTGTCTAGCTAGCTGGCAGCTGAAATGCGGGGACTGCACACATTGTCTATTGACTGAAGGCCTGGCGGGCATCTGTTTATTGTTCAATTGGATAATTATGGTCTAGTGTGCGTGCGCCTGTGTGTGTGCGAGGCCAAGGCTGTGGTTGCAACACCACAGTTGAGCACAAGCTGCTGCTGCTGCTGCTGCATTGTTGCACAAATGGCTGCAGCACTTGCCCCAAATATTAAATTGTTATTGTTGCGCATTTGTTGCCAGGATATTTAAGTGTGCCTGCCTGCCTGCCTGCCTGCCTGCGTGCGTGTGTGTGTGCGGGTCTTTGTGTGTGCACAGCTGCTGTGAAATTGAGCCCGACAGTTGGCTAGATGCATCAACTAATATCCTGGCATTAGCTCAACTTATCCACTGCTGTCAATTATTTAAAGCGACCTTAAAGTGTGCCACAGAGTGACAGAAAGGATAAAGGACAAATGTGTACATTGGAGGGCACACACACAGTCGGCGATAGCCATCGGCTACAAAAGCGCAATAAAATTTGTTATCTTTGAAATGGAAATTCGCAGAAAGTCAAATATTGATAGGACTTGCGAAATCCTTTTGCAACGCTCGCAGCGACTGAACGAACTCTGCCCGGCCAATGACAACGTCTGGGAGCCAAGCGCTGCGCTTTAAACACACAAAATAAAATAAAAAAGAATAAAAACCAACAAATACAATAAAAAAAAAAAAAAATAAACAAAAACGAAAAAAAACTTTGCTTGGCGCGCATAAAAGTCAAACTTTTCATTTCGGCGACAGAGTTCATGAACCGCAGCGTCGGAGTCTGCGGCAACAAAGCCGATTGCCAGGGGTCAACAGCAGCGTCAACAAGGGGCAATAAAAACCAAGCCAGAACACACACACACGCACACACGCACACACACACGCACACACGCACACACACACAGCTTTTATGTGGCGACTGTCTCTGTAATGCCAGCGAATTGTTGCACTTGGTTTAGCTACAAAATGTTTAACAAATTATTTTTATCACCTGCACAAGGTGCAAATGGCAAAGCAGGCCGCCAGTCGGCTCAACATGGCCAGACATGTTAAATGCCAAATCGATATATGTATCCTATACATGTATCTATATATATATATATATAAATATATAAACTGCCTTTGTGCACAGTATTTTCACGCATATTTTTAAAAAAATATTTCATTTTAATGCCCTTGCAAAGGGTACGTAGGAATACTTGCTCGAGCGCTAAGGCAGGAGAGCAGAGACCTCAGCATCTCTAGCAAACTCAATTGAGACTAATATAAATGATTAGATTTAATGCATTAGCTAATAACCAATAGCTAGCAAGCCCTTGCACTAATCCTAATTATATACATCATTTATTGTTAGAAAAACAAACTTTGAGTCAAACTTGAATGGCAATGGAAGTTTCAGCTTGCTGCCAGCTGAGCATATGCTGGATGAGCGGCTGAGTTTATTATAGAACTGACTTTGCCTCTAATTAACCTTCTCTTTGTTGTTATTCAAGGCAAAAGCTAACACCTAATTATATTTTTTAGCCAATGAATTCAGCTGTCAATACAATAGCCACAATAGATGCTTACAAAGTTAAAGTCTGTTAATACAAAGAAGTGTGAGTTCCGCTTGGCATATGGCAATTCATCTATAGATCAACTCAGGAATCCATCTCTCGATCAACTTCCGAATATAAATTAAGAAATAGTCAAAAGGACATCTTATGGCAGAAAAGTTTCTTTGTATATTTCACTTATATATATTTATCACAAACTCGATAGCTAAACTCAGAAATGTAGCTTAGTAAAATATCTTTTAATAGATATTTTCTAAATATACCAAGCAAATATTTCATTGCGAAATAAATCTATACATCAACTAACGAAATAAACATATTAAAGAATTGTTAAAAAGATATTTTAATGCAGATAGTTGCTTTATATCTTTCAATGCATGATCTTTATATTTTATCATGCAACAAATGTGTAGATACGCACAGGAATATAACTTTAAGAAATATCTTTTTTTTATATATTTTTTTAAATATTTTATAACGAAATAAATCTGTAGATCAACTCACGAATATATTTGTAGATTGTTAAAAAGCTATATTATTTTGGATCATTTCAATAGGTATCAAACATATATTTGAGATATTTAGTTAATTTCTGTATAATTTAATCCATACAGCAACTCAGGAATATATCTTTAACAATTAATAAACATGTCATTATTCAGACAATTTCTATATATATTAAACATAAATTATGTTATCACGTAGCAAATCAATTCATGAAATATATTAAGCAATTCTGAAATGGAAATTTTATTTCAGATAAAGATAGATAATTTCTATAAAAAAAATATTGAAAACTAGCAAAAAGAAAATATTATAGACATAAATTTTACTATTCATATTGAAAGTATGTTTGTGTCTGTCTAAGTATCCCATTCCTTATCTCTCTATCTAATATCCTATATATATAAGAATAAACTGTATATTATATATTCAATAAGGGAATTGCAGCTTCGTCAATTCAAAATTTGCACGTTTTTTGCTGCCCGATTTTCTCGCTGTTTTCATTTTGATTGAGTTATGGGCTTTTATAATTTCCGCCAGTTGTTTTTTTTTTTGTTTGTTTTTTTTTTGCCATTGTGGTGTACAGTTTTCATGCAACACCTCGATAGTAATTGGCGAGCGCTAGCCTGCCACAGCGCTGCACGGACGCACACTCGCATGTCCTGCTACTGCCCGACAGGTGGCGTTTCAACATGGCGCATGACATCGACAAAAACGAAAACAGAAACAGAAAGCAAACTGACATATCCATTCAAAATTCGAAATTCGAGAGGTCAAAGTTGAAGCTGAAAATATGAATATTTCATTTGCAACTATGGGATATGATGGGCAACTGTGTGTTGTGGTGGCTGGGCGTGGCAGTTGCCAGTTATCCAAATGCTGACAGCGACATACTTTGTGGGTGTGCGAGATGGATAGATAGATAGAAAGAGAGGGGGAAAGGGAGAGGGAGAGGGGGAGCGGTGTGTGCTTGTCATATGACATGAAATTGTAAATTTCTAGCTTGTTTTGATGTCTCTCAGCTGTTGTTGCATTAGCCACAGTTCAAGTTGACAAAACGAAATGAATACTTAATTGGAAATTGCGGCTGCGAATGCGCCTGAAAGGCGGCAACGCAAATGCCTGACACGAAATTAATATTACGATGCATTCCATTGTTCATGTTGGTCATAGCGGTCATCAGGCTTAAATATCATGGGACCAGCCATCATGATTACTGCATAAAGCTTTTGACATAATCAAAACTTAAGTAAATTACAATTTATAATTGAATTATGAGCAAACAAATCCAAAATCTAGAGAAATAAGCTTCAACTGTGCTATTATCTTAACAGGCGCTCATAGCATTCAGCTAAGCAGCTTCTTAAAACAGCTTAAAGAGTTCACAGCATCATTCAAATTTATGAGAATTACATAGAAAGGTGGAAATTGAACTGGAAAAGTAGAAAATATAGCAAGAAAGAAAGAGGTTGGAAGGGAGAGCAATGAGATATACAAAGCAAAAGAGCGATAGAAAGAAAGGAGAGAAAGAAAGAGAGAGAAACCCGAAAACGACAAGAAAGGCGCAATGCGAAGAAATGAGAGAGGGAGAGAAAGAGAGAGAAGAAAGAAGATAGAGAGCGAGACAAGAAAGTCAGAAAGAGAAGCAAGAGAGATAGAGAAGAAAGAGAGAGAGAAGAGAGAGAAGCAAGAGAGAGAGAGAGAGAGAGAAGCAAGAGATGTAGCGAGAGAAGCAAGAGAGATAGAGAGAGAAAGAAGAAAAAAGGGAGAGAAGAAAAAAAGAAAGAGAGAGAAGAAAGAAAAAGACAGGGAGAGAGAGAAACAAAAGAGGGAGAGAGAGAGAGCAGTAAGAGAGAGAGCAGCAAGAGAGAGAGAGAGAGAGAAGCAAGAGAGAGAGAGAGAAGCGAGAAAGAGAGAAGCCAGAGAGAGAAGCAAGAGAGC
This sequence comes from Drosophila anceps, assembly GCA_035045945.1. Lineage (NCBI taxonomy): Eukaryota > Metazoa > Arthropoda > Insecta > Diptera > Drosophilidae > Drosophila > Drosophila anceps. The sequence continues at coordinate 5,971,448 of JAWNON010000186.1, read as the reverse complement.
GAGAGAAGAAAGAAAGAGAGAGAGATAGAGAAGAGACAGAAAATGAGAGATAAGGAAGGCAAGGCAGAAGCGCCTTTAGAGTGGAATACTTAAGAAAGCCAGAGTAATACATAACGCTACACAAAAAGAGAATAAATCACTAAAGAATCTATATCTTCTATAGATAAGAAAAAAGAAAGAAAAACCCAGTGCAATAGATGTAAAAGAAAAGAGATAAACGCAAGTAAAAGAGAAAAGAATAAAGAATGTGTGAGCAAATAAACCAAAGACAACGAAATACAATTCACTCCTTGCTTTAGCCGCCCCTTTTCACAGCAACCCAATTGACCGACATAGCTTAATCAGAGACCCAAACGGCTTGCCCCGTTCGTTCTCGTTTACATTTTCTCACTTTACGTATCAAATAAAGCTCGCTATTTAGCATACAAATTTTCACTTTGCGTGTCGCAAAACTAGTTTCTGCCAATAGCGAGCGAAAAGAACGATAACAAAGAGAAAGAGAGCGAGGGAGAGGGCGAGTGAGGGCGAGTGAGGACAAGCAATCCTCGCTGATGGAGCCACAACTAATAAAATCAAATAAAATGCAAAAATGTATATGAAATGAAATGGGGCTGCGGCTTGACAGCGTGCGCCAATCCTCGAGGACATAAAGGCATTAACTGTAAATGCCGTAATGCCGTCATTTCCTGATGACAGCCTGACAAAACCAGAACGCATAGATTTGCCCACACATGCCCACGCCCACGCCCACGCCCACGCCCACACCCTCATTTAGATACATCTGTCTGCCTGTGTGTGTTTGTGTGTGGCCCGCTGCTCTTTTACATTATTTTTTTGGGGGGGCTTTTGCGGGAAGGGATTTTACTACGCCACATTATTACAATACGTATACGACCCGTGCGACTCTTTGTTGTCAGCTGCTTAAAAAAGTCCATTTTTGTGACGTTCGACTCCTGTTGCCGTGTGCCAGCTGTTGTTGCCCGTTAGCCCCGCTTTGTCTTTTCCAACTGTCAGTCGTTCACCTTTAAAGAGTCACGTGCTATCGATTAATAGCCCGTAAGACAAGCGACATAGAAAGAGAGCTAGCGACAATATGCTAGCAAAATGTGTGCCAGAGCAAATAAATGTAGATTTATTTCTCCCCAGATGCAACTCGGTTTTTTGCCCCTCTCTCTCTCTCTCTTTTGCATAAGTGAAATATTCCCCGAGCAAGCAAATCCTGCGACAGTTTTTTTCTTCTTCTTTTCATTGAAGAATTGGAATTTCCTTGCATTGAAATTGAATTTGCTGTCGCCCAGGCAAATTGCATAAAATATTTCCGACATTTGGGCTTTGGGTTCCGCACACAACGAATGGCCAAGACGAAAACATGTTGCCATAAATAAATGCAGCGCACATAAATCTATCGCAATGCTATTCGTACATGCGTGTGCAAGTGTGGAGTAGCAAATAAATATAAATATAAATATTGTTATAAATATAAATAGCAGGAATATCAATATCAATGAATGCATTCATTTGCTTTTTTTTCATGCGTCTGTTTGTTAAGCGCGCATAAGTCATCGATGCGCGAATGGGCTTTAAAACACAATCAATTTGTAATAACAAGTCAATTGCGGAAGGCAGTAGCCGACTAACATATACTCTGTCTCTGTGGCAGTATCAATGGCAGTTACTAAGGCTGAAGATGCGAGTTTTCTATTTTGACTATTTTTATACACGATACTCTAACTTTATCTTCTTCTATAGCTTGGGTTCTTCAGCCTGATAAATATAAAATATAATTTATATTTATCTCCAACTTATGGCACAGCTAAAACACCTCTTCTCTCTGCCAGAGCACAATCATCTTTCTTCTTTTTTCTTTTTTTTTTTGTCATATTGATAAAGCGTTGCGTTGCGTCAATTGAAATAAAGTTGTTCGTTTTACAAAATTGTTGGAAATTAACATGAAATATTTAAACAGATTGTTGAAATGCTACAAGTCAATTATAAATGCTTGAATATCAAAGTGAATACTTTGTGCGGCACTTAAAAGCCGAAGAGCTATGAATAGCTGAACATTAGCATAGGACAATTACTACGTCAAATTAGAATGGAATGGAAGTTTTGTTTTAATGTTGGTATGACACACATATCTCAATAAATGGCATACACCCTGTAATCCCTGTGTTGTGTATTAATGGAGTTACTTGAGCGCTGGCGGCAGCAAGTCAACATTTCGCAATGGACAATGCGCGCTTATTGAACACTCTGAAATGTTTACAGCACTCGAAATTGCCGTTGTTGTTATTGTTGCTCGTGCTCTGTGGACAACTTGTTGTTCTGTGTCAAGTCAATAAACAACAATGACGACGAGCAGGAAGACAGAGCGAGGGCGAGAGAGATCGTGCGCAGCCGGGCGACATTAAAATAATTGCCCGCTCGCCCTCAGCAGCAGCCGTCGCAGCAATGCCATTAAATAAATGAACTAAAAAGCAATAAGTATAATAAGCTAGACCCAGATCAGATCATAAGATGTATATATAAACTATATATACATATATATGCTTACATATTATATATGAGTTTATATTCTGACCAACTTCAGGGTCGACGCGACAAGTTCATGTGTGAGTGAATCAATCAGCTGGCCTCGCCGCTTGGCAGGCGGCGCCCATATGGCGATTACAAGCAATATTTCGTACGCTTTTCGTAGTAAGGGTATATGTCTATATGAGAGGCAAACATAGCAACAATTACGCTTCATTTGCACACTGACAAGAATGTCACGTAGTTGCAAAGCAGCTGACGATAAATATGAAACATTAAGTGCAAAATACACTTTGAATATCTTTCTTTAAGCATTGCAGATAGCAATTAGCATGAGTTTAAAGCCAGGTCTGATGGGTTGTACATGTGCCCAACACTAGAGTTGGCTTCGAGAAAGACTTCTATAGGTTCCAGAAAACATGATGATAATACTTACAGTTCTTAACGAATGAAGAGCTTTTTTACATATTTTAAAAGAGAAAAATTAAAGAAAAAAACTCAAATAAAAAAAAAAAACAATTAAAATAAATGTAAAAAATAACCAAAAATTAAAAAAAAAATGGTAATAGCAAAAAAACAAAACTAGAAGAGAGAAATAAAACGATTCAACACACACAATTTTGCCTTATCTCTCATGCCGGGTATTTCACAGTTGCGCTACTTTTTCTTCTCTGCACTTGGCGCCTGTTTTGTGTTTGTGCAGATGCCCACACAGCTGGACGCAGACTAGAGCAAAGCTCAAGCCCTGGAATGCAGACACTCTTTGCAGCTCTATGCGAACGTGATCGGAGCAAAAGAGGGGCGCAAAGGGAGGCAAAAGAGGGGCGAAAGAGGGGCGCAAAAGCAGCAGCAAAGGGGGGCCTAAGCATGTCAGCTGGCTTGGCGTTTTGGGGGCGTGTTGCTAGTAACGCACAATTTGACGCATTTTAGCTGTTGGCTGGCTGGTTGGTTGGCACTGCGTCAATGAACGTGTGAAGTTCTAAAGAACAGAAGGCAACAAAAAAAAAAAAAAAGGAGTCGAGGAGCTGTAGTCAGAGTCGGAGGACGTGACCCAGGCAGGAAATGCTGCGTGCCGGCGGCGCATTATGTGGCTGCTGCTGTTGCCGGGTGTGTGTGTGTGTGTGTGTGTGTGTGTGTGTGTGTGTGTGTGTGTGTGTGTGTGTGTGTGTGTGTGCGCGTGTGTGTGTGGCGAACGGGGGCTGGCTTTGTCAACCTCAAAACATGCAGCAGCAACGGGGCGCAATGATGAGATGAGCTCATTACTTTAATGGAACACCACCCAGAGCCAACCAACTCAAACATGCTGCGACGCCAGCTCCAGCTCCTGCTTCTGCTCCTGCTCCTTCTTAGCTGTCTGTGTGCTTTTGCAGCTGCCGCCGCTGTTGCCGCTGCTGTTGCTGCTAATGAAATATTTGTATATTGTGCATTTTATTTGTGTAAAATTATGTTTATCCTAGCGGCTGGGGTCAATGGCACAGCCGCTGCGCAAGGAGGCTACACAGTACACAACAGTCAACCAGCAAGTAATTAGCCAGCTAAATCAACAACAAACAACATGAAACTCCATACAAAAAAAAAAAAAATATGGCAAACAATTTGCCTTGCAGCACAAAAAATTAACCCAGAAATCTAATTAGCGAAAAAATAACAACAACTGGAGGGAAATAGCAGCAGCTCAAATGTCAAAATGTAACGAGAGGAATTAAACAAGTGAGATTCGGACTAGAAGATGCCCTGTTTGAGGATTAGGTTTAGTTATTGCGTGAAGAGTGAGAAGTGCAGATAAATGGGATATGCTTAAGTCTATCTAGACTAAGGATACTTAGAAATTTGACACACTTGAAATCATTTTTACTTATCTGTCATGAAAGTTTCTTTATTTCTATCGATCTATCTATTCATCTTGCTCAAAATATATAATTTGATTTATTTTTATCACAAATTCTATTTTCTTGTAAGTATTTTGTGGTCATATTTTCGCATCATTCATCAATATTTCATTTAACCCATTTAAACTTTTCGTATATTACGAGAAATCTTTACTGATCTTCTAACTATTCTACTCACATATAAACATATAGCTCTACAGATTAGCATTATTTCAACTTTAATCAGAACAATATAAACATAGCCAATGCTTATTAAATGCACATCTCATTGAGTAGCAGCGCGTCAAAATCCTTGTTTCATAGACTTTATATTCAATCCTTAAGCCTGTGCGTAAAAAAGTTTAAGCTCAATTTAAACAGGGTATAAAAACGCTTAATAAACGCACACACATTCGCATACACTATAAAAAAGGGGGCGTTAATTTTGTTGAACGATGACGAAATGGAGACGATAAAAAACATGAAAAGTAAGACAGAAAGAGAGAGAGAGCGAGAGACAGAGAGAGAGAGAGAGCAGTAAAAAGAGAGGGTTGCAGATGGATAAACGTCATCTGTCGCATGTTTTGCTGCTGTTGGGTAACCTGAGCGCTGGCCACATAACAAAGAAAAAAAAAGTGGCATGCAACGTACTCTGTGCACTGACCAACCAGAACAAAAGCAACAACTCAGCCGAGCAGGAGCAGGAGCAACAGCAACAGCAGCAGCAGCAGCAGCAGGACCACAACTGCTGCTGTTGCCGGCAATGGAACCGGCAATTGTCGGCGCTCCCACTCGGAGCTGCTGTTTAATAGTTGCAATTGTTGGCACTACAAACAACCGTAATTTTCGTCAACAACGGCAATAGCAGCGCTCTGGGGCAAGGAAACGAAGCTGTAGCATGTGGCATGTGTAAGCCAACTTAATTGCATGTTAAACAGGCAAACGCGATACAATAGCAACAAAAAAATACGTTGAATTATTAAAACAATATTTGTGCGCGATTAGAACGCAACAACAAGAGCCAAGCACTGTAATAAGTAGGAAGCGGGGGCAGCTGCTGGAACGCCCACTGAAGCTAAGCCGCAAGGAAATTGTAAGTAATTGTTAGGGGGGAAAACCAGAAGCAGAAAAAGTATATAGAAAAGGACAGAATTAGTTAAGCTATTAGAATTTAATATAGCTAGATAGATAGGTTTAAGAAGTTGGAAAGATGGAAAACTAAGCTGATATAGCTTTAGATATGAAGATAAAGCTAAGGTTCTAGTTACAGACAGAGATAGGTAGAGAGTTAGAGACTAAAAAGCTAAAGAACTAAAGAAAGTTATAGGCATAGAGACAAAGATATAGTAACGGGGAGAGAGCAGCCAGACCTAAGAGCTAAAACATAAGATAGAAGATATGACAGAGTTCGAGATACTGACAGATAGAGTAATGCAGATATAGATATAAAAATATAAGTATTTAAATATATTCCGCTCATCCTACGCTTATTTCAACTATGCAAATTCCTTTAAAAATAAATTTTCCACTTAATTTTTTAACTACTTCATTCACACTTAGCATACTCAATAGCATTTTTTCGCTAAGTGTGCAAACAACATGGCGCCAGGACGTCGCAGAACATGGCCAGCATTACATGAATGAAGGAGTGTGGCTATAAGAGCGTTTCTGTGTGTGTGTGTGTGTTAATGCGGGTGTGTATTGTAAGGTGGCAATATTTACAAGTCTTTTTTGACGTCCAACGGCCAGTGGAGGCAGTAGAGCTGGTAGTGGATATTACTCCACGACTGTCCATGACGACGACGACAACAACAACAAGGACAGCAACAAGGACAATGTGGCGTAGTCATTTATGGCTTGATGTCACTGCCACACGCGCCACGCAATCGAGGAAGAAGCCTTCAAGCAGTTGGAAAACTAACTGAATGACGACCTCTGGCAGTTCGTTTGTTGCTAATCGCCAAATAAATATTTGTGCTAAGGCCGAAACAGTTAATAAACTCAACTAAAGGTGTGCGAGAAGTTACCTAGTAAAGAGCAACAAGTAA